>VYXF01002070.1:62584-110674 GCA_013397295.1 Polioptila caerulea
TTTTTTTTTTTTTTTGTTTTCCCTTTGTTTTCTATCCTGTTTCTTTGATTTTCTTTTGAAATGGCTTGGAGGCAGACACTCAAACAACCAGATCACTTTTCTTTTCCAAACTTGCAGCCCTATTGTTACATTTTAATGACAATAGGTTATTTAATGTTATTTTAGTGCTAGTGACTGTTCCTGAGCCAACACGTTGTTCTGACATGTCTCTTAGCAAAACATGTACTCTGTAGGATGTATTATGTCTTGCTTTTAAAATGTTCAAGAGCTTTGGGATTTTTTTCATAGGGAAGGTTCTAAAAACATGGTGTTTAAAAGCGAGGTTTCAGTCCCTCCTCATCAACAAGATCTCAGTGTGATTTGCTTACAGAAAAGGGGGGTATCTGAAGTTAAATTACTTTCAGAAATGCTTCCTTTAACTAGAAGCTCATACAAACCAAGGACATGGGGTGTTCCTGGGCTGCCAGTGCACATGGACAGCTCCTGTGCAGCCTCTCACCCACCAGCACCCCCAGAGTCCCTCTGGGCAGGGCTGCTCTCAGCCCTTCATCCCCCAGCCTGGGTGGGTAACGGGGGTTGCCCAAACCCAAGTGCAGCACCAGCAGCTGGTCTTGTTAAACCTGATGAGATTTCCATGAGCCACCTCTCGAGCTTGTCCAGGTCCCTCTGGATGGCCCCATCCTTCAGGTGTGTCAACAGCATCACTCAGCTTGGTGTCATCTGCAAATTTACACACACAGAGCTTGCTAGTCCCTCTAATTATGGGCCTTTGAAATTATGATAATTTAAGGCTATTAGAAACTGAAAAAATGTCCACATATATATAGCTATAGAGCAATTTTCCTGATCTCACCCACAAAAAGTAATATTTGATGTTGAAGCCAGTGAATAAAGTATTACAGAACAGGAATTATTATGTATCCCTATTCAAGAATTATACTTTTATGAGAAAGAGGTCATCCCTAACAAAACTAATTTTCTTCTGCAGAGTTACAGTTTAGTTGATATGGTAACTACCTTGATAAAGTACATTTGTTCTTTAATAAAGTAATTTTTTTCTTAGGCATTGTTACCATGTATTGAATTACATTTGCATTAAAAAGTAGCGGATTAAAAGCTGACTGATCTCATGTAGCAGGTATCAGTGGAAAGTCATCATTTCTGGTGCAAATCTAAAGGGATATTTAGCACTTCTGGTGATATTAAAAATTTCCATGAACGCCATGGAAATAAATGCAAAATCTTTGCTGATAAAAATTTTGGATAAAGCAAATGACTGACAGAATATTGGGTTGCAGACAAGAAAGAAGTTTTAAACAATATGAATTTAAAGGCAACAGCAAGCAGAGGATGTAATGAGGAACAGAGGCTGAAAGCTCAGGTCAGCTGTACTTTCTCTTCTGTAAATCTGTAAAGATTTACAAATTAGCAGAGCCTTAGCTGCAGTACAGATTTTGTTACTGTCTGCCATTTTCAGTGGGTGCTCATTGCTGCAAATCCTCTGAGCATTCCAAGTGTTTGCTCGGGGTTTTGCCTGGCAGTAGTAGAAAAAATGGGCATAAATGCTCTTTGACACCAAAATTTTCACTATGTCAGGGGTTTCATAGAAAAGCTCTGACAGAAGGAGGGCAGCTTTTGTCTTGCCTTCCCAACAATGCAGCCTGGGGTGTGGCAATGAGACCTGGTGGCTCCTTGGGACTGATGGATATGCTGTCAGTCCAGCACTCTGCTCCTTTGGACAGAGCTGTGCTAATAACTGGGATGGGAAAGTACCAACCTTGTTTGAGCCTCTGTGAATTATTTTGGGGCTGGAAAGTCACTGGAAAGTGAGCAGAGCAATAAACTTCTTTCCCTTGCCAGCTATTTATGCTCATTCCTTAGATGCAGGCAGGCAGAGAGGAGCCAAAAGGAGCACAGGACATTAAAGGCAAAAGTGAGGATTCAGTGCTTTAAGAGGTAATAAATGATTGTCCCTATCACTATCTGCCCATGTGAAAGGTCTCTTCCACACTTTTTGAAAGCCCCTTTTAATTAGTGGAAGGTGCTACAAGGTCTTCCAGTAGCTTTCCCTTCTCCACACTGAACAACCCCAGCTCTCAGCCTGTTTTCACAGGACAGGTGCTCCAGGCCTCAGATCATCTTTATGGCCCTCCTCTGCACCTGCTCTAGCAAGTCCAATATTATACATATAATGATATATATTTATTATTGTTGTTGTAACTATTGTCACTGTTGTTTTTGTTATTATTATAATTATATAACATACACAGACCCACTATCTCTACCAGCTCTTCTCATTAAACTGATCCCTGGAGCTACCTGTCCCCATTGTTTACAGGTGTGCAATAACCCATCGATCTGGGAAAAGAAAGCATAAATAAAAGTTATTTCAAAGGTTTGGCAGGAAAGAGGTGGATATGTAGACAGTTGTCTGTGGAAAAGCATTTATCTGCAATTGTGTTGACACTAATTAGGAGCAGGAGAAATGGCTGAAAAAGGCTGGGTATCTTCATGACTTTTTAAAACCTCTATAGGGATGAATACTCTTCAAAGTTTTAGTCATTTAACGCCAACTTCTGCTTGAACAAACTCAGGGAGGTTTTCCAGAGTAGGAGCTGTCCCCTCTGAAAAGTTTGGGCACCACTCCAATGTCAGCTGGCCTTTCAGAACTTCCCTTCTGGCCAAGCTGAGAGTGGAAGCACATTCTGTATTTTCTTAAGGTTTTTTTTTTTGTGACTTTCATTCAAATTTACAGACCGGAGAAAGACACAAACCCAGAGTGTTTTCCCAACTGATGGAAAGGCTCAGTTCATCTATTCTGTCTTCCTGTCCTATCAGGCAGAAAAAAGTGTCTCAAAACCAGACAGAGTGTACTGGGTCTCTTGTCCATCATGAAGCTAGGCTATAGGGGAGAGGAAGGGTTTTTAGGATGTGCAGAGCCTGGGATGGAATTATTGCTGAGGTGCCACCTGCAAGTTCTGGACAAAATCCACATCAGCCTTTGTCAGTCCTGCATCTTCCAAAATGATGTGTTTTCTTGGGATAATTTTGTATTGGTTCTTTTGCTTTTCAGATGTCCTCTGTCCAAATGTCCACGTGGAAGGAGACCGGTTCAAGCACACCAAGGGGGGGACTGATGAGATTCCAGGTAAACAGGCACTTTTCCACTGTCCCTCTGGGAGCTGAAATAGCATAACTGTACATTTCTTGTGCGATGCTCTGAGTCATTATACCTTTCCTAGATGGAATTTTCTTATTCTAACACATGTTCAGTGATGAAAAATGTATTAGAAACTGTGAGGCTCCAAATGAGTTGTCTGTTGACAGCCAGCACCAAATTAATCACAAACTTTCTTTTGATATGGCATCAAATTAAAAAGCCAGTGGAGCTTAGTGGAAAAGCTAGAGGAGTGCAATAAGTTTTGGAGATCGCTTTTTTCTTACCACTGCACATTTAATGAATTTTAATGCCCATTTATTTGATCTGTGATTGTTGTGGAAATCCAAGCACAGTGGTAATTACCACTGGAGAAAGGTTTATGTGTGCATTTATATAAATAAAAGATTTTTCTGAAGCACTGGAGAGAGATCAAGAGGAAGTAGAGTCTGGTGATATCTCTGCTTTTCTGTGAGGTCTGATATACCTTTTCAGCCAGCTGAAGGCCTTAATGTCAGATATTTGTGTGGTCTGTGCCTCTTTTCTAGCCTCCCAAGACTGCTTGAGCTGTTGGCAGAGAAAAGATGCCCACCAAGGTTGCATTGGAAATAATTGTGACTGACCCAAGGACATAAGTCACTTCTGTGGGAGGCTGAAGGCTCTTCTGCAGCTTGATTATGAGTAGAAATACTCAGTGTTTGACAGCTTTGCTACTCACTCAGAATTTTGTCATCGGAGGATTTTCACTGCCTGCACAAAATATCAACTCCAACTCTGTGCTGTCTGTGGGCAGCTTATTTCAGCTGCAGTCTGGTTACATCAGGGCCTGTGATGATGTTGGGTGATAACATCTTTTGTGATCATTAGACCCAAGCAGATTATCCTCAAACACCTCTTTTGAACTGCTGTCTCTTGCTGGGTCTTGCATTAACCTGGGCAGAAAGTCCTTCTTTCTATGAGCTGGGCAAACTTTAGAGCAACCCAGCCCTACAGATTCTGAATGAACCTGTGTGCAATGGAAGCTTCTGCTCAAAATGAGTAGGAGGATTGTGCCCCTTCTCAGATGATCCCCGTCTATATGATTCTTTACAGAAGAATGGAGCCACAAGTGGATTCCTATTTCCAGTTCACGTTTATTTGAATTTTGATTCAAGTGATAACTAGTAGACTCTATGCTTTTATATGACTTCTAAAATTTATCTTTTGTTGAGCAGAATTCCTGTACTGGACAGGAATCCCAGTTCAGATCTGGCACAGAAGTTTTGGGTAGAGTGAGGTGTGCATGCCTATATGCAGTAATATTTATATACGTGTATATATATATATATATATATACAGACAGACACTTAAGCTCTTCTGTAATATTTTAGAGGTATTTTTTCCTTTTATCCTCAAGTCCTACTTCCCTCCTAGGAAAGAAGTCAATACTCAGCATGTTAACATAAATGATGACTTTGCTGTCTTAGATCTGTATGTTAGTTCAGGTTGGAAGGGTCCTATGGAAATCATCTAGCCCAACCTCCCACTCAAAATAGGGTCTCCTTCAAAATCTGGCCATTTTAAAGTTAGATCAGACGTCTCAGGACCTTGAATAATTGAGTTTTCAGTTTCTTCAAAGATGGATACTTCACAGATCCTCTGGGCAACTGTTCCAGTTTGGTCAGCATCAAAGTGATTTTTTTTTTCCCCACTATGTTAAGGAATTTAATAAGCAGAAATTAATTTTTTTCAACATCTGGTCAGTCTGATCATTCAGGGCTGTCATTTATTTGACCTAAAGGATATCTGTTCACTGTAAATGTTTATTGTTGCATTCAGTGTCTTTACCACAGATTAGTATCAGCATTTAATTAAAAGTGACAACTTCAGTCTCTCACCATCAATACAGAGGATTGTAGAGGGCTCCTGATTGCTCCAATATGGGAAAATTATTTATTTCTCATCTTCTTACGGGTGATCAGGAAAATGTGTCTCCTTCCTGGAAAAAAGGAACAGATAGTCTGGGTCTGCTAAGGATTGTTGTGCTGTTGGAAATGAATCATATAAGAAAAAATTGCTGTCCCACTCCTTTTGTGCTCCTTACTTACTCCATAGCACTTTCTGAAGACTCTGGGCTCCTGGGTCTAATTTCAGTTGGCCCACTGTGCTGTGCTTCCCATCCCAAAAGGATGTGTTGTACTTTTTGTCCATCTACAAACAAGTTTGTGGAAAAAATAGCTCTGAAATTCACTGTTAGGACCCTGTTGGGCAAGGATCAATTCCAGTTCCATGGAGTCTCATGGAGTAGAAGTTTCAGTAAATCTCATTTTGGCATAGGGAAAATGGTATTTAAAATCTTAGATTTAGCACCTTTTCCTTTCTCAGAGAGGGACAAGACCTCAGAACTGAGGGTCAGAGTGGCAAAAATCTTTCAGAGGATTAAAATTTTTTTTTTCTTATATTTTTATTGAGTTAAATGCAGCAGCAGAAGGCACAGACAATTGTTTCACACAAGGCATCGCCAATTCCAGCCCTTTCTTGTCTACCCTATCTGCATAAAAGTTATATCATGACCTCCTACATTTAGTTCTATATTTGCATTTAAGTGGATGAATTGAGTCACTCTGTATCAGCAGAAGTAAAAGTAGAAGCTAAAACATAAAATGAGCTATAATAGGAGGAACTCTGCGAGATAAAGGGAAACAGTGGTGGGGCTGAGGTGGAAGATTCATGGAATTTTGTTAAGTCAGAGGCTGAGAAAAGGAGTGAGGGTAGTGAGGGTGGCTCCACACAGAATCAAATAACAGCATCAAAAAACCCCACTGTGATCTGGAGGACAGCCAATGCCCTAAACTGGTATTTTCCTTTTAAAAGACAGATTATTTCTTTTCTTTAGACAAACAGGACTAGGTAAATCTCATCTATCTGCTTTTGTTGAGTACTGCATTAAAAGCCACTGCTAAAGAGAAAAAGGGTAGAGATTAATAAATGTAAAGTGGGTCACAAACTGCCTGGCAGGGAGAAAATCATGAAGTTTCTAAGAAAGGGAGTAACAAGTTAGAGTGTAGGCAGTGATGAAGACCCTCAGGGTCTAGTTTTTGGTCTAATCACCCCTGTGAGTTTCTACTCTATGGATTGGGATCAATGGCTCCAAAAAACAGGGATTTTTTTTTCCAACTAACTTGGTCAGTTTAAAAGGCCTGTCCTGTTAGGTATGGATCAATATCAGGGCCATAAACTATAAACTCCTCCTGTGGGAACTGATGGGGTCTTAGTCAGCAGATGTTTGTGCACCACAGTCCTGTAGAGCTGGGGACAATACAAAGGTCATTACTGGACAAGGTAGAGAAGAGAAGAATTCCTGAGGCTGGACAGGGCCTTTGGTTGTTGTTCATCTAGAAAAGTTTGTTCAGACCTCCTTAGCTCAGGAAAGATGGATTCAGCCTTGAGGAGCTCGTGGTGTGTTCAGGAGGCAGAGAGAGGCAATTAAAACCCTGGGTTTGGTTAATCTGTCAATGTGCAGGTGGAAAGGGGAGATAATATTGCTCTCTGTTAATAGATCAGCAGAGCAGCAGGAGGGAGATAGGGGAACCACTCAAGCTGAAGGACAAAGGCAGCAGTAGGAAATGACTATCAGCAGTTTAGGACATACATTCAAGACATCAGAAGAAGACTTGAAGCTGTCAGAGATACGAAGCACTGGCACAAGAAGGGAAGTAGTACTAATGGAGACAAACAGTGATGGATAGTCCTGAGCCCTCTCAGAGCAGGAGTTTGTACTCCATGACCCTCTGGTCTCAAAGCATTTAAATAAGAAATCTCCAGCTGTAGCATTCAGGAAGGGCTGCTACAGTGAAATAGGGTTGCATGAGCAAGAATATATAGGGCAGCTTTACTCTGCTATGGATAAAATTTTGTCAGTGAAGTGAAGCAGAATCTGCTTAACAGTACATAACGTGAATTCAGAATGTAACACTGAATATGTTGCTGAATGCATTAGAAATCAACAGGGAATTTTGAAAGAAAGTAAGGAATCTACTTAGAATATCACTTTATCTTCCGGGAAGTCTGATATTTTAAGCTAATGCTTAATAATGATTTAAACAAAGTCCTTAGAGCATTCTTGTGGGTACTATGTTTTGGTTGGGTTTTTTAAAAGAAAGACAAAAGAGGGTTTAACTCATCTGCCCTAAAACACTCAATAACACCGTCCTCTCTCCCATCCCTTATGATATTTAATACCTCTTATTATGCTGAATTGTCATTTTAATTCCATCAGCATTTAAGAAAGGGTCATGACCAAGCAGGAAAACATAATGATAATATTTTGCATCCTGCAGGTGTGACCTTTGTGTATTTTTATGAGCCATAATATTGCATCAAAGGTACATGAATATTGCATCAAATAACATGAATGTTATTTAAAATGAATTATACTTCTTGAGGCTTTTAGACTTCACATTTGAGTTATTTGTATTTTAGACTAGACCTGCTGGACATGGGATTTGGTTACAGAAATCTGGATGATCCCTAGAATCAAGAATGAGCTGAGCTCTAGTCCTGGATGTTACCAGAGGAGACAATACTCCTCAACAGATACTGGCTGCTGCTTTCAGGGGACTCTGTCATGGAAGGAAAGAAAGGCCTGAAGTGATTTCCACAGGGTGCTAGGAAAATAAAGCCTGAGAAAGGACAATGCCAACCACCACATGGCATCAAACATCCCACAGTGGATGGTGTTAATGGGGCAAGGGAAGAGCATGAGAGCCCTGGCTTTAACTCCTAAGCAGTCACACAGGTTGTGTGTGTGAACAGCAGCAGACACTGCATCATGGGCTGTACCACAGACTGACCCCAGCCTCCAACTCTCCTCCCTGTCTCCAAAACCTCCATGTGAAAATGACCAAAATTCCAAAACATTCATGACCTGGGTGTTTTTCTGTGACTCTATAAAGGGTGTTTGGGCATTCTACAATGAAGGCACTGGTTGTAAAACTAGTCCCCTACAATTAGAGAGTGCAGTGGCTGTGTTTAGCTGTCAGTGTGTCTCCAGTTCCTGTGGTTTGCAGTGCAGAGTTCACATTTCAGAGATGCCAGTGACTCACTAGCTAATTACAATATCCCTGGGACTATTTATATGTGCCCACTATAGCACATGGTAGTATGAGAAAACTGGAGTGTCCAGGGTGCTGGACCTGCAGAACGAGTGCATTCGACCTATGTCCTCCAGGGAAAAAAGTGTTTTTGTGGTGCCTGTGTGGCAGGGACTGTGCCCTCCCTTTGCACTTGGCAATCTCCTTGGGAAGCCCCCAAGAGGCCAGGGAACAGCCCATGAATAGCATAGAATAGAGATTTGTGAGAGATCACTAGCTTGGTACAGCAGATGCACAGACAGAGTGGTCAGCAGCAGAGACTGCCCCTGTGCAGTGCTGGCTGTTCCTGCAGACACCACCACTCCCCTCTCCATCCTCGGGGTTATGCACAGGTAGGAACTGCAAGCAGCTGTGACATTTGTGAGAGATGGGGCAGAAGGATGAAGCTTTGCTGGGCCATGGCACAGTCACTTTACTCTCATGATTTTCAGTGACCCATCACTAGGCAGTGCTAATGGGATAAGGCTCAGGGCTTCTTATTTCCTCCTCCCCCCACATTTTCTCTAGGAAGTCCCCCAGAAAATGTGAAACTGTTCTGAGCTGAATTTGAAATAGAGTTCCTGACATACAGAGATTTGACAACAGTGACTGTAACTCCTGAGAAGCAAACAGGGAAAGGAGTAGCTGACCTTAACTGTAGTCACAGGAGTCATGTGAATCTCTGTAAGCTGGAGAAAATGTCTGGACTTGTGCTGTGAGGTGGATTTGTCCTCTGGGCTGGCAGATGAGAGACCTCCAGTGCAGATGACCTTACTGAGGTCCTGTTGGCTCGTTTTTTAGGAGTCTATGTACAAGTCTTATGAAGAGCAGCTGAGGGAACTGGGGGTGTTTAGCCTGGAGAACAGGAGGCTCAGGAGGGACATTATTGCCCTCTACAACTCCCCAAGAGGAGTGTGTAGTGAGCTGGGGCTTGGTCTCTCACAACAGGTAACAAGTGCCCAGAGGAAATGGCCCCAAGTTGTACCAGGGGCAAGTTTTGTCTGGATATTGGGGAAAACCTCTTCACTTATCGAATGATCAAGCATTGGAACAGGCTGATCAGGGAACTGGTAGAATCATCATCCCTGGAAGGATTCTAAAGACATGTAGATGTGGCACTTGGGGACATGGCTTGGTGATGAACCTGGCAATGTTAGGTTAATGGCTGGGCTCTATCTGAGAGATATTTTCAACCTTAGCAAGTATGTGATTCTACCATTCTACTGTGCAATAGTTAACACTGTAGCCTAGAACACTGCATTTAAAAGGTCTTTGAAGTTTTTCAGAGTTTGACAAATGGTTCTCTTGGGTTCAAAGGCATTTTAATATCCAGTAACTCTAAAAAAACACAACAGTTCAAGCAGGCCAATAATTACCAATAAATCATCTGTGACTTCTAAGCACAGCCACTGCAGTCCTGTGGGCTGGCTCTAACCTGTGCATGCCCAGTGTGGTGTCCAGACCCACCAAGTATCCAGCATGGGAACCTTGGTTTCTTTAGGGCTTGTGTGCCAAAGAACTTCTCTTATACAGAAAACTAAAGAATTGGTTACTGAAAATGTACAGTCACCCCAACAGGGTGTCACCAAAGTGTGCTTTGGGAATAGGAGCCTGAAAATACTAGGGCATCCTCTAAAGTATGCACAACCAGGCTGACATCAACAGAGCTGGAGGGAGTTCTTTGAATTAGAAAAAAACATGTTTTAAATTAATCTTTTCTTAATATGGTCAGAGTTGTAGCTGTTTCACAAGGCCATGGATTTCAATGGATTCCTGACACAGTGAATAACCTGACAACATCAGGTCTGTGCTGGAGCAGGTAGCCTGGCTGAGCTTCTCAAAAATGTCAGGGAATATTGAGAAGGAAAGTTGAATTTGCTTTAAAATGTCCTTCTGCAGGAAGTAAACTGGTAACAGCAAAGCAGTCACTGTGAAAGCCTTTCTCTGGTCTGAGTCCCAGCAGCAACAAATTCTGACATCAGCATTCACAAAGAAGGTTTAACAAGGGTTAATAATGCACATGAAAGTGATTCTTTGACTGGTAGTATTTGATTTCTCCTAGAAGTTAAACAATCCAGGTTGTTTTCTTATTCCAGTGCATTTGAGATTGATGAAAAGGAAATAAATTCAATTTTGACTGTTCATAGTCCAAGAAGCAACCAATTCTTTGGCTATACAAAGACTAATAGGCTGTCTAACTGGGATATACTTTTAGATATTTCTCAGTCCAAATATTTTAGATTAACTCTCCTTCAGAAACCATCCCATAGATTTTCCATCAGCTCAAGCTTTCTGGTTATTGTGGACATATGAGGGGAAGAAGACATATAAAGAATCTTAACAAAATACTTCTAATTCTTGGAGTTAAATTAGTCTGTCTGATAAGAATTCTCTCTGGTGACCGCTGTGGCCAGGTTTTGGGGAACTGGGAGGTCTAATTTGTTTTCTACTGGTCACCTGGCATAAGCAACCAAGACAGTCCCTAGAGAGTAGTCTCTACCTGCTTTCATGTTAGGCCTTGTTCATCACACCTAAAATTAATGGGAATATTTTTATTTTCATGAACAGCTTATTGGTCAAGTTTTCTTATAGCCCAGACAGCATTACAAGGAGAATCTAGCAGGTCTTAATAAGATGTTTTTCCTTAAATATATTTTCTTACCTTAAAAGTAATACTACTTGCTTGTTCTGAGGTCCTCCCTCCCCCACTGCTGTCCCAAGGGATGACTTTCCAGATGTGCCATTTTATGGTTTTCTGGAGGAACACAGAGCACCTTGACACCTGAAGAACTCAAAAGAGGCCTTCAAAATAGAGGAACTATTTAAAACCAGAACCTAATACAAATAGTCTCAGGTAAATTCAGCTGGTGCAAGCCTATCTGGCACACAAAGGACATCAAAGGAGTAATGAACTCCTGCTTAATCTTGTAAATCACTGGAGCAGGAAGGAGCTGAAAGAGGGCCTATGGCACCAAGCCGAGTGTGCATTACTGAGAAAATGGAGAGGACTTCCACACAAGAAAAGCCTTCAGTAATGAGGCAGAGTTCAGTGTCAAAACCAGCTTTCAGTATTGTTCAATATGCCACTTGCAACTGTTCGAAAACTGAAGAGGCAAAAGGGAAAGAGAGAAGCAGGGGACAGATGTGGATAAACAGAACAATGCATCATATAAAGTGGTGTGTTATTAACATGGGATCAGGTGTTGAAAGGTGCTGCCTCAGAGGCAGCTGCTGTATACATGGATTTATTTCCTGTTTTTACAGCAGGCTGGAGGTTAGATTACAGCAGCCTTTATACAAGGTGAGGTGGCTAGAATTGTGTTTTCACTTACTTGCTTCTATTTCGTAATTCTCTCTCACACTGTATCTTTGGCATAATTCTCTTACTGGATTATATTCGTTTTATCTTCCCTGAAGTGTTATCTTTTCTTTCCTGTGTAAAGATACCAAGTGCTGTATTTTTCCCCTCTGTTTTGGCTGAAACCTAAGACTGATGTTTCCAAAAGAGTGGCCCCATATTTCAGTCCAGTGGCTGCCTGCTCACCTGCCTCACTGCTTCTGGGAGATTGCTGCTTTTTGAAGTATAACTCTATTGTACACCTCAAGTAAGGCTTCTGCTCCTCATAATCCCAAATGTGGATTGGTGCTCGAGCTGAGATCAAACACTTTTTTGTGATCTGCATGGGACTCTTGTGGCTTGTTCCTTTCCTGGGGCCAAGGAAAAGTGGAAATTGTGTCCTCCAGTGCTGTGATGGAGAGAAAGAAAACCAGGATCAGTAAACCAACAGGCTGAGTGGTGACATCATGGCTAGATCTGATATATACATTTTAGAAAATTGAGATATCTGAGAGATCTAAAATGTGCCTTAAGTCACCCTATTGAGTATGACCTAGGAGATATTAGGCTTGCTGGAAGATATCTCTTTCATGCTGGTGGAAGAGCTGTTCCATCTGCTTTAGCAAAACCTCATCATTACCTTAAGCTCCTAGCTGCTCTCCCTGCTGGAATCTGGGGATCTGATGAGAAGAAAGTTGGGTCAGCATTAAGTGCTGCTTGAATCCCAGCTGGAACATCAGTGTAAAAAAAGGTTAATAGCAAGAACCTCTTTAAAGCACTCTTGAGGCCCTTAATCTATAGACTCTTGAAAGTTGTATAGTTTCAAAATTCCCTTGCAAGCTTCCTGTAAAATTTAGCTAACTAATTTTTTAAATGACCTGTTCAACCCATTTAGCCATCACTGCAGTGCTTCATGCAGGGCTCATGGGCAGCCAATAAATCTCTGGTTTGTTCCTCCAGAGGTGCAGTCCTTAATGTTTTGGGGGCAAGTCAGGGAACCACTGCTGACTGATGATGCTGAATCAAACTGCTGGGAGAGCTGAATGTGGTGTGAATCACCCATGCAAAAATAAGCTGCTCCCTTTTCCAGCTTTGCTGGAGAGGTAGAATACAGTGAAATAAACAGGGCAAGAAGACCACACTCTTATCCTTTGTAAGTCTTTGGAAATAATTTCTTCTGACAGCCAGAGATAGTTGGGAAAAAATTTTTTAGGAACATTTGCAATGGCACAGGTGTAAACAGCGCGTGCTGAAAGACTCATGCACCAGCTCTTGTGCAATGCATTTGACACTGTGCTGCATGACAAGCTGGCCTCTAAATTGGAGAGACATGGATTGGACAGAGGGACCACTCATATAAGGAATGGGATGGGCTGGCATTCAAACTGTCGTGGTCAATGGCTCGGTGTCCAAGTGGAAACCAGTGGTGAGTGGTGTTCCTTGGGGTTGGTATTTGGGCTGATGCTGTTTGACATTTTTTTAGTGACATGGGCAGTGAGATGGAGGCACCCTCAGCTTTGTTTGCCAAGCACACCAAGCTGTGAGTGCAGTCATACACTGGAAGGAAGGGATGGCATCCAGAGGAACCTGGAGAGGCTGGAGAGGTGGAGCTGAACCTCATGAAGTTCAGCAAGACCAAGTACAAGGACCTACATGTGAATCAAAGCAACCTCAAGACCAAATCAAGGCAGAGAATGTATTGATTGCAGCCCTTGAGGAGAAGGACTTGGAGGTGCTGGTGCTCAACATGTCTTGGCCATGAGCACTTGCAGCCCAAAAAGCCAATCGTGTCCTGGGCTGCACCCAAAGCCCTGTGGGCAGCAGGTGGGGGGAGGGAATTCTGCTCCTCGAGTCTGTCCTTCTGAGACCCCATCTGGAGTGCTACATCCGAAAAGAAGGACATGGAACTGTTGGAGAAAGTCCAGAGGAGGCCACAAAGATGCTCAGAGGGCTGGAACACCTCTGCTGTGAAGGCAGGCTGAGAGATCTGGGGATGCTCAGCCAGGACAAGGGAGGGGGCCAGGGACACCTTCTTACAACTTCAGTACTTAAAGGGGGCCAAGAAGAAAGCTGGACAGAGACATTTTAAAAATGCATGTGGTGATCGGACAGGAGGAAATGACTTCAAACAGGAAGAAAGTAGCCTTAAATTAGATGTGGTTGAAGATACTTTGAGATGGACACTCCAGTGAAGTCTTAAAAATATGCCTAAAATCTGGTACTTGCCCAGCTCTTGACAGGATTTCTTTTCCTGTGGAGGAAGAAATGTCAGGAACAGCAAAAATACTGTAGCAGATAATGGCTACTACAATAACAACAGCAACACATGTTGAATAAAGTAAATGGTCTCTCCTTTGGGATTTGGACACCTCTACTCCAGCCCTGAATTGAGACACACCTTGGCTGTCCAGAAATGCACTGCTTTCAGCATAGAGCACTGTGGAAAACAAGGATGCCAAATATTTAGATAGAGGAGAAAAAAATAACCTCATCTACACTCTGCCTTGACATAACTGATCGCTAGACCTATCTCATTAAATGCACCATGTAACCTTGTTTTATGGTGCAACAGCATATTTTTCCTCTTTTTTTTTAGAGTATATGTTAGCACTGAAACAAACTGAGGTAAAAAACCACTAGGGCTCCTTACAGTGGCAATAACCTTGCAGACCATACTGGAGGAGTTAAAAGGGACACTGAGGACATACAGGCTCTTCCTTGTGGGCACAGGAAATCTGCGAAAGCTTAACTTTCAGGAGTGTTAGACAGGATCATGTATTTGCTGAAGGACTCTCAGATGTTACTGATTTTCACAGGAGTTCATACACTGCTCTGGTGTACAATAAAGTTCAGTGCCATTGCCCATCCTCCAGTAAAAGCAATATGAGCTAATTTATCACAAGCTGTACAGATTCCTGTTTTCAGAAGTGTCAGTGAACCAGCACGTGGTGACAACTTCCATAGTATGGCTATTGGTGATACTTCATCAATGCATTGACAAGGTTGATAATCCAGCTGGGAGTTTGAGCAAGACCAGAGGAAGGAACATTTCCTGCAAAAGCTGCTTTGTTTGATATTAGTGCTCGTGGCTGGGAATCCACTGTAATAAATATATTCCAGACACCACACTTGAGGCTGTGATGTCCAGTGCCTTTGCTGATCCCTTTCTCAACCACTTTCCACATTCCAGGTTGTTCTCTCACCAAGAACATTCATAATTAGAAGTAGCCCAATTGTTCCCCCTGTGAGTGTTATCTTGGGATCCTTGGGGACACAAAGCAAGAGACTTTTTTCAGAAAGCTGCTTTGGGGAAAATAAGAAGGCAATGACTCTCTCCTCCTTTGAGAAGCCTCCCCAAATTGCTCACTGATGTGTTTTCTGGCTATTAATACTTACATTTTTTGCTCTCTTTTTCTATTTTTTTCACCCTGAAGACAGGAGAGTCAGGAAAATCTCAACCTGTACAACAGCTTCTACCATGCTGCCCATACCAGATCCTGAATGGATTCAGGCAGAAATGCAGCCCATATTCAGGCAGACCCTTTTAGTTGGGTCTTCAGACAAAAATCTGGAAACAAACGTTGTAGGATCACAGGATGAGTACAGAGCTGCTGGATCCCCCTTTGGCCATGCTTTAAGGTGCTGGGTGCACTGTGGACATTTATCCTGTAAAAGAATCTGGCTGCATGTCATAGTTAGATGATGTATAAATTGTCCAGTGCCAAATTTTGCCATCTTCTCCCTGCAACACAAAGACCTGGGTGTGTTTTCTGATTCTGGAAAACAGGCTGCTTCCTGTAAGGGGGTTATAACTCTCAAGTAGTGAGACATTCGGCTGATTTGATCAGCAGAGCAGCGCTTAAGAAATTACTTTTCAAGCCAAGTATGCTGTTACAAATCTGAGCTTCTCTTTCAGCTCACTATTTTAATTTTAATTTGGACTAAGGTCTGTTGGTTTTCAGGAGATGTAATCATGTTAGAGGGTTCCAGTGGCCCCATATTGTTTTAGAAGCTCTAATGAAGTAAGAGGCTTAAGATCAAAGAGCATCTTATTAAATGCCATGTTTATGGCATTACTGATTAAGCAGTTTATGAGCCAATTGGGAAACCACATCTGCCCTGCTACACAAAAAGCCACTTTTTAAATCAAAGCCGCTGAGAGCAAGAAAATCCAACCCTGTGCTTGGGCATGGTGCAAGAGGTAACAGCATCTTTGCCCTTGTTAATTTAGGCAGGTCTGTTCTTTCCCATTCACTTGTAGAGAGGACTGGGAAGTTAAATGTGGCATCTCATTTTCCATATGCCACTGACAATATGGTACCTCCTTGGTGGTGGGAAAACCAAAGAACAGAGTATTTCTGCTGTAACTCCAGCACAGAAATGCTGTGTGACACATTTAACTCTTTGGGGGAAAATGTCATTGAGCAGCTTTACTGCACAGTTAGTGAAAAAACACTTCCAGATTAAATCTCCTGGTCAGGTGTTGCAGAAATGATCACAGCATTGCTTATTTTTACATTAATGTAATTCAAGACTTAAAAATCAAAATTAAAAGTTTCAGGCTGTCTCCCTCACAATCCCAGTTCCATTTCTAAAATCAAGGGAACATAATCCATGCAAAGGGCTTCCAGGCACACAAAGTAAACAAAATGATAATAATAATAGCAGTAATATTAGTACTAACAGTAGTAATACTACTAGTAGGGGTAATCGTGATAATAATAATATATTGCTTGTCCTTCAGGGGAAACAATCTTAGAGGTTCCTTTAATTCACAAATTCATTTGGAAATTTGCCTAGGTGTTTTCTTTCCAGTTCCACTTGGGTAATCTGCCTTGAGTACTTTCTCAGCTCAAATAACAATATTTTGGATTTGTTTGTTTGTTCTTCAGAAGGATTTTGAAAATCATAGCTGGTTAATAAAGCTGAATTTAAAAATCTGAAACCTTTATGCAATGCTAATGGCAATTAAGGCAATGTGAATATAAATTATGTGGGATTTGTTAACATTTATGTACTCCTTACCTCTGCTGTACTCCCTGCACAAAATGGATAGCATTCCCTGTAAGCAGAATATATCTCTGACAAATTCAGTACTCTGAAAATTCCTGTGTGAGCTCCCTTTCTGCTGAAAGGAAGGAGGCAGCCCAGGTAGGGGTTCAGCCTGTCTTTAAGATGATTTGTTTTAATGACTCCTAAATTTCTCTGCTGACTCACTCAGGAAACTACTTCAGGAAACTGGGGACACCTGCATCCATCATAAGTCTCCTTTTCAGACAGATAAAATTAGGTGACATGCATCTCATTCTTGGCAGAGTTCTTAACTTTTTAGTGTATGGTTCGATTACAAATTTTCTGTAACACCATTGAAATCTTTCAGCAACCAAAGTGTCCCTTACCTTTAAGGGCTTTGGTTGTAAATGGAGTGTACAAGAGTGGAGGTTATCTCACCAGTTGGGCAATATTTAAATTTGGCACAGAACGAATTAATAGTGTGATTAAAATAAAAAACTCTTTGTTTTTGAGTGTGGACTCTGACACACCTAGGGACTTAACTTTTCCCTACAAAGAGCCATCCTCATTTGTCAATTCATTAAAAACAGAGAAAATAATTTTTAATTTGTCAATCCATCATCTGAATAAAAGGGAAAAAAATCCTATTATGATTTACTTTTGTGCTTTATACAATCCTAAATGTAAATGGGATTATGTTATGAGAGCACGACTTTTTTCATTATACCAAATTCTGTTTGCAAAATAGTTTTGATAGCTGTGTTTATGTTTCCTGATGTTATTTAGGCTTTTAAAATTGCATTCTGATAGAAAATTCAGGAAAAAAAAGGAGAGATTGCTTGAATCTGACTCTTGTTTCCACTGGAAAAGCATAACAGTGTGCTCAGCTTTAGAGTTGCTCATGATGTGAATGTTCATTTGAGTTGTCAGAGATAACGAGAGCAGCTTTGGGTCTGAGCTAATGATGGGAAAACTTGGCAGGAACTTCTTGTCACTGTATCTTGCACTTGTGCATTTTTAGCAAGGGAACTTTAAAAGACCTGTGAAGTGAGCAGGAGTTCACAGCTTGAGGCCTCTGGTGACTGGACATAAGGATGTCACCTGGGCAGCATTTCAGCCTTCACCAGCCACAGCTCCTCTCCTGTGCATGGCTAACAATTTCCTTTCCCAGTCCTTTCCTGCCAGCAGCACTCAATTACTTCCCTCAGATCCTGAGGTTGGTGTGGGTGAGGGAGATGTACTGCCTGGTGGAATGAGCTGTCTGGACAAGTCCTAGCGCTGTTTGTGACAGCCTGGAGGGAGCTTTCATGTTCTGGTGGGGTCTGTTTTCCCTGATTTACAGCTGCAGTTGTGGCTGATTGCAGTGTGTCAGAGGGGTGTATCACTGGAGTTGCTGCAGAAGTGATTATGAGGTGCAGCCATGAGGCCCTGGAGCACTTTAACTGCTTTATTTGCCCTCCCAAATGCCCAGTAATAGCTGAAAATTATGTGGACAAAAAGGAAAAGCTATGACAGCCAGGAAAGTTATTGTAATAGTAAAGACCTCAACTTGGCACCAGGCAGCCATTTCTGTCTTTGCAAACAATTAAGATTATATTTCCTCAGAAGAAGCAATTTCTTCAGAAAAAAAATACAGAAAATGATGGAAGCTTTACATTTTATTTGCTGTTTGCTATTTTGATTTTCCTAGGTACTGGCCCACACAGGTTTTTGCACCTATTTATTCATATAAATGAGAAGAATAACATCATTAGGTTGGTGCCTTTTCCTGTTGAAGCTGTTTTCAAGCTCTGCTGTGCCTTTCAGCCTGAAAGGTTCAGGAGGACAACTAAGAAACCCAAGAATCTTCAGGAGTAATTTAATCACATAAAAATATTTATCTATCCTAGAAAAGTTTTAAGAGCTCACTAACTGAACCAAGTTAAAAGGACTGCCATAGTTTAAAAGAAATTTATCCAAATAAGCTACACTTATGTCACCAGGTTTGTGTGCTGGAATTACAAAACCAGGAGTTAATATGTGTAATTGTGCATGTGTGAGGGAGGGGGAAGATGTTGGAATAGCCTGAATAAAATTAAAACACATATTTTCTGCTCAGTTGTTTACAACTTGCCTTTTACAGTGCCTTTGCCTCTAACTCCCCACTGTGTTTGGTTCTGGGAGGGGCTGATAGTTTGGATTTGCACCCTGTGGAGCCAGTTTGGAGCTTAAAGCAGGATGTTTGCATCCACACAGTTCTGCACCTCTAGGAACTGGATGCATTCATGGCACCATTGTAGCCCCACTGTCTCTCACAGGGTTTAACACCTGGGACTTCGTGTCACAAAACCTTGTTCCTTGTGGCTGGGACCACGTTGATGCTGGAGCTGTGCAGACTCATGTGTGGGTTAAGATTTAAGCTTAAAACTGAGCTAAAAATACCTTGTTAGAACAAAGTCATAAGCTTTAGGCAACTGTCTCCCACCAAGACTAACAGCTCATGATAATGACAAGTTGATTGGACTGAGTTTTATTAAAATGATATGAAAAGTGTGTGTGGTCAAGTTTCTTGGACAAGTAGTTTTCAGTAAAGACCTGGACCATTGGAGTGGCTACACAGTCATGAAGGTCCATGAAAAAGATGAGAGGGCTGGAACCCCTGTGCTGAGAAGAAATTTTGAGAGAGTTGGGGATGTTCAGCCTGGAGAAGGGAAGGCTCCAGGGGGACTTTCTCATGGCCTTTCCATGTATGAAAGGATCTTGCAAGAAAGAAAGAGACCTTTTATCAAGGCCCATAGTGACAGGACAAGGAACAACTAAAAGTTTTAAAGTGAAAGAGGGTAGATTTAGATTGGAGATGAAGAATTAAATTTTTACAATGAGGGTGGGGAGACCTTAGGCCAGGTTGCCCAGAGAAGCTGTGTATGCCCCATTCCTGGAAGTGTTCAAGACCAGGCTGGATGGGGCCTTAAGAAACCTGATTTTGGGGAAGATGTCCCTGCTCATGGCAGAGGGCTTGGAACTAGATCTTTGAAGGTCCCTTTCCACTCAAAATATTCTGTGTTTTCTCTTATTCTATGAATTAATGTTTCAGTCTGCACCTCTGCATTTTTCTGCATGGGAGTTAATGAATTATGTAGCATTTTCAGGATGTTGTGGCAATGCAAAAATAAGCTACTAGTTTCTGGAAAACGTTGTTCAAGCCTGTAACAGCTTGAATTTAAGCTTGGTTTTGAGTTTTTGGACTGAGAGAGTTAGATTATATTGGAATTTTGTTCTGGCTTTTCCCAACAAGAGCAAGGCTTATTTCTGAAGTGCTGTTTGTAGGCTAAGAGATCCATGTAAGTAAAATTGGAGGCATGTCTCACTGCCTGGTTAATGTCTTTTATTTATATTTCTATAATGGATAGGATTTGACCTGATGGATTCATTCAGCGTGAAGCAGATTTTTGGAATGAAAGAAGATGGGATTCAGAGTGCTTATGTACGGCTTGGAAGCTTTCCTGTCGTTCAGAAAACTGAGTGAGTACTCTGAGTTTTCACTTTATTTTCATCTGAACCTCTGCCTTACATTGTTTGGTTCCTCTAGGTTAACTTTGCAGTATTTATCTGGTACCCACAGGTTTATTTCTGCTTTGAGCAGCTGCTCAGTTCAGCTGGCACAGAATGTGACAAAGTGGTCAGGAGTCTCAGCAGTGGCTGCTGGCTCCATCCTGGCAGAATGTGGCTTGTGTTTGGTGTACCTCATTGGTTCTGAGCAGCAGCATCAAGACATCCACAAAAGAACTTAGGGCTACATAAATAGCTTCTACAGGGAGTATTGGGGAGCTCTCCCATTGAGATACAAATTTGCTGAACACAAGAGACCCCTTGCTGGTAGATGCTGTGACCTGTTAGCAAATATGGATTCTGGCCTTGTAGAAGAATGAGCAGCTTTTAATCCTGTGTCAGTATGGAGTCAGTCCTCAGAGTCTTTTATGACCTCAGGCTGCCAGTTGTGTAGCAGTCTATCGTGAATGTTTCTTTGGATTGTCACTTGAGCCCTGCCAGTGTCAGCCTTGAAAAGAGTGAGTGCATAATTTCACTGAGTAACTACAAGCCATAGGTTGAATTGTCATCATTAACATTCTTGCACTAAACTTCTCAGTGCTGGTTTGAACTTCAGCTTAAAAAAAAAAAATCAATAATACTTTTTTTCCTTCTTATGGATGAGGGCTGTTATTTTTTATTCTGTTTTTAGCTCTTTTTCTCAGCTCACTGCATTTTTGAGATTGTCCTATGAATTACATTTGCTTGATTTCACAATATTTTTTTTCATCCTGGAATCAACAGGATTGATGTGTTCCTTTTCCCTCCCCCTTTTTCACCATGTTAATACAATAAAAAAAATCAAAATATTATATACTGAGAGGAAAACTGTTTTCTCTAGAGTTCATAAATAATATCAAGTCTAAGGGTAAATAGAGTCATGATCATTGATCTGATCCAACGCAGCCAGCTAAAGACATCTCAGGATTGGTGTATATATAACTGGTCTGAATGTGGATAGGAATAAACCATAAACCTGTTTCACTTGGATGGGAAGAAACCTATTTCATTTGTCTCACTGTGATCTCTGGGTTCTGGATGATACTATGACAAATAGAGCAATTCTTGGAGTATAAGCAGAAACTGTCAAGTATGAACTGAAAATCTTCATATCACAGAGCTCAGTCACCACCACTGCTGTGTCCAGCCTTATTTTCCATAATTCAGTCGGTAGAAATGGAGTGAATGAAAGTTTTAAGATCTGTGAAGCAAGTGTGATGGTGAGAAATCCAAGAACTGCAGTGTACACAGGTAAAATTAAGAAGCAGCCAACAACTGAAGGGATCATTCTCTGTAAGAACCTCTGGGAAATCAAAACTTGGTAAAGGGTCTTTGAATAAAGGTCATGGCAGACCAAAAGTCAGCGGCTACTTGACATCAAAAACCAGAAGGGAAGAAAAGTATGCTTTAAGGATGAATCTAATTAACCCCTGGAGAAAGTCAGCACAGATTACAGAGAGTTTCTCACTTTTTCAAACTGAGAGTTGAAGAATTTGTTGTTGTTGTTTTTGTTGCTGTTTTCTCAGAAAGACTGAGGGAGTGAAGCCAGGCCAACCAGCTATGACGGCTTTCCATCTGCTCAGATTACACCCATTTATTTGTTGTTGCTGTTGCCCCTAAAATAAGCAGAATATTTTATCACCCAGGACAATTAGAAGTAAAACATCCTTAATTAGTAGATTGAAATGAATAAAATTCCTTTCCTGATTCTGAAACTAGGAATTCAAGGAGGACTTTCACATTTTCAGCTTTTTGTTTTGTAACTTCCACACTCCTGTGGTTTAGGAATGAACCCAAATGGATATAACCATGAAAGGTGTCTGCATATTTGGTTCATTTTAGCATTTGTATGCCAGGACTCTGCGATGCTGCATATAGGGTCATTGCTCACAGAAAATGAAATCTTGTAAAGCTGCACAAAACCGATAACTGGAATAATAAAGCAAACAAAAACATCTGTCGTGGCTCACATCTAACCTCCAGCAATGTTTAGCAACTGATAGCAACATCTCATAATTAGATACAAAATCAGTAACTGAGTAATATATGTAATACACTATTATCTGCTTAAAGGATTTGTATTCTTTTATACAAGCAATAGTACTTTTACAAAGTGCCAGATTAGCTGTCTGGGAAATGTGCCTACTCATCTTCTGATCTGTAACCTACAACTGTGAACTTTCTTCCTCTTTGTGGTGAGGCATCATCTGTGAGCAAACAAACCCAGCAGCCAGAGCTTGGCTTCAGTCAAGGATCTGATCACTGAGGGACTGACAGGTCCCTGTAGCTGTCTGAGGACTGGCCCCAAAATCTGGCTGGTGATTTTCCCCACTCCTCATGTAACTGGGGCTGTCCTACTGCTTGTTCATGGCTCCTCAGTGGATCTTCTGGCCAAAACTGTGCTGTGGACTTTTTTTTTGGATGCTCAGGCTTGTTTCTCATTACTGGTGTCTCGCCTAATGCCAAGATTTTGGCTCACTCTTTTGTTCTGTCATCTATCTGTATCTCCTAGTCCATCCTTCCTACTGGCCGAGTCCATCCTCAGTTTTCTCTCACCTGGTCTGGTTCCAGCCTGACTTGATCATGATCTTGGCTACCACCTCACAGAATTACCTGATGCTTGGCCAAGCTTCTGGTCATGATCTATCTGATCTTTATTTTGGCACAGTGTTGTACCAAGTACAACAAGTACAGTCTTGGGTTGTTTAGGGCATGATACCTTGTGTTTTTCTGGGGACTGTGTCTCCAAACATCAGCTAACATTTCAGTCACCTGCCTTATGTTTCTCCATGAGCTCCTGCCCTGATCTCATCATTTGTCCACTTCTAAGAGAAGAAATTGAACAAAAAGCCCCCGAAGATTCCCACACTGGACATGGAACCTGTTGAAACCTTTCTTGATTTCTTACTTTTCCCAAACAAATATTTCATATTAAGAAGAGCAGAGACAAAAAAGCTTGTTCAGTTTAGAGAAGGGAAGACTCAGTGAGCGAGGATCTTACCCATGTGTATAAATATCTGATGGGGGGAAGCAAAGAAGACAGAGCCAGAATCTTCTAGTCATATTCATTGATGGGAAAGAAGGAATGGGAACAAATTAAATAAAAGAAATATAAACACAAGAAAAACCTCTAAATGAGATGATCTCAAGAGGTCCCTCACTGCCTCCTATCCCTAACAAGGTAAATGAGATAAAGCATGATGGAGGTGGAATGACTGAAGACTTTTTTGGTCTTGTAGAGAGTAAAGGACTGTAGGGAGAGCTGAGGAACACAGAAAAGTCTGCAGCAGGCAGAGGAGAACAATGTGTTCACATGGCTTCCATCATAGGATTTCTGAAGTAGAAGTCAAAAAGATGTATGTCAAGGATGTATGAGACACATCCTTCTGTTTCCTTTCCTCCCCTTTTTTCCTTTTCCTTTTCCTCCTTCTCCTCCTTCTCCTCCTTCTCCTCCTTCTCCTCCTTCTCCTCCTTCTCCTCCTTCTCCTCCTCCTCCTCCTCCTTCTCCTTCTCCTTCTCCTTCTCCTTCTCCTTCTCCTTCTCCTTCTCCTTCTCCTTCTCCTTCTTTCTCCTTCTCCTTCTCCTTTCCTTTCTTTTTCCTTTTCTCTTGTTTTTTTTTTCCCCTCCTGTCATTCTAAGACCCTCTGGTGATGTGAAGCATATTTAAATGAATTGGCTTTCTGTAACTTGGTTTTGCAGATCTTTTTGGTGACATTTCATATTAGCAGGCTTAGCTGTTGTAGAATTGGTCAAATTGCTCACGTACATTAGCTACACTCTTCCTCGCCAAATGTAAAAACCCTAATAAATGTTGCATTCAGGGTGTGAAATGAGAACTGATAATATATTTTTTTCCATAGTGTTATTATAGATGTAGGATCTCATACTATTGTCACAGATGAAAGCTCTTTTTGCAAATGAAAGCATGTGAGAAGGTCACTATATATTGAAAACCAGCAATGGTTAAAAGAGTTTTCTGCCTTCTTACTAATTTTTTTTTTCCCTGTACAAGTTGTGATTCACCTGACCTTGTAGCTGAGTTAATTGACTCTTAGACTAACCTGCAGCACTGGGGGATTCTTTTGTCTTGGAGTTTTATAAGGTCCTTTTCTGCAATCTATCCTGTTGTCAGAATTATAGAGCAAGGAGCTGGCAGAATGCTCCCTGTTGGTACCAGGCATCCAGCAAAGTTCCACAATATTGATCATCAGCTCAATTCAGCCTTGTGAGAAAGAAGAACATAAAACATTTGTGGGGACAGCAACTCCTGCTCTCGGATCCCCAAGTAAAGCTGAACTGCTAAATGCAGATAATTTTAAAGTGAAGAAATAAGTTAAAACCGCTAAACAAAGTTTTTATTATTTATGTAGCAATGCAGATCTGTAAAAGATACAGGCACCAATGACTTCAGAAACAACTTTTATCACATCTTCAAAGCAATGAGAGTGTCTTCAGATTTGCTTTTGGCATGAAACCTTTCTCTGTTGGGAACTTGCAGCTGGTTCCTCGGCAGCTTTAAAAATCAGTTGAGGATGGCAGGTAATGCGTCATTATGGTTTTCTGTCAGTTTCAATCTCCTTGATGGGCTGTTTGTCAGCCTTGGGTGATGAGGTGTGGCCAGACTCACTGGGGTGTTTAGGTACCTAACTCCCAGTTATTTCTGTGGCTATTAAACATCTGAAAACACTTTTGGAAATTAAGCTAGCATAATGATATTCCTGTTCCCTGCTCAGAGCTGTCCAGAGCCATAAAATCATTAAGTCTGGCAAAGACCACTCTGTCTAACTGTTGTGCTGCACTTCCATGTTCACCACTAAAACGTCCCCAAGTGCCACATCCAGCACTTTTCTATGAACATTTTCAGGGATGGCGAATCTACCAATTCCCTGGGTTGACTGTTCCAATGCTTATCCATCTTTACAGAAAGAATATTTTTCTAATATTTAGTTTAAGGCAACCCTCTTTCCAGATCCTACTTCTTTTCACTTCCAGGTGCTCCTTCCGGCCCTTCTTGTAGATTTGCTAACTTCCAGGCAACTGAGACCTCCTTGGTTAAAATTACCAAGAAGTTAAAAGTACCAAAAGTGAGACAGACTTGTCTACTTTCCTAAAGGAAGGATTTCTTAAGGGAGCTGGTGGGAGCCTGGTTCAATTTTCTTTTGTTTCAGAAGAATTCAGAGAGTCTCTGTGTCCCCAAAGGGAAAACAAACTTATAATAATGCATATCCTGCAGGGGCACTTTATACAGCAAAAGCCACATTAATGGATGAAACCAGAGTGTTCTGATTTTACAACTTGGCTGAAAAGATAGGAGATTCAAAGCACAGATTAAAATATGATTGAATATTTTGGCATTAGGAAAGACTGGATCTCAATCTTTGCTGCAACTGCATAAAAGTATTCTGGAAATTTTGAGGACTTTTTGCTTTTAATACAATTAAAGGCTTCTAGTTTTATGTGCCTTGGACTGTGCCAGTTTCTGCATAGTGATGGATTATGTTAACTATTCATTAGGACAATGTTTCATAGTTTGTTCTTCATTAATTGCTGCCATTATGTTTTTTTTTTTTGTATTGAGTGCTTATGCCTGACTGCTCAGACGTCCTGAAGCAAAGGCATGATATTTATGAAGGGTTTATTTGGGAATGATCATAGGAGCAGGTTGACTTGGGCATGAAGTACAATGTTAACTGTGACTCTTCAGGTGGGAGAAGGGATGGCTTAGAGGCATTACAAGCAAAGTTTGAAAAATCATGGATGGCATAAAAGATAGAAAAAGAATAGATTCATTTTGTTCTCCCTGATAAGAACTGAGTTAGGTCCTAAACAAAGAGGAGGAGGCTCATTATGCAATGGGCAGCAGTGGGTGACTCCTTGTCAAGGGATTTTGTGAATGTCATAAGTTTACCTGAGTTCAAGGAGAGGGTGCAGAAGTCTACATGAGATAAATCCATAAAAAGCTACTGACATAGAAATTGCATTTGTCTCTGAATTAGACACCTGGATTCAAAAAATCCAGATGTATGAGAGAGATGTTTTTTCTGTTCATTCTCATTCTTAGGCATCCAGTAATGGCTAGTAATAATAAAATAGTGATATTGGATTAGTTATCCCTTCTGTCCCACCCTGCATTCCCATCTTATGACAGGTTTTTATGATGGAATAGAGAAAAACAGTGTTGGATTTGGTTACATCATGTGTTTGGTTATGTGCAGGGGTTGTGGTGTCACGCTGAGTAAATCTCTGCCTGATGTTTGCAATGTTTGATTTGAGAAACTTCTGTCATCCAGGGGTGCCAGCCAAGGAACATCTTCTTGGAAAGAATGAGCCGTAGTGCCTGTTTTGGGGCAGATATTATAATATTTGTTGCTATAATTTGGTGCATTTAGAGGGTTTTGGGTGTTCCTGGCCATTCTCAGAAGTCCCAGGTCTCCAGTGCATCTGGAGCAGAACAGAATTATTTACAGGTTTCATGAACAGAAGTATGAAGTGAAAAACAATCTTTTTAACATGATGGATACTCATCTGCAGATTTCCGTTATACTTTATCCAATTTGAGAGCTTCACTATTGGAATGATGAAAGGGATCCATAAAAACCGGGAGGGCACAAGCTCATGTTGATCCCTCTTCAGGCTTACAAATAAAGCAGATTTTTAAGGAACTATAATGATACTTTTAGAAAGCACTGCTGGGACGTGGAGAGAGTTTTAGAAGTTCTGCTTGTCACTGCTAAGCCCGATACATTGCTCTCTTTCCCCTCCCCATGCCAGGGATGTATTTCCACAAGGCCTGCCTGATGAATACGCCTTTGTAACTACCTTCAAATTCCGGAAGGCTTCCAGGAAGGAAGACTGGTATATCTGGCAGATTATTGACAAGTATGGCATACCACAGGTAAGAGGCTCTTTTGTAGCCAGCAGGAACAGCTTTTTTTTTTTTCTTTTCCATGAGTCAGTTTTCTTTACTCAACCTCCCACTCCTTTTTTTTCTTTTTTTTTTTTTTTTTTTTTTTTTTTTGGTTTTTTTTTTTTTGTTTTGTTTTGTTTTTTTTTTGTTTTTGTGAACTGGTAAAAAACCCATTGCTTTTTCAGTATATTTTGCTGCAAATATTTTAGTTGGTTAGAAAGGGAGACAAAAAATACCATCCTTGCTCTTGAAACTACTGTCGACTTTTCAGCTGTTTTGTTCAGATAGTTCTGCTTAGGGAAAATATTTTGCCTTTTTGGAAAAAGGTTGTCACATGGATGTACTAGAAAGCAGTGAGTTATGTCAGGTTTTGCACAGCCTTGTAGGTGACTTGTAAATGCATTATGGGTTCCTGCTCTGGATGTGGGTGTAACACCTGTTATAACTCCATAGCCCTGAGTCCTGGCTGCTGCACAATTTGATCTAATAACTTTTTTTCAAGTACTCTCAGGTTCTCAGAAAAAAATACTCTAAGTGTGTACCAAAGAGCTGTCTGTCCCTACACAACATGTTCTTAGCAGCTTGGTAGAGTTTAGATTTTTGAGCATGCTTGAGGAGGGAGTGTTTTGGATGAGCTGTACATTTTTCTGCTCAGCACCAAATATAGTGGTGATGACATTACCCAAGACTCTTAAGTGGACTGTCAGCATGGGCTCACATAGCTGTGTAAGTCAGTATTGGTGCTTCGGCACTGGTATTAAAAGGATTTTGGGAACTCTCAGGGAAGAATAGGTGCAGTTTGAAGAAATAGATTACTGGGTCTGAGACAGTGGTAAAAGGTTTATATGAAAGCTATTATCAGCTGCAACTTGTTAAATGAAATGTGATTTACTGTGCCACATGCATTCCT
Organism: Polioptila caerulea; assembly: GCA_013397295.1. Lineage (NCBI taxonomy): Eukaryota > Metazoa > Chordata > Aves > Passeriformes > Certhiidae > Polioptila > Polioptila caerulea. The sequence goes on from VYXF01002070.1 coordinate 90,587, forward strand.
AGTTGCTGCAGAGTGAGAATGTGTCTATTACTCAGTATTTCTTGCAGGAAGTTGAAAACTTGAACTGCTTAGGTGTGAAGAGAAAAAACACTCAATATTTCCAATAATAACTTCAAAAATGCCTTAAATTTATGGTGCCAGAAGTGGCTTAGAGCCCCATGAGCCTCGTTTCATGTGAAGTTGGTCATGGTTTGGCCACTGCCTTGCAGACCCGCACAGCTCAGAGATGCAGACACTCCTGAGCCAACACTGGTCCAAGCTGCCATTCCCAGCCAGCACAGTGCTCAACTGCATGGAGAAGTTGGGTCAGATGTGGAGTCAGCCTATGCTGGGCTCCTCACCTCACTCACAGCTCTGTGCCAAGGTGGCCCAAACTCCTCCCTGCTCCACAGCTTGTGGATGCACCATTCCTGGCACTGCCTGCTCTATATATCCAGCTGCTTGCTGGTAACTGCCTGACTTTGGTGAAAGAAGATACCAACTTGTAAATTAACTCAAAGTTGCATGTCTTCAAAAACCTACTTTTGCCTGCTCTGTAGATTGCAGTACAGAGGATGAGGTACAGTTTTCTGTTCAAAGTACCTGAAATAAAGTGTGGGCAGTGCCACAACTCAGCAGAATGGTTTCATATGAGGCAGTGAGGTACTCTTCCATATCTCATGGGACAATTGAGGACTTGTGATGGGAGTAAAGAACCTGCTGGGAAGCAGTGGAGGAGTACATGGGGTAGAGGGATCCAATCCAGGTTCAGCTTTGGGGAGGTGCCTGTGGCCTGCGCTACCACCCAGCCATGGCAGCAAGGTGGCCTGTGCTGAAACCATGCCAAGGGTGGTACTCACAGGAAGAGGCTTTAGCTGGTCATGGGTCTGTGCTGAAGCCTGTAGAGCCCCATCTAATTCAGCAGAACAAGTGCAGGCTTCCTTTCCATATCTCCCACAAAACTCCACCCTCTGCCCTTTCCTTGAGCTCCCCACCACAGCCTGTGCCATCCCTGGCTTCGGGGTGATGATGGCAAGCAGTCAGGAGGAAGGAGAAGGCTTTGTTGCTCAGCAAAAGCCCTTCCTTTTCCTGGCAGGTCTCGATCCGGCTGGATGGGGAGAACAAAGCCGTGGAGTACAACGCCGTGGGGCTCACCAAGGACGCCGTCAGGGTGGTCTTCCGAAACGCACGAGTCAGTGACCTGTTCGACCGCAACTGGCACAAAATTGCCCTCAGCATCCAGTCCAAGGCAGTCTCGCTCTACATAGACTGCAAGCTGGTGCAGATGCTGCCCATTGAAGACAGGGAAAACATTGACATCCAAGGAAAGACTGTGATTGGCAAACGCTTGTATGACAGCGTCCCCATTGATGTAAGTACTGCAATTGCTGATTAGAGCTTGGTGAAGGTTCAGCTTTGGGTTTGCAGCCTATGAATGAGTGGGGTTTTGGGGGTTATGTTGTAATTGACCTTTTTCCTGAGGCAGCATCACTGAAATGTTACCAGTGTTACATAGCTAAGACAGATTGACACCTTATGATATACAGGACTTGCTGTATTTTTATGTGAGACTGCATCTCCATAACAGGGATTAAAAATGAGAAATTTATTTCATCTTTCTGTCTAGTCACAGAATGTAGTACAGTTAAAAGCAGAGACAAAATGGTACACAAATATCATCAAACTGGGTACTGAACTACACAGAAAAGTCTTTCTCCATCTGATCTTGGCATTATGAATGTTTCCACATCTGATAGAAAGAGATGGAGGGAAAAAGAAAGCTTGTTAACTCAAGACAGTTGTGATATATTCTCCATTCCTCAGATATTAAATGACTCTTAGTACACATGAACCTAAGTCAAGAAACACAGGCTGATTGTCCAGCAGCAGTGTTACCCTGGTATAATTTATGTGTGATACTTTGGTATTTCAGACTTGTGTACTCCTTCTTAGCTGTGCAAAACGGATGAGACATGCATATCAAATGTGTTCATAATATTTCTCACGCAGGAATAAATGGTCAGAAGATGCAAGGCACAACAGGAGGAAAACAGACTTTGTGTCTAGATGAAATTCTAGGAAGGATAGATGTGGCCAGGATATGTCTTCTCAGACAGAAATTTGGCCAGAACATGGGGATTAGCATGAAAATCTGCACCAGAATTTGAATCTCAGCTCTTGTAGCATGCTGAGATATTGGTCTATTGTTCATAGAGAGAGATAGAGATTGACTACAGGATTCATAGAACTGCTCTGAAGTTAGCACCATCTGGTTTTTGTTTGTGTTTGCCTGCTCTGTTTGTGTCCAAGCAAAAGGACACAGGGTCTTTAATAATTCACTGGCTCTGAGACTGTTGCCTCCCTTTGTCTCCCAGTTTGATCTTCAGAGGATGGTGATTTACTGTGATTCCAGGCATGCCGAGCTGGAGACTTGCTGCGACATTCCCTCTGGACCAGTAAGCTCCTTTTTGTCATTTATTCATTTTCGCATGAACACTCTTCACTGAAATCTATTACATAAATCAGGGAATATGTGGCAATGTGGGATTATAATTTTGTTTAATAAGGGTGATAGAAACCTAACTGTGCAATTGGCAGGGTAGCAGCACTGGAGAAGGACCACTGCAGAGGATGAGTATGAGGAATTTGAAGTTTCCAAGTTCCTCTTTCCTTGTCAAACTGTCAAGGGAAACAAAACCCCCAAAGTGATGATAGAACAACAGAAATGCAGCATGAAATATTCAACATGTTTCCCACTGGTTTTATTTGGAAACAGCTAAAAACAGTGCCAGTTGCAGCTTATTTTCTTGTGCCCAACTCTCACCAGAAACTTCCACTCTCACTCTTCTCCCCTCAGTCTCGGTTAAAGAGGTTCATTGTTCATTTCGCCACATTTTCCCCTATTGCTTGGGTGAATGGCTTTTGTGGGATTTCATTCCTCACGAGGATGCATTTGGCTGTGTGTTACACAATAGTACCTACAGGATTTGTCTAAAGTGGGTGGAAGGGGAAACTTTCCAGCATCAAAGGCTTTGTCCTGACCTTGAGTGTTTGGGTGCAGTGCCAGGTCACGGTCCTGACGGAAGCACCTCCCCTGGAAGTGAGGCCCACTGTTGGCAGTGAGCAAGTTGGACATCTCAAGATTTTCAACTGCTCCTGTCCTCCTGGACAAAAGGTGGGTTTTGAGATGAGTGTGTTTCATTTGGGATGTCTATAGAGGGAAAGGAAGTTTCCCCAGGTGTTTTCTCTTTACCTAATTCAGTGATTCTGGTCATGCTGGTAGTCTTGGTAACAACATTGAAAACAAAGTGATTATTCTTATCCTGCTCAGTTATGTGTATCCTTCTTCAAATAAAATAAATCAGATTCTGAAGGTAAATGTGGCCACATTGTAAAAAAATCTCATGGCTTTTAAAAGCAATGTGCTTGCTTTTTCTGGCTCTGACTGGGACCTCTGAGAAACCAGCTTCGTTGTCATTGCTCCTGAGGGCATGTCTCATTTATTATCTACTCTGCTAAAACCTGAAAACATTTTTGTTGTCTTCTGTAATTGTAGGATTGGGCCTCTTGCTTAAATATAAAATGAGAAGATAAGTTTGATTAATTATGTCTTTTTTGTCTTAGGGGGAGAGGGGTCCACTTGGATTTGAAGGTCCCAAAGGTCAGAAGGTCAGTAATAAGTGGTGGTTCATTTGTTTAATAAAAACAGCAACAATGAAATAATTTCAGAGTCAATTGAGGATTTGAATATTTTGAGAAATGAGAGTCAATTTAGTATATGATCAAGTTCAGACAGTTTTGGATGAGACTGGGACTGCAAGAGATTTTTGTGAACTTTATTTTACACCTGTATTTAGGCTTCTCTCTTGCTGCTCTATGTCATTCTTAGAGCAAATGTGTTGCAAAATCCTTTCCTGCAGCATCTAAACTGGCATTTTTGCAAGTTACTCTTATTCACTAGGTGTCTTGGTTTGAATGACAGGTGTCTGCTAAGGAAGGCAGGAACCACCCTTGGAATGAAGAATATAAGCCCCCTCCCTCCAAATTATTATAATTTTGAAATTAAGGGGCTCTCGGGCAAAGATATAGGAACAGTTCCTTATTAGGAGAACTAAAGTAAAATAAGCATGCAGTATTACAAAGAAAAACAAACCCACTGACAGAGTCAGAATACAACCTGACACCCTGTGAGTCAGGTTGTTGGTAGCAGTCCCATTAAATGGTGGCTGCAGTCCTTGTGGAGTGGCAGATGTGGCTCTGATGAAACAGTGATCCTGTAGAAAGGTCTAGTTCCCCTCTGAAGGTCCAGTGGAGATAGATGGGCCTGGTCTTCCTCTGGGAATCCAGCAGAGAAAAGACTGCCTTGATGTTCCAAATCTCATATTTTTATTCAGGTAGGAATTCTTGGCTCCTCCCCCTGGCTGGAGCATTTCCCAGTGGGATGATGTAATTTTATCAGTCATGCAGTGAGATTCAAGGGCCCATTAGCAGAGGATATCTGCCTGGATGGAGGATGGCTCATGGAAGAGATAAAGAAAACTGCCCCACCTGTTTTTTAACAGCTGGCCCATTTACAGAGAATATCCCTCCCACACCGCCACCCCCTCCCTTCGGTTTCAACAGATGTCATAGAATACACTGCTGGTTACATCTTGCACTTCAACCCGAGACACTGGGTCATGCACGGCTTCCATGGTAGGTCACCTGGAAAATGAGGTGCTGCTGCCATGCTGTGCCTTGCTCAGCAGTAATAAATGTGCATAGTTTAGGTAGCAGCCTTCCAGTGACACTCCAGAAAATTGAGACTAGGGGTAAAGGATCAGTCACAGTATGTCATCCTTAGCAAGACTGTCTGAGTCATGATGTTAAGTATAGGCCACTTCCCTCAATACTCTTCTTCCTAGATAAAAGGGTAGGAGAGTGGTTGTGATGTCTGCTTCAAGTTTCATAGTGCATATTTATATTTTATATTACCCTGCCTGTTCTGCAAGCCTCTTTGATATACACCTGTGTGCATTCAGCATAAACACATTTTCCTTCTGTGCCTGATTACAGATAGAGCCATGAGGCAATAGACTCAAAGGAAGCACTTGTACATGAAGAAAACAGAGTCACAACATTGCTGGAGAGGTGAAAGTTGGTGGTATTGGTGGCTCCCAGTTTTATTATCTGTGAAAAGACATTTGGGGAAACAGTTATATTCAAAGTTATATTTCCATCTGAATCACTTCTGCAAACTGACTCACTGCAGTCATACCTGTTTGGTGAATAACAGAGTTGCATCCCACTAAAACTCACTCAGTTATTATGGAAGACTGCGGGAGGGGAAAGGAAAAATCTCTGGATCTTGGAAAGTCAGACATCTTCAGGGATGTGCTGTCTTTTGGCAACGTTTGGTCTGCTGTCTGCAGGGAGAAGCTCTGGAGATAAGAATATGCCTTTTCGAGGCTGGGATAAAATAACATGGGCTCATTACTGCTCAAATGTGCCTGTGCAGAAAAAAAGGTTTCTCATGCTTCCATGTATATATAAATAGAATCTTTCTGTTTTAATCTGTGACAGCTTAAATAGTGATGGGCTATTTTAAGGAATGGCAAAGCCATGACTGTTGTGAGGAGGTTGCAGAAAAGACAGTGATGATAATGATAAAAGGGCCCTGCAACAAGATCTCTTTATCTTCCTCTGCTTTACCAAGGTCTGTGTGCTGGTGAGGGTGTCTCTGTGTGTCACATGGGTCAGTACTGGGGTGCAGGACACCCTGGTGGAATACACAGGAGTGTGTCTGCAAGCACAGCATCAGCAGGTTTTCTGGAACAGACCCCAGAACGACTGCCCCACTCCTGCAGATGTGAGTGACTTTTCCCTGGCTGCAGTGGTTTGAGACTTGTACACAGGCAAAGCAGAACTGTATCATAGTCTCATGGACCTGGGGATGAAACCATTTAAATATGGGATCTGACAACAATTTAGTATAAATGTGATGATTTGAGACAAATGATTTCACTTCTGTATCTGCTAAATAATGTGAGTAGTAGATTCTTCTCCTAGCTTGCAAAGGTGTTGTGATTAAATAACATGTACCACTCCTGACAGCAGTTCTTACATCACTATTGCCAAGGACCAGCTTGTCACAGTACTTGCTCTATGTTCAAGAATGAATTTTAGCTCTCCTTCTCCCTCCCTGTGGCATTACTGAGCTACCCAGGCTAAAATCCTGGCCTTGGCAAGGAATTCAGTGCTTATTAGCAGCTTCCCAACATTACCACCTGGTATTTATTCAAGAAAGATGATGTGATTCTGATCTCCTCTAACCTTTAAAAGGCCGGGAGAAACAGGAGAGCTTGCAGTTATCAAAAAAGTGGAAGAAATTTCTGGGAGATGAACACCTCTGCCTCAATCACCATGCTGCCAAAGTGAGGGCAATGCATGGAGACACAGTCGATGTGTTTTGGAATGAGATATGGTAAAGGATCGTATTGGGAAATAGCTAGGCAGGAAATAGCTGTGGCAGAACTGGCTAATATATCTGAAGCTGGATCCTATTGATAAATTTTAGATGCTAATGACAACCCAGTCTGATTTATTTTCCTTCCATGGTCCCTCTGCAGGCTGTGTTGTTTGCAGGCAGCCAGGATGGCTGGCTGGGATGCTGGGCTGACGATCAACAGGGTTCTTCTCTCTTCCAGCACCGCTATTGATCCAAGTGTATAGAAAATCCTTTCTCTGTGAGATGTGTTTTTGTCCATAAAGAAATTAAAATTCTTACCTGCCATTGTGAGTTTGTGAAATCCAGTGTATTAGACAAGCTCTAGCAGGATGTACCTTTTCCTTCAAATTAGAGAGGCTTTGTACTTTCAGTGACTTAAAAGAGATGGTTGTATAAAATTTTTTATGAATTCTACCACAGCCTTCTTAATTGACCATGACATAATTTTGGCATATATGCTACTTGCTCTGTAAGTTTTCTTTCTTTCAGCAAAACACAAAGCAGAAAGGTTAAAGAAAGAAAATTTAATATTTCCTATGCTTTCAAAAGCATTTATTCACCTGGGGAAAAGAAAGCATGATCCTGACAAATGTTTTCAGTTCCTGGTGCTGCTAAGCACATTTTTTTGAGTGGGCATAGATCAGGATAAATTGGATAGAGACACAAAATTAAATCCTACTGTGGTCCATGTGGGGAGATTCAGGGAGATCAGGGGTCATCAGACTTATTGATACTGTGGTACTGGAGGATCCTGCTCCAGGTCTGAGACTTTTTCAGCTTCTGTTTAGTCTGTATTGAAGTCCAGAGTGCCTGATTTCCCTACCAGCTAAAGACAATGGGAGGCACAAAGAGGTGAGCACATTGTATTTGTGAGTAAGAGGTGGGGTGCTCAGCACTGCACGTTTCTGGTTTGTACATTTTGGGTGAGAACCAGGAAGGAGCTAGGCAGAGGAGTGTGGGATCTGCTCCCTAGCAGCTCCCAATGCTAGAGGAATTGAAGGACTAAACTAGTGCAAGTAGTGGATGTATCCTCAGCTGGTCCTTCCTCTAGTTTTGAGATTGCAGAGCAGTCTGAGAAAATGATTTACAGGTATTTTTTCTGCACTTGCTAGGTTTTGCACCACTTTAAGTTCTGTATCTGATAAATATTTATGAAATGTTGTATCTTTGATTCTTTATCCCTCTTAACCCCATCCTTCTAGGAGAAAAGTGAAGAAAAAGTTTCTCTTGGTTTTTGATTGACAATTTTTCTCTTTTCCTCCCTATGCGTGTCCTCCTCTGTTTATAATTTTTCTAACCATCCTAAATTGTATCTTTCCAATAGTCTCTTTTCTATGAACTTTCCCTCTCTCCCATTGGAACAAGCAGGAAGAATGACTGTGTGCTGCACACTTGTGGGAGGGAAGAGAAAGGCTAGCTGACACAGAAAATTTAGTGTGACTGAAAACAAGGGGTTTGGATTACAAAAAAAAACCCCAAAAACAAACAAACAAACAAACAAAAGTTCTGATAACAATATTTTCTGATTATTTTTTGCACATTTTAAGCATATACCCTCTAGGTCTTCTGCAAAGTACCTTTCTGAGAATTTCCTCTCTTAACAAAAAATAAGGGCTTTTGAAGTACTTCACAGGAGAAAACTCTTTGCCTTTCCAGTGCAGTCCAAAGGTTTCTACCTGTAGTTTCATATGAAAAATAGAATAGAAAGTCAATCTGGAAACTTGTATGTTCAAGACATGCAATTAGGTATACCCAATCCTTAGGGCAGGAGCTGAAATCTTGGCTGTAGAAATTGGCAGAACCAAAAATGTCCACTCTTGCAGTCAAACCCTTATTGCATCACTTTCCTTCTGTATCTGAGAAAGAAATGAATTAACTATGTGATATTAACACATTTTCTGTTTCAAGGGAGAAAGAGGCATCCCAGGGCTTCCTGGACTCCGAGGAGAAAAAGGAGAGTCAGTAAGTAAGAAATACCCAATGATTTTGCTATAGGAAAATGTCAGTAGTTGCTTTCATTTTATGGTGTGAACCTGCTCACAGCATTGCATGTCTTGGTCAAAGCTGTTCCCTCTGCTGGACCTGAATCCCTGGAGAAGCCTGATCTTCCTGGCACCCACTGGCTGCCCTTGGAGAGGGGAAAATGGAGGTTTCATCCCAGGGTACAGCTGATAACTGACTTAATACTGACCTTCTAATTAAATTTGTCTTGGATGCACTCAATTACCACAGCTGCACATCCACTGGGAGACAATGAGGCAACTGAACACAAAGAAGATGCAAATCTCTCTTGACTTTTTACATTCAGATGACCAACACACAGCCTTCTCCAGCTGTAATGAATGCAAATGCCAGGCTGAGTTTTTAGGCAAGAAAATCTTTAACCCTACGTAAAATTCATTCCAGTAAGCGTTGTTGGCAACTTTGCTTTTGGAAATGTAACATCATGCTCTTCCTTGAATAAAAAAATGATGTTTTTCTGGCTGCAGTAGGAGAATTTGGGATAAGATTTTAGTTTAATTTGTCACTGAATTAGTATCAAGGAATTATGCCCAAAGAAAATTGCTTTCCCTATAGTAGTTGTGAAGTGACTTGTATGTCTATATATAAAGAGAGATAGATCTTGGATGCATAACAAGGAAAACATGAAATATGTATTTTTTGTGTTCTTTGATATCTTTGTCTTAAAATGTACGCTTTCCACTTTTTTTTTTTTTTTTTTTTCATTTCTAGGGCAAAGTGTATGGCATAGGAGAAAAAGGAGAAAAGGTAAGATCTAATCCTTCACTGGTCCAACAAATGAGTTGCTTACTGTTGTCTTCTGTAGTTCAGAGGTTGATTTTGGAGTGCATAGGATACGAAAGATGTGACACAGTTGGATCTTTTGGGAACCTTTATGCTTCCTTCTGCAGACAAGCTTTTGAGTGTTCATTACTTTTTCCTCTTTGTGTTCTTTGAGTTTCTTTGTGCATTGGCCATGGAAAATCTTATCAAATTGAAATCATAATCTTTGCTTTGTGTAAGCAGCAGTGAGTGCATGGCGGATAATGCACTAAAGAAATTGGCTGGAAGGATGAAAAACAGACAGAAAGCATAATTTTGAGTTTATTGAATTTTTCAACAGGATTAAATTTGGCTTATGAGAAGTCTGTCATATTCTTTCTTCCAATTGGATCTTTTCATTAATAAACAGAATGAAAAATAGTTGGAATTTTTTTACTTCAAATATTGGGCAGGACAAAGTAATAAGACTTGGAGGTTAAAACTGAGGATACAGAATAACCACTGAATATTTCTGTGTTATCTGTCTTGGAAAACTCTTTCATTGGTGATCAACAGTGAGAAACAAGTAGCAGGACTGGATTAATTTGCATTTAAAAAAGACGGTGATTTTGAGGCAATTCTGGCTACAAACTTTTCATTCTGTACAAAAAAAAATGAGTCTCAATACCTTCAGAGAGAATTAGCTCTTTCTGTCTGTAGCTCCATAACACACCTGGTTGAGGGTGTTTTCCTTATGATCAAAATGAAATTCCAAGTTGCAAGGAACAATGGAAAAAGAATACAGGATAGGAGATGAGCATATTAAGGAAGAAGTCATGGTTCATATTGAAAATGAGATTAAGAATCTGTTGAAATGTTTTTCAGGGAATCTGTGGCTACTCAATTGCTCAGAGAATTTCAAACAATATTGGACTGTGATCAGAAAGGAAGAATGCTGCACTAGAGAGAACATGGCATTTATGGCCATTGCAGCTTCTCATTTGCTCTTTCTGTGGTTATGATATATTGATTGTATATAGTGGTAATTCATCTTGTGAAATTACAATCGAAATGCCAGTTGCTCATGGCAGGAAATATTATTGAGCCAGGCTAGAGACATAGGGGCCACAAAGAACACATTTCTGCATTCATTTTCCTGCAATCCTCCCACTGACAGAAACTATTTAGCCTTTGAGACTCAGGATTCAGCCTTTGGAAACCAGCTCGTGTCTGGTGAGAGCCAGCAGTGTGGTGGGAAACATGATGTTTATGGCATTAGTTGTGCTGAGTTGAAGCAAGCTCTTGTTTTCTTACGTTCTGAACTCTGCAGAAAAATGTTGGAAAATATTATTCCACCTGTATTATTTTCATGCATAGATAAATAGCTTTGCAGGTCTGGAGGGGGAAAAAGCAGAAACACGTCACAGCAGGTGCAGAACTTCTTCAGCTGGAGTAGCCAAAGAGCATTGAGTACCCAAACAAATGTGTAGGCTTGGAGGATGCTGAGTTTATGGTCAGCTTGTTGTGTTTATTTGGTACCTCTGCAGCTGAGGCAGCTTGTTCTCATCTGTGGAGGGAGGGTTTATGGAACCCAGGGTGTTTGTGCACCATGTGTACCCAATGGCTCAGTGTCAGTGCTGTTGCTGATGCAGAGCAAAGTTTTATCAGCTGTACGTTGCTGGCTTGATTGAAAAGAGAGCCTCAGGATACAGAATCATAAAACCATAGACTATCTCAAGTTGGAAGGAATCTGTATGGATCATCTAATTCAACTCCCTGCTCCTTCCAGGAGTAGTAACTAAGAGCACAATCCAGATGCTTCTTGAGCTCTGACAGGCTTGGTGCCGTGACCATGTCCCTGCACAGTCTGTGCCCAAGAAGTAGCCAGAACCATAGGGAGCAGGGCTGCAAGTGCCTGGAATGCCAGTTACCATCAAAACAGAATAACCTATGAAATTAAAACCTTCCCAGAGAGGAGAACACCTGGAAGGAGAGCATTCATATGTCTCCTTTGTTTGCCTGCTGCACTGCAATGGCTGCATGAGCAGGAATTCTTATTTCTCACTTTGTCTGTGATAGCTTTGTTTCCTTGATTTTTATGGGTATGACCCAGTTCTGGAAAGCTGGATCAGTGATGCTGGACATTATTAACAGTTATAGTCTGTGTGATTGCTGTCATGCATGTGCTATGGGATCCTTAAAATGGACAAGGCTCACATCCTTAATGTTGATGAAACAAAGTGGTCACACCTTTGAAAAAACTGAGACAACAAGATTAAAATTACCCCCTTATTATAGTCTTTCCCTCCAGCTGTGCCAGTGCCAAACACCTGTCAGACCATGCTGTCGCCAAGTACTGTTTGTAGCACATTTATTTGGGGTCTGAGGCATTTGCCCGAGGGTAAATCCTATGCTTTTCCTGAAGGACAGGAGAGGTACTGGACTTGTTTCTCCAGGTCATCACCTTGGTTATATTACCAAGTTAAAGCCCAAAGGATGCTTGTGTTAGCATATATAACATGTCAAGCACATCATTAGTGGTAAACCCCAGGATAATAGCAGCGGTGGCTAAAAAACCTAATTCATGTTGACGTGAGGACTTGTGTGACTTTTAAACCCAGGAAACTCACTGTGATGGTTCAAGTGGCAGCCTGGCATGTTCTGCCAGGCCTAAATAGCTCAGAGTGATGGAGGATGATTTCTATGTGTAGAAACATGCATATGCAGCCAATTTATTGTGCACATAAATATAAAAAAATAAAATACCATAATGCGCCTACAGGTGCCCTTGTAAAGCACTCTCAAGTGGATTTCCTGGAGAGGTGGCATTTGCCTATTGCTGCTCTGAATTGGATCTTAAAATCCCATTGCTGACCGTCATCATTCAGCCCTTGGAGTTCTTCAGCCCTTTCACATTAGATATAGTCTGTCATATTTCTGCCCATAAATCTGTGTCCCTTTACTCTGCATTCATTCACTTTTGCAAACGCTTCCGTTGTTGAACTGATTATTGTACATGGGTAAATATCTGATTCTGTAACCTCACTACCATGAAAAGGAATGCTTTAGCTTTTTTCTGGGGGTTATTCAGGTGGCTATCTGCTAAACCAGATGGCCTGATCCTGGAAGGGTCATAACTCACATCTTCAAATCTCTATTGATTCAAGAGGTGCAGGGGCAGGAGAGGAGTGAGGGCATCATTAGCAGCTGGAGCACATTTTTGAGGATGATTCAAGCAAAACGGGGTTTCAGTAACTCGATCAAAGTCAGAGAATTCATGTCTGACAAGGGAGGTTCTGTAGAGCATGAGGTCTGCATTCCTGGGGCACAGCCATCCACATCATGAGCCAGCCCTTCTAATGCCTCCGTGCAAAATTTAACTGGGAGGCTTTCAAAAACTTATGCTTTTGTCTTGGAAAGTACTGGGCATTATGAAATGATGCTGAGACACCCTTCCAGCATCCCAAAAGCCAGGATCAGTGAAGAAGTTCTACAGGCAAGAAGGTGCTTGGAAATGTGATGACTTTAGGGGGAATAAGATGCAAATCTGTCAAACTTTGAGTGGTATGGAGATATTAGTGGGAAATTATTTTTCACTCTTTCTTCTGTTGTAGAAATGAAGGGGAAGCAAACTAAGCTACCTGATAGCAAGTTAAAATGAAAAAAAACAAGTTGCTTTTCACCCAGCAGATATTGAAACACCTCTTTGCAGACTGTTCTTGAGGTTAAAAATATGTGTTTGAAATAGTGCATATGAATTAATTAGAGAGAGACATCTGTAAACCTCTACTGCGTACAAAGACATTCTCTGCTTCAGGATGTCAGTGGAGCTCAGCAAACTGTGATTAGTGACAGAAGGACAGAAGGTTTGAGAAGTCTCCCATGAGGAAAACTGAGGCACATGGGCCAGGAGGTCACTGCACCCTTGTCTTGACTGCTGGTAGCTGTTCTTAGACTTCTGTACAACTCTTGACTATTCCTAACACCTTTGTTGCCCAGAAAGGGACAGAAATTTCCATAGCTCATTCAGGGTTTAGGCCAACACTATTCACACCTGTTGTAGGAGAGTAGGAAGCATAGAAAAAGTTGTCATGAAACAAGAGGATCAAGTGATCACTACCATGATTTTTCCAAAGGAAACCAATTAGTCAGAGGAAAAAACTCTAACCACAAGCACCCATCTTTTGCAGAGGTGGATGAAGGTTTCATTATGTTTTGCACTGGGACTTCCCTCACTAATGAGTGTCCGAGAGTTTCCTTTTGTGCTTTATCTGTTTCCCTTCATGCTAATAATCACACAGGCAGCAATGAATATGAGAAATAACTTTAGTAGATTCAATCTATATTCTCCTAGCAATTCTTTTTTTCATAGTAATGACTCTGATAAAAATGCAGAAGGATTATTATAGCATTTCTAAAGAGAATAAAATCTCTGAAGTGGCTTGGCTTATTAGAGATGCAGTGAATGCAAGGCCAAGCATAGAAAAGAAAGGGAGGCAGATAGTTCAGCCTCTGGCTAGACTGTAGGACATCCAGACTTGGAACTTGGCTCTAATGGCCTTGAGCAAAGGAGCTAGTCTTTATTCCCCTAAAATTAAGGTGAAGAGCTTCTTTACCTCCCGGTCTGTGTATCTTGTCCACTAGATCCTTCAAACAAAGTCTTTGCTCTCCCTTCCCTTCTCTTCCAAACTGGATTTATTGCCCTTTTAGGGCTTCTGGAAAAGCTGTGGAAATCTGCTCTGTTAGATGCAGTGTCTCCACACAGCCCTGTGCTCTGTCTGCCCCAAGGCAGCTGAATATGCTTGAGTCAAGCTGAAAGGCTTGACCTGAAAGCCCTGTTGCTTTTTTACCCCTGTGCTGTGCTGTCAGCAGGACTTACCAAATTAGCACGAGAACTGTGCCTTTAGATCAGGGCTGGCCAGCATCCAGCAACTTGGGACACAAAAAAATGAGTGCAGTTCTACCTGCAAAAAGTGCTGCAGGCATAGCTGGAGTCAGGTGCTGCAGGCTGGTTCGATGGAGAGAGAGCTTTCATCTGTGTATTTTTAAGGGATGCATTTTGGGACTAGGAGGATGGTATGTATGATTTGCTGGCAGCTAAGGCTCAGGCTGGCAATGATATTTTAGTCCCAAGGGTCAGAGGTGAAAGCTTGAAAACAGCTTCAGTACAAAGAAGGGGGAGCCACCAGCTTGAACTTCTAATAGCAGAATGTGTTCTCTGAGCTCTTAAGTGACATGGGGCCTAAGCTTACATGAACCAAGAAATAGTCCTTACTCTTGCAACTTCCAAATAAAACTAATTATGACTTCAAGAGATATGTGTGTCCTTTGTGTTGCTGAAATGGTGAGCCCAGTGCAGGGAAGATGCTCCAGTGAGGTTACAGACCTTGCTTAGGCTGCTGTGGTGTTCAGGTAGGGTCACCAAGTCCCCAAACTCACAAGTGCCACCCAGTTTACCAAGGGCTGGTGAGCTGAAAGGTTTCCCCAGAGAGGCTAAGGCAGACACAGGCTGCAGGAGCCTTGGTGCATCAGCATCCGTGCTGGCTCCTTCAGTGAGCACATCTGACAGTAAAAAAATGGGAAAACATTTCCAAGTTTAGAGATAATATTGAATTGAAATTTGAAGACAAAACAAAACCCCAATGCCCTTGATGTTCCTTGGAGACTGTGGCTATGGAAACGTTGTCTCCTCAGGGTTGTGTTCTCATGTTCTTAAAGCTCAAGTCTTCTTATATTACTGCAGAATAAAAGGTAATGTGAGTAAAACTGACCTGGTGATACAAAATGAAAGCACAATCTGCAGGGCTCTTTTATATATCTATTTTGGGTTTGGTTTTGGTTTGGATTTTTTTTTTTTTTTTGGGCTGGAACTATTCTTTGGCTCAGGAACTATTCTTAGCTACTGAGGGCTGGTTAAGGGCACTTAACCTCTCAGTCCAGCACTTAAACATTTGTATAATAACACCTCATCTACTTCATAAGGCTGTCATGCAGTTCACTGGAGTTGTTATATCTGTGATTTCTTCTCAGAATCCTCACATTAGGAGGTGAGTTCCTGTAATGTTACTTACTCAGTATGTTCTGAATCCTCTTGTGTATGTGGCCAGTTTTGATCTGCATGCTGAGTATTTTTGTGTCCCCTAAACTGTAGTTAAAGCTCATTCTGCAGAGCTAAATAACCATGGTTTGATGGGGTTCTTTTTGTTAACCATAATTAGAGGGTTTTAGATAAATTCTGTGGGTTTCTGTGACCCAGAATAACAGCTGCAGATTGCAATAAACAACTCGAACTCAGGTCACATACTTATTGTGATTGTGACAGCTTAATTCTCAGCAGTGTAAGAGTGCTAGTAACTTGGCTCCTTTTTGGTTTTTTTCCTTACATAAACTTAGAAAACGTATTTTTTTTCAGCGTTGTCCCCTGGCTGGCAGGTACATTGCTGGTATGCAATGACATCTACTGGCAGCCAGAAGTTTGCAAAGTCTCCAGCACTTGTTTCTTTAGAGGATTTCTCTGCCAAGATCCACTGACAGTGAGGAAAGGAAGCACGTGAGAGAGATTGCCAGCTCTGTGTTTCTTCTGAAAATAAACTTGAGGGGGGATAGATTGTCTTGATTCTGTAATTGATAAATCTTGTTGGAATGCAGGATGCTCCTGAGAGTGATATTGCAGTGGATGGGTATGGATTATCTTCCTGTTAGGTGGGAAATAAAACAGCTTTCCCAGCAGTCTGGAGCACATCCTGAAGTGCAACTTGTAGCTTAACAAATCACAGAGAGCTGAAGCAGTACACAAAGGAAGTTGCTATCACTGGTCCATCAAAGGTATCCTAAGCATTCCTTGTCCTTCTCCCTGCTGGTTAATCTCTCTAGTTAAGCAGATGAGTTTTCCCCTTTCCACTAATGAAAGCTGTTGCTGGGCTGTTCTTGGTTTTTTGATGGCTGAGAAGGTGCAGGTGCCTTGTTCATGGGTTCCCTGAAGGAGCAGCTGAAACAGGGCAGCACTGGATTTTATGCTGTTCTTAACTTGCCCCCGTGCAACTCTGGACACCTTTTATTTCCTGTTCTGGGTCTCTCACCCTTTTTCTTAAGCACTACCTTGAGATTTTGTGTCTTTCAAAGACCACAAAGTCTTCTGTCTCTGGAATTGACAAGAAGATGGTATTTTAGGTCTCAGACTGTTGAGTAATAAATGTACACATAGTTCTAAGTGCCAGATGAGGAAAATGTGAGGTTTTTTCATGACAAAAGTTTGCTTTCCTGCCAAAGGAGCGTGTGGACCCTTAGTGATTGTTATTTCAAGGATATCTGATAGAATTGTTATTGAGAGTAGGTTTGGGTCTCTGGAATCTTTTTTTCTGTCCTTGTCAGTGGCTCCAAAGAAGATCTTGATCAGAGCTTTTCCCCTTCCAGTACCTCAGTATCCAAAAAAAAAGGGAAGAAGGATCATGACCTTTGTCTTAACCTCTGACATGAAAAAGACCTCGGGAGCAGCACCAGTTCATAAAAAATAGCATGAATTCATAGAACAGTCTGAATTGGAAGGGACTTTCAAGATCATCTAGTTCCAGCCCCTGTGTCTGGCTGTATCAAAGAGATTTATAGCTTTGGCAAAGACCTGACTGAGCAGCCTCAGGTGTGTTTGGCAATGAACAGCAGTGCATCACTGCAAGTTATAAGTAGGTGGTGATAAGACTTTAGGCAGATGTTCTCTTCAGTTTGGGTGTGATATTTAAAGAGAGGTGTGGAGAGATGTTGCTCTTGCAAAAAGCAATAAGAAGAATGATTGGTGATTTGGCAAATTTACCCAGAAGGGGGAGATTTAAAGGAAGGGACACTTCAAGGAGGAGAGGAACCATGGACTAGAAAATGCAGTTAATCCTGAGGAAAAGCTTTGCATGTACTTCAGGGAGGCAGAAGATAGACTAAGGGGTGAATGTGGAATATCACTAGCAGAAGATGGTTAAGAGCAGATCAACACCAGGGTTTGGAGTGCTCTGCCACATTACTCCTCTGCTCCAATAATTGAAATTTTTAGAGGGGTATGTGGAGATCTGAAGTATCAGAAACTTGCCAGAAGCAGAACAAATGGAATTTATAGATTATTCTTGCAAGAAAAAGTATCAACCAGTATGTGTCAAACCATCCACAATACCAAAACCATTTTCTGTGTACTTTTTATAGATGTAAGGACTTTAATTCATCAATGCCATGATACATGACTGGAATATTTTTCTGTTTCAATGATCACTTCCCTCTGGTACTTGGCAAGCTGTTTGTCTGGTCCTGAATAATGTCAGGTGCTGGCAAGTAGCATCAACTTGTGCTTCAAGGCAAAGAAATTTCTGGAGTAGAGTTATGTTTTTCATATTTTAAAGCTTATAAGAAATGTGTCTTTAATTGAAGATCCTCTTGTCCCAACCATGTGAACAAAATAAAAATGAACTTTTGGGATCTATTAGTTCTGCAAGACCAACTCATTGTAGTCCAGTATATTTTTCAGGTTATTCCTCTGTGCAGTGGGATTTGTTTCCAATTATATTTTACCTCCTATTCATTATGCTCTGTCATAAATAGCTCAGCAAACTCTTGACTGTTTCTTAATTTGGATGTTTCAGCAATTGATTGAGCAGCTCTAGCTGTTGAACAGGAGTATTTCAAACAGAAGAGCTCCCTCAGGTACTCCCCTGTGCTCTTTGCTGCAGAGGTGCTTTCTTTAGTTACATCCTCCACTTGGCTCAGCCTGCCTTGGAGGTGGAGCAGAAGTTCAGGAGCTGTCAGGGGTGTCTGACCACCCCAGTCTCTCAGCAATCATCCACTTAGGGAGTGAAGGAGTGTCATGGTGGGGAAGCAGGTGATATGAAGCTCAAGGACAGGATTCTGGGCACCAGTGACAACTTTGAAGTCTTTAGGATATTTCTGTTATTCTGACCTCTACACTGACCTTGATTACTGTCGAGCTGTGCCACATGAGTGAGCTCTGATGCATCTTTTCTCCTGCAGTACCAAGCTTATAAGTGACCGTGTGTCAAATCAGCCACAACTCAGCCGTTGCTTTACCTATTTTTATGAAAATTTGGAGTATCAGGTTTCTTGAGAGAAAGATATCTGTTGGAATCTCTGAAAAATGGGGCATCTGCTGTCTCCAGAAAAACTGTGATCATAAAATGGAGGGTCAGAAGGACTCTTTTGGTCTCATGGGGGGGTCCATGACATTCATTATAAGATTCAAGAGTTTAGAAAGCTTTTGAAAATCAATATCTCCTGGGAAAGTACCTTTTGGGGACAATTGAATTCTATGTAATGGATTAAATAAAATATTTCATACATTTGAAATACAAAAACCACCAACAGTTATCATTTAAACAATTGTTTGCACTGGGCTGGATTTCCTGATAGTCCTGCAGAACCTACGGCTTCTACTGACCCCTGTGTATCATGTCCACGTTACCATTCTCTTTATTAAATCAGAATATAATACAGAGATCCAGAAGAGAATATTTTCATTCCTTCTTCTTTACTGTAGCAAAGCCCAAGTTGAGGCGAATGTCTCACTTGATGTGGAAGATGAAGATTAGGCCAGCTTTGGTGTCAAATTTGCCAAGATATTAATAGGGTTTTAGCATCATTAGGCTAATAGAATCCTACATGTGGGCACTGGAGAATGGCAGTCATTTGTGCTGCCTGTCTGGTCAGCAGCTTTTGAAAATGGAGCTAGGTGACATATATTCACTGCAGCTCTGCCTCTCAGTTGATCTGCAGATCATCCCTGGCTTTTAATGAAAACCTGGTCTTTTGTCTCTCTAAGAAAAGAAACACACACACACACAAAAACCCAAAACAAAAACAAACCTATCTCAAAATTTACAGCATATTTCAATAAAATATTTATTATGTCATTGCTTGGTTCCCTTGAATGGAGAAACCCTGAAAAGAAAGATATTGCATTCTTCCAGACCATGAAGCCTCTTGGAAGTGTTCTATGACATTTGAACCTGAAGACACCACTCAGCATCTCTTCTGTCCTCCCACTTCATGTGACTCATCAAACACTGAGAACAATTCAGTGTGTAACCATGGATCAGCAGTAGGACAGCTACTCACCATCTTCACATTTATTCTTCATGAATATCAAGCTGCCAAATTAGATGCAGGCCAAAGAGCCAGGAGAAATAATAAACTTATGGTTAAGGCACTGGCCTGGCTCACAGGAAATCTGGAGTAAGTTTCTGCCTTTGCCCCAGATGCTGGGACCTTTTGTCTGTCCTGTGCTTTGTTGTACCTCCCTCTGATCACCCCCATGAGGTGACAGCAATATTACAGTTGCTGTTACCTCCTTCTCTTTCCACAGAGATGCTGTGAAGTTAATTAACAAAGTAGAGAGGGGGGTGTTAATGGTGAAGTGCCACCACTCCACAGTTCAATTTTACTTCTGTTTCCACTTCATCTTACTCAATTGTTTCGCTTCACATCTTGCTATTTTGTCTCCTACTTTGGCTCTAGACCCCCAGTTTGTGCAGCTGCCAACGTGCTGAGTGTGTGATTCATGGGGTTCTACTTGGCAGATTTTTTGCAGTCTCCCAATGACACCTCCATTGACATTTTGTGACAGGGTTAGAAATTTTAATTTCATACCAGGATTAGAAAAGTGGCACTTTTGTGTGAGATGTAGACTAGTTTGGAAGATAAAATAAATAAAATGTACAGAACTGACCTTAGAATGATCTGTTTTCTGTTGTCTGGTCTGTAGGCTGAAGGGAAAAAACCAGTGATTTATTTGAATTTGACAGGCAAATGAGAATCTAGCCGTGTGTTTTGGACTGAATTTTCCTCCTTTTTTTTTTTTTTTTTTTTTTTTT
>VYXF01002070.1:116521-135014 GCA_013397295.1 Polioptila caerulea
AGAGGGAGAGGGAGAGGGAGAGGGAGAGGGAGAGGGAACAGCCTGTGGTTTGGGACCTGCTAGTAAATAGGTGCAGCTCCAGAGCCTGGCCACTTCTTTTATGGCTGGCAAGGAGTCCTTGGCTAGTAGAGATGGCAAAGGTGCAAGGGAGCATCTTATGTCTGCCCACAGCAGACATGGGCTGGAGAAATTGGACAGACCTCAACTCCTCTTGTGCACTGATAAAAACTAAGAGAAGAGGAGGAAGGCACAGTTAGTTCAAGAAAGGATGCCTGTAAGAGGACTACAAAAACACAAATATGTCGAAACACAAAACCACAAATATGTTTTCCAGTATCTTATAGAAGTGTGTTTTAGAGCCCTATATCCTTTCCCCTGCTTGAACTCCATCCCTTAGAAATATCTTCAACCTGATGTTGAACCTTCACCATGTCATTCACTGTCCCTTTGTGACAGTCACTTGGTGGCAAACTGAAGGAGCTTGGGAAAGGATTCTCTGGAAGGCAGGTATAGACAAAAGAAATGACACACAGCAAAAAAGCTCTTGTTCTTACATCCTGTTTCTTCTTTGTTTCACGAATGTTCTACTTTGGAAAAACTGTGACAAGTTTTCAACATTGCTTCCAGAACATGCACTTCATCACATCACACATGGCATGGGATTGAACAGTGTCGTACTTGCAGAACTCCTTATAAGATGTGTTTATACACCACAAGGGGACAATTCAAGAACAAATGCATTATGCTGATTCCAAGGAACCCATCTTTGCATGCTGTAATCAGTTTGGAAGCTGTTCACAACTTAGGGAACTCATTTTTTACTACTTCGTTATGTTTTAAGAGTAGATGAAGAGCTGCTTCAGTTTTCATTTTCTTTTTTCTGCTTTCATTTTTGTGAGGAAAACATGTTGTTAACTTTCAGATCTCTGTATAATGGCACTCAGGACTGTCAATATTTCTAACTGCATGTACTGACTAGTTTGAGCTATCCTAGCCCTTACATATAAAAGATTTGTGTTTACCAGTGATATTTCTGTTACTTGCAGGGTGAACCAGGACAGCCAGGAGCATTTGGACTGCCTGGGCCAGCAGGTCCAAAGGTAAACTTTCCATTTCTGCTTTACATGGGCAAGCATATTTTTTTCACTGACTTTTTGTGTTTACATGGCTTGAATTACTCCTTGTTGAAGACACTTTATATTCTCACTGGTGAATGAAGAAGCTCAAAATGCTCATTTTCATCAGGGATCTGCTAAAGTATCAGCAATTATGCAAAGAATGTAAAAAGAAGAAATATCTTTTGTTCAATCAACAGCGTAGCTGGAGAAGGTGAAGAAAACATGTTTTGGGGCACATAAGCCTTGTGTCATGTCTTCAGTAGCTTTCCCAACTCTCACTACAGTGCAGATGAGAATTATTATCCCTACTCTGTGATTTGAAAAAAAAGAATCATGTAGAGATCCTATCCTGAATGTTTCTGCCTATTTTGGGATCTTCAGTTTTGCACCAGTGACCAGTGCCTGAGTGATACAGAACTTGAGCCAGTGCTTATATCACTGGGTTTGCTTCAAACAAAGTGCTTCTGAATGCAGATCTGGTGAGACTTAGCTGAGCATCAGAAATGGGAATTTTGGAGCAGCAATTCTTTAACCTCCTTTCAAATTCTCAGCTCTCCTTGCCTTGCTCCCTTGTTATTGAGGGGATAAATACCCCTCAGGTGGTTTCAGCCTTGTTGTTATAACACCAAAAGTAGATAGTGCATTTTGACAAGTGTGTTTTTAGGGGTGTCACATACAGCAAGTTCAGCTCATCCTGTGAAAGGTGCTGCAAGGACAATAATTTGATTGCCTGAATTAACTTCACTTAATTCTGTTTCTGTACAAGTCAAGTCCTTTGAATATCTCATCCTTCTGGAAGAGCCATTTCTAGTCATCCAAATCTCGCACTGAGTTCACTAATGCCATTTTCCTCAAATAGGAGTTAAGTACCTCAGCACCCTTCCAGGTGTAGCCCTGACTGTCACTTGGCTCTGTGTGAGAGGACTTGATGGAGCAGCTCACATACAGGTCCTCTGTGCTCCTCAGCTATGCAGAGCCCTGTCTCCAAAATGTCCCTATGTTTTGGCATAGAGGGAAAATCACCCTTTCCCAAAGTTCCATTAGGAGGGTATCAGAAGTCACGTGGAGTTTGTAGATTAGCAGAAATACTTGGCAGCCATCCCAGGGTTCTTTGTGGAAACCATATTGGCTTCAGCAGGGGATAAATGACACGTGCATAGCACGGCTGGGCTGAGCTGAGTGGCGGCACACTGAATATTTTGCCCTTCATTGGGATTTGGATCTTGGATGAAATTAACTGAATTTATCATTCACAAATGCTTTTTCGCTGCATCTCTCCTATCAAGTAAATAAATACATATTTTCTCTCTGTCCTGCATGTCTCATGTAGTAGAATTATAAACCAGCAGGCTATGTGATGTTTTTTGCAGTATGAACTTCCTCACACTTGCTTTGCAAACCAAACTAAACTGAGGCACCTATACCACCAAGACCAAGGTGGGCTTGATCCTGTTCCACATTTCCCACCAGGTTCTTCAGGAACATGCAGTTCAGCCAATTAATGAGGCAATGCTGAATAGAAGGAGTTCAGATCTATGGGCTGGGCAGGACCATGGTGCTGGTGGGGCTGAAGATACCTGACTGGATAGTGCCAGGCGCTCCCAAGGAAGACATGAGCTTGGCCAACCCCAGCCTCTCACAGTGCCTAAATATGGAATTCTTGTGTGTTTTCACAGTGACTATCATTTACCTCAATAGATGCATTGGCTCTGTGCAGTGTCCTTAAGCAGGATTCTGGCCTGAGCTATTTTAAGAAATAACCCTGACTTGCTGACAAGGCTTTAAAATCTAAAGTAAGAATCCACACTCTTTTACTCCTTGGTTTAAAGCCTGAGCACCTCATCAACGTGGAACAAGGTGTATAAGGATGGGTGGAGTTGGCAATGAGAGAGGTCACATCTCCAATCATTACTGGCATAATGATTGTTTAGGGTTTTATTTTTGTCATCAGCATCAATACAGCAGCTTTGGGCTCTACCCCAGGCTCCATGGAGAGCAAGCTTGGAGTTTCTCTGGTTGGTTGGGTTGTGATGCTTCCTGTCTCAATCCATCTTCATTAGCACCAGTGTGTGCTCAGCAATGATACCTGTGCTCCAGGAAATTCAGCCCCCTCCTCCTTGGCTGAGGAGCCTTTTGCTTCAGTGGGAATTGCCAGCACTTTAAGATGTCTTGTACCTTTTACAGACCTCATTAATTGTGTGAAGCTTCCAATAGCACAGATAAGAATCCTCCAGACTTCTGGTAATGGAATTTTAGTCCAAAGAGTTACGGAAATGGCTGCTGAGCCCATTAGGGTTCATGTATATGTTACAGGAATGAAATGGCCTTCGTATGTCATCCCTGGTTTCACTGGTTTTGCTTCTCAGTGATGTCTCCAGGGGAGGTTGTTCCTAGCTCAGTGTCTTCAGCATAAAACTGTAGGGTTTGGAGTGAATTTTTTCTTTTTCATCAAATTTGGAGGATAAAATTTTATTCCCCAAGAAGGATGTGTGATCTTTCTGGCTACAAGCTGGACACAAAGAAGAGTTATCAAAAGTCAGTCTTGTGCTGGGGTGTTGGAGCTTCTGGTTACAGATGCCATGGTTGTCTGAGATGCAAATAAATATTTACTGGTCAGTGGGGAAAACTCCCACATAAGTATGTGGGACCTGACAGGTTAATTTAAATGGAATAAGTGGGTCCAGAGCAAAAGGGCCATATCTTGGAGTGCTCATTGTATGATGTTATAGCAGAGAAATAGTTTGGACTTTTGAGATCAGACCCTTTAGCCTGCAATATCCTGCAGCAAATATTCAACTTTTTCCTTCATTTTCTCCCCTGTACCTCTAATAAAAGGATAAAGAGGTTTTTTGTGGTTGTCATTGCTGTGGCACAGACATAGCTATAGCATTCCCATCTGAACTGACAGTTATCTGCACTTAATAGAAAAAGCAGAAGGAGACAGGGGAAAAAAATCAATCCTTTGAAATAAAAAGTATTAGGTAAGAGTTTCATTTTGACAAATTTCCTTCTTGCTTGCTCGAGCTGTCGAAGGTCTCACGCTTCTCTGGTTTACCAGACATGATCTCAGCACAGGCCTTGAGTGGGTTCAGCACATCTCATCCAGACAAACCCAGTTTCTCTATAACTTCTGCTGAGTGTTACAACCACATTTTTTGTAACAGGACTGAGTTGGACTTCTGTAATTTGGAAAACTTGGAGCAGGACTCTGTTTCTCTTGGGGTTTTGCCTAGACTTTGGTAGCAGTATTTTTCTGCAGACTGAAGGAGAGATTTAGGTGCTTGCCTGCTGCTCTCTGTCTGCTATTAGAGAACTCACAATGGTTCCTGACCTTGCAGAGGTTCTCACATGTCTGATCCCAGAGCCGCCTTTGCTTGTGCTTGAACCCTACTCTGGTGTTCCTGCACTGGGGAAAAAAAGCCTCAGTTCTACTACTAAGTAATTGCAAACATGGCTTGCATTTTTAATTTTATTATCTTTTTAATATGAAACTTCTATTAATACAAAATGTAGTAATTATTTAAAAATTATTTCATAATAATATCCCTATCTGTTTTGAAGTCTTATCTATTACAGCCACCCAGTTAGGGTTAGACAGGAGTTAGATGAGAATTATTAAAAAGGGGAAGTGATGTAAGAAAAAAAAAATCAAATAGGTGACATAAGATGCCAACCATCTCTAGGTCAACTTGCCAAGTCCAAGCTGTCTCCACAGGACAGTTCTGAGGGCTGAGCCTGTTCAGCTGGGGATCCAGATAATTTTCAGGCATTGTAAGACACATAAAGGTGCTCTGTGAGTACTCTACATTGCAGTGTACCTTCTCCAGGGGGAGTCAGCTGAAGGACTGATGAAATGTACCTGATCCTCTTGCATTTTTTCTTATCAGTAAAAATAAACATTGGAAAATTTAGTTCTGACCGTTTCTTTGCATTTACTCTTCGAAACATAACATTTTGAAGACTGTGGTCACTTTGCAGCAATGTATACTTTGCTTTGTTATATTAGCACTGTGTTCAGGAGTCCCAACAGGTGTTGTGTGCAACAACTGACATTGCCAAACCTTCTGAAATAACCTTTAGAGAAACCTGTATGGGACAGTTAGCCTTTGTAGGTTAAGTCTGAAAGCAGAAAGATAAAACTTGTTAATGTCTGAGGGGACAGAGGAAAATACTGGAGTGTCAGTTTGGGTAAGTAGTTGGAAAGTAAGACATCACTCATGTGTTAGCACTGAGAGAGTCAAGAAGCCTCAATGTGAGCCTGGAACAGCAACTTGCATTTCTGATTAACTGATTTTATTCTTGATATTTTATGTGAAAGAGTTTCTGGTGGTTTACTGTATCTCAATTCCTTGCCAGGGATCAGAGGGAAAACAGGGTCCTCCAGGCATTAAAGGCTACGTAGGTGCACCGGTAAGTCATGTCTCTTGTTCAATTTCTAATGCTCTAGAAACTTTCTTTGTTTTTTCAGTATGTTCTGCCCAGAGATTTTTTTTATTATTAAGCAGTCTATAATTTGTCTGACTCCTTATCTGCACTATGTCCAAGTGGTGAAATTTTCTTGACTTCACTGAGTTTCTTCTGCCTTCTTTAAATGAGAACAGACCTGTAGCCAGTAGAGAGGTGTCAGCCGAAATGACTTGATTACTGAGATAACAGCTGGTAATTTTGTGATGCTCCCACTTTAATGCAATTGCTTTGGTTTGTGATGATGCATCATTTATATGGTGCTTGAAAACTCATCAGAACACCAAGAAAAAATGCCACCTCTAAGCAAGTTTCCAGTCATATTTTCAAAGCTCTCAGGGAACAGCCTTTGGGCTCAGGGGACAAACCTGCATCAAATGAACAGACAGCAAGACCAAAATAAATTTGATTCTATCCAGTTAGCACCCCTTGTCTTGTGGTCCAAGCTTGCTATGCAACCTTTAAGATGGCATTGGAAAGGCTGACTGGATTTTCTGAGATTTGATGACCCAGATGGGAGTCACCTCCCACAGGCTGGGGGATGAAAGGATTGTTCGCTGCCCTGCCAAGAAGTACCTGAGGTGCTGGTGGATGAAAAGTTGGACATGAGATGACAGTGTGCACTCACAGCCCAAAAGCACCATGGGCAGCAGGTGAGGGAAATGATTCTGCTCCTCTGCAGAGGTCTCACTCCGGTGAGACCCCACCTGCAATGCTGCATCCATCACTGGGGTCGCAGCACAGGAAATATTCATGGACATCCGAGAGCAGGTCCAGAACAGGGCCATGGAAGTGGCAGGAAGGCTGTAGCGCCTCTCTTGTGAGGTAAGGCTGGGAGTTGAGGTTGCTCAGATCTGCAGAAGGCTCTGAGGAGACCTTAATGTGGCCTTTCAATATTTAAAAGATGCCAAACTTTTTAATAAGACTGTTTTGATGGGACAAGGGATAATGGTTTTAAAGTAAAATAGGTTAGATTTAGATTGGATATACGGCACTAAGTTTTTACTACGAGGCTACGAGGATGGTGAGACTCTGGAACAAGTCTGAAAAGATGGTGGATGTCCCATTCTTGGAAACATTCNGTAAAATAGGTTGGATTTAGATTGGATATACGGCACTAAGTTTTTACTACGAGGCTACGAGGATGGTGAGGACTGGGAACAAGTCTGAAAAGATGGTGGATGTCCCATTCTTGGAAACATTCAAGGCCAGCTTGGACTGGGCTCTGAGCAACCTGCTCTAGTATAAAATAGCCCTGCCCATTTAGATGATAATGTAAATCATCCTGAGGGCCAAATATGCCCAGATATGGAGCTCTTATTATTTTAGAGGTAAGCCCACACTATAAGTGTAAAGCAAGCTGAAGTTTAAATTATTACAGCAAGAAGCACTATAAGCTTTGACCATTTTAAAGACGTCACTACTGTCTGAGCATATTTGTCTCTCTAGAGCTATTAGGTGATTGCTCAGCTTCTACAATACAGGTAAAATACAAAGTGTTTTCTGAGCCAAGGGAAGGTGAAATCCCTTTGTGCCCATTGAGTTGATTGTCTGTGCTAGTGCCACATCAAACGGAGCTCCAGCAATGTTTCTGGTGTAGCTGGGAGGAGATGAATTATGCAGTCCTGAGGAACACTGGCATTGCATCCACAGCACAAAAATGTGCTGGGCCTCCAGCAGTTTGGGCCTCCAGAACCTTTGCCAGTTCCCAAAGCTACCTGCTGTCTGTCTGGCTACCACATCCAAACCCACTAGGAATGGGAATTCTTGCTTGTTTATGCGATAGGTTTTCTCATCAGTGTTGTCCTTTACCAAAGTTCTCATTGTTTACAAGAAACTTGAAAATTGCAGAGCATTGGTTGTTTTCCAGACCATCTGCAGCTGTGGTGTGTTCCCTGTCCCTCCACTCTGCTGTTGGCAGGAGGGTTTTCTGTCTGCAGGCAATATAATATTACAGATGTTCTTGGGCTCACAAATGGTCCCTGCTCTGTGACTCTGCTTAGATCATGCCTGTGGCCAACTTTGAGGACTGACAACACAGAAAATGTCCTTGAGGTTCACTTGAATAGATTGTGCAGATGTGCACACTGATTTGGTGACTAATTAGAGGAGGCAACCATGCATCTACTTGGATTTAGCTTTATAATTTTTTTTTTTTTTTTTTTTTTTTTTTTTTAGGGTCTACAAGGAGAAAGAGGTGAAAAGGGAACACGAGGAGACAAGGTATTCCTACTGCATGCTACGAAAAGCCTTTGTCCATTAGGTGAGGTGGGCTACCAGCTCAGCAGCTCTGGAGAGGGGTGGAGTGCGTTTCCTCACTGTGCTACAGTTCCAAGTGCTCTCCCCCTCCCATGGGTGTGCAGGAGGGCTTTTGGGATCTATGCTGTCTACTAAGCACACATTTAGAGACTTCCTGTGTGTGTGTAGTCAGGGATTGAGCAGAGGAGTGGAGGTTGCCAGTGTGGAGATGTGAAGGGGTGCCCACATTGTGTGCACAACCTGAGAGTTGAGAATGGTCACTGACTGCCACTGACCATGTCTGCATCCAGCATTTTCCCATCTCATTCCAGTTTTTGACATCATCCAACTTCCTATGCTTCTATCTTCTCCCATCCCCATAAACTTACTACTAGTAAGTATCAGATAATTCATACTGTGTCAAAGACTTCAACCAAATGGAGTTGCTTCCCAGTTCCATGTTCTCTCCCAACTGTGAAGAGCTGTTTTGCAGAGTACAGGTCACTCTGGGATTTGAATCATGTTTGTGGCTTGAGGAAAAGACCAGATGCTTATTATACATGGAATGGGCATTTAAAAGGAGATCTGGGCAGGCACAAAGCCTTAGGTATTTCAGTTTGCTCATTGTGTTCAGAGAGACCTCAGATGTGCACCCACTTCTTCTGGGTGTGCTGGGCAGTGCTCAGGGCCCTCCAAAAATGTTCTGTCTTGCTTTTGACTCAAGTTAGTCCTGAGACACGTTTATCACAGGGAGGGTCTGGCAGCTTTGCCTGTGTTTGTATAAAGGAGGGAGCCATCATCTTGCTAGCATAGCTCTGTTCCCATTTTTCAGTTTCCATCTTCTTCTGGAGAGGAAACCCAGTAATTAACACCAAACTTTTGCCTACTGGGAAAAATTGTCCGTAGACCCTTAGTGTGAGATATTGTGTTTCTTTACCAACATCCTTTCTGCTGTTTATGATAAAGTAGCCACGATCTTATTTTGTATTACCTATCCTCGTTACTGCAGCTAGAGAAAATGGCTGGATTGTACTTTATCTTTGTCATGCTTTTCCTTCAGCACTTTGCACAACTGGATAGGTGTCCTGTGTCTAGCAAGGGCCTCTGCTGCTTTTCCAGAGGCAACATTGTCTAATCTGCTGGAATATTTGACTCCTGGAACAAAATCCATCTTTCTGACATCACAGTGATGGGAGAAGAAGCTGGAGCTGTGTGTGGGCAGGCAAGAGACTAAGTAGAGGAAGATTAAA
The DNA here is from genome assembly GCA_013397295.1 of Polioptila caerulea. Taxonomy (NCBI): domain Eukaryota; kingdom Metazoa; phylum Chordata; class Aves; order Passeriformes; family Certhiidae; genus Polioptila; species Polioptila caerulea. Next base: position 125,592 of record VYXF01002070.1, read on the forward strand.
GTGGGGAAGAAATGAATTAGGTTTTATTTCATTATAAGGATCTGCACAATTAGAGGTGCCCCCCCCCATCCTTTTTTTTTAATCCTTGAAGCAGCCAAATCTCTGCTACAACAATTGTGCTTCAATTTTTTTCCAGGTTTTAATGATGGTCTCAGTGCACCCACTGCCAGTGCTTTAACTTTTACCAGTCAGTACTACTGTGAAAACAGTGGGCGTAAATTTGGTGGGCCAAATATTTTCTTGTCTGCTCTTCAGTTTGTAATCTGAATACTGACACCTACGCAACCTGTGTTTCTTTGTGCCTGAAGAGAAAAGGGGTTATAGTATCAGATGGGAGCACTAGTGCATGCCTGAGTATTGTTTTATCAAGACTTCCCCCTTACTACCAAAAAACCCCCTAAGTATTCCATTCATCTTTCTTCATTATTCGCATATCCTGGGACCTCAGATGTAAATATTGAGGTTTTATAGTGAGGTTCCTAAATCCAGTAGCACAGGTTACACCTGCACTTTAGAAGCACTGCACCGTATGAGGGATATTGGACCCTTTCACATCCAGTGAGCTCATTGTAGACACCAGGACAGACTCCAGAGATAATTATGAGGCACTGCCCTCCCAACAGGAGCCATATCTGTATGTGATACTTGGCATTCTAATTTAGGCATGTCCAGCAGTTCAGTGTGACAAAGGACATTGCTTTTGCTGCATAATTCTGTGTCCATCTTGTAAAACCTTGTATGCTATATTGAGAAGGGATTGTGTAAGAAGGCAGCAGGACTGGTCTGTTGCTGCCAGATCCCTCTGCAGCGGATTTTTTTCTCCTTTAGCCTTTCCAGGGCCCTGCAGACTCCTGGATAATTATTTTTCCAACAAATCATTAAATTTTCTAAATAGTAGAGGTCAGAGAGCCGCACTGAAGTTTTGGCAGAATTGTCATTTCCCCTAGCTTCCTGTGAATCTTCACCACTTTGTTCTACTGGTTAAAAGAAAAAACAGTAGAACACAGGAGAAAGAAATGGAATCTTAAAGTGAAAATTTGAGAATGAAACTTTAATGTGTTTGTTCTCTCTGTTGGAAGAAAAGTATCTCTCACTGAGTAGCCTTATTAAAAGAATGGAAAAATAATAAAAAGTATTGATAATGACAGTTTTTTCAGAAGAAACTGCAGAAAACACAATCGTTTGGAGTGTTTTCAAAAAGTTTTTTTCGTATTTTTTTGTAGAAATAATACATTTGCCTTTCCTAGCCCTCACTGGTAGCAGTAAGAACACTGACACTTTTCTGTTTTGGCAACTAAACCAGCATGTATGAAGTACTCATTGTTGCAGTGTTTTGATGTTAAAAATTCTCCTGGGAACACACTGCACATTTTGTCAGTAATATACAAGGCTGTTGCTTGCTGAAAGTCTTAAATTCAGGATATTTGTAGTTCAGGCAGTGCACAGGAAAGCATTAATGTGGAAACTATCACCCCCAAAGCAAGTGGATCTGGGTGTCTGACACTGTTTTTCAGCTGCTTTCTGGAGGATATGGGTCTCTCTAACCTCATTCCTTGAATACATAATCTGAAATAACATTTATGTTAGAAGATTGATTGACTTTCTAAGGAGGAAAAATAAATAGTAATAAGCAAATCCATTTCTGACTTGGCAAATCAATGTAGTTTACAAAAGAAGCTAACTGAATTCAATGTAGAAACTGTGGGTTTGCAGGTAATAACGGTGGTCTAACAGTTTAAGATATATAAAAACACCAAAAAAATAGCATAAAACTATTAGTCTAGTTACATAAAATTGTTAGGCTTTTTACACTGCTTGTACTTGTAGAATTTGTTTTTACATGCACATTCATGTTAACATTGGCACTGTGTGTGTGTTTGATAGTTTATATTCAGCTGTGTGTGAAGGATCCAAACAAAATCTTTCATTTTTCAGAGGTTTTAGGGACTTTAGAGAGTACAAGAAAGGCCCTGTTTCTAGGAGTTTTTAAACTAAAGAGATTGAATGGTCAAAGGCCACAATCAGTAGGAGAAAAGTGAAGTTCAGCAGAAGTATGTAATTGATCCAGTTATCTATATCAAGAACCTCAATTATAAAACATGAAATATGTTGGGCTTGAATATGGACAAACTGTAGAGATCAGGGTCAGAATTCAAAATTATCCTGTAAATGCAATCCCCCAAAGCAGAAGATGACATTGAGAAGTGGTAGGATGTTTCATACACATAGGAAAATGATTTGCAGTTATGAATTGGGAACAACTGATCAAGGAGCTGTCTTGTGGAAGGGGGGGTTGGTGTAAAGTAAACATCATCCTGGGATTTAAACACAAGAATAGTCTATAAAACAAAAATATATTCCTGTTCAAAGAAAGCTTCAGGTGTATTGAGTTTCATGTACCTAGCTACAATGAAGATGTGGAAAAATTGGACACTGCACAAAGGGCAGCTATAAAAATTATCTGAGGACTGACAAACATGCCCATGAAAAAAAGAAATTGAAAGTATTATGGTTGTTTAGTCTAGAGAAATTTGAAAGGAGAGTTTTGTAAACCTTCAAATATATAACAGGTCATTGTAAAGGTGAAGGAAACACTTCCCTTTGTGGGGGTTAGGGAAAGACTTACTAGTCTGGAACTGCAGCAAAAAAAATCATGTTTAGGTACAAGGGGAAAACCCATATCTTCAAGTAATAAAAACAAAGTAGTGAAATCCATTGCATATGGACTTTATGGACTGTCCAGCTCTGGAGACATATAGGAACAAATTAATTGTACCCTCAGGTTATATAAAGGAAAGGTGAAAAATGAAAGCTTTTTCTTTATTGGGTGGAACCAATCTATTGCTGGATTACTTTATTATTTTTGTAAGAGCTGTTCTGGGCTGACGTTCTCCTGGAGCACATTGTCCAGTTTATATGAACCCACCTCAGCAGGCAGAGGAAGGGTGCTGACATGGAAAGCTAGCACACATCTGCTTCTGGTGGCAGCAACTTTTCATGGTACGGATGTAGGAACTTCAGCTGCTTTCTCTATGGGACTGGCTGGAATTTCTCCCCCTATTCGTTACTCTTGGAGCAGATAATATGGACATCACCTTTAGGGCAGTGACCTAAACAGCACAGATTTAAATTATAGTGGTTCTTTCTCTTCTTTTTCCAGGGAGACAGAGGCCTGGATGGATTCCCGGGAAAGCCAGGTGTGGAGGGGAAACAGGTATGTGGCAAATAATGATTGGAATTGTTTCCTTGGAAAGAGTGGAAGTTGACTCTAAAACTGAGACTTATCCTGGGTGGTTGCTGAGTCATGACAGTACCCAATCATGTCCCTATTCTGAGGATCTTTGTTGGTATCGTTTTCATTTTTTGTTTGTTTGCTTTTAGAATTAAACTAGAATGCAACTTACAATCACAGGAAATGCCAGTCCTTTAAACGTGAGAGCTCAAATGTTTGTCTTAATTTTCATTAAATACATAAGAAAGCACTCAGAAAAAAACAGTTCTTTAAGCCCACAACAGGAAAGGAAGAGAACTGGATTTAATATATTGGGTTTGTTTTCAATAAAATAGGCTTGGAACTATTTACATTTTTAAAACAAAAAGAAAACAGAAAACTGCCTAGAAGATCAGTACATTTCTGCTGATCAGACACACACTGCTTTGTCTAAAACTGCTATCTGTAGATTCCACAAGACTGTTTTCATTACCCAGGAAATGATACCTAATGAGGGGCATCCTTTTCTTCCAAGGACCTTCTGGTCTAAATAGCAAAGGACAGAATAAGAAGCAGAGGCCAGAAGTGATTTGCCAAAAGCCATACAGCTAATCACTGTCGCCCTTGAGCCTGATGCCTCCCGGGTGCAGCATCTGCATCCTGCTCTGTTCCTCAGCCATGGTTTATCTTGTACCAAGAATTGTGTGTCTAGTTAGTATTTATCACTATCCTTGCAAGATGGAAATGTTTTCTGATGTTACAGACGGATAAAGAACTATTTTATACTTGCAGCCAATGTAGATGAAGTAGGAAATTGCAGAGGGATGTGAAGATGGATCCTGTATGTTTACTACTTCAAAGGAACAATTTCTCCAAGTGAAACCCTGTTATAGAAGTTGGGTTTTCTGAAGCATTTCTTCCTTTTTCATGTCTAGACACTTAGAAGGGGGTAAATCTTCATGCCTGAATTTTATACTAAATTTTGTGTTTGACACTGATATACTCAATGAACTGCAATTCTTCTGAATCAGCTGAAATTGGATTGGTGTTGTTGTGGTTGCTGTGGCATCTCTATTGTTATTCTCTCTCCTCTCTGTGCAGCAGATTCAAAGCAGCCTCATGTGTTCCATCAGTACACCCTCGATGCAATAGGACATCTCTGTTTGTGCAGTCAATACCTACAGCCTTGTGTTTCTCCTGCACTTTGGAAACAAAGAGTTTTTTCTCAATTTTACCTCTTTATAGGGCCCTCCTGGCAGCCCTGGCCCTCCTGGTGCTAGTGGGACCAAAGGAGACAAGGTAAGTTGGGATGGGATTCAGAGAGTAGATTTAGAAACACATTTTTAAATTCTTCCTTGGGCCCTCAGTGCTGGAAGTATCAGGGCTGTTGGACTAATATTTATCTCATTTGTATACAACAAAAGTTTATATATATTTAAATGTTTCACTTTTCTGACATGGCTTCATTCTGAAATGGGTGTGAGTGAGTGTTAAAATGTGTCTGATTATGGCTCCTCTGCTCTTAGTTTAATGCTCATAGTGAGACTAGAAGGAAATAGAGTGTAGTTTGGGTCAGGAAATCTTCCTCATCTAAGAAATGTGGGTGGAAATGTCAATATATTTGTGTAGAAGTTGTTTTTCTGACCCAGGAGATGTAGAATTGACTCAGAAAGTGACAATAAAATGCCTCTGAGCCTCCTACCTGCAAAATAATTATTCACTGCTCCCAGTAGCAATTTTGACCTTGTTATTTTTCAGAGTTGTTAGACTATGCAGGGCAGCCTTATTTTTCCCTCTCTGTTAGAGATGATGCTGTAGTTTTGGCATTTCCTACCCAGCTCTTCGGCAGGAGTGGAAAAGCATGGCCAGTTCTGGATTTCTTTCCCTTTTTCTCCTCTGGATTGCGTTGGTGACCCTTATCCAAGAATGCAGAGATTGGAAGCAATTCCCACTATTTTCTTCCTGCAGTAGTGATCAGTCTTGAGTTCATAACACTTCATCCATATTTCTAAACCAGCCATACCTAGTGCTTCCAGAAGAGGTTTGTCTCCTTGGTCTGATATTTTCAGGGAGGCTGGTGTATGTCTCTTCACTACTCTCTCATAACATGAGCCTTTTTTAGAATAGGCCTATTAGGATGGGGCCCTGGGCAACCCGATTGAGTGGCTGGCATGTCTGCTCAAGGGACAGAGACAGAACAAGGTATTTTAGATTGATGGCCCAAGGCCAATGGTTTCGGTTTCAACAAGGAAAAGTTCTGGGTTGTAAACTTTGGCCACAACAATCCCCTGCAGTGCTCCAGGCTGGGGGCAGAGTGGCTGTAAAGCTGCCCAGTGGGAAAGGCCCTGATGGTGCTGGCTGAAGGTGGCCAAACGTGAGCTGGCAAGTGCCCAGGTGGGAAAGATGGCCAGTGGCCTCCATGCATTCTGTGTCAGCGATAGTGTGGCCAGCAGGATCAGGGTGGTGACTGTCCTTCTGTGCAGGGGAGGCCACACCTCAAGGGCTCTGTGCAGATGTGTGGCCCTGTTGAGATGCAATTAGGGAAAAACATCTCTTGCAAGTGTGTAATTTGCTGTGTGAATTAAGGTACCAACGAGAGCACGTATCAAACTCAACAACAGATATTTTATTTAACAATAAATGGGAGGAAAAGAGATAGGGAGGAATACAGAAGGAGAGGGTGAGAAGGGAAATGGGTGAAGAGGAGGTAGGAGAGTGATGAAGCAGAAGACAATCCAAGACGTGGTTGCAGTGGTGTTCCTTCAGTCCTTTCTCACCACGCGCTGGTCTGCGCTAGGGGTCTCCATGGTTCTTGTGGAGATGGAGGCCCCAGTTCCTTCTTCTGGGGTTAACACCTTCCTGCAGTCCATGCTGTGGGTATCCAGGGAGGTGTTTATTTTCCTATTTTCCTATTTTCCTATTTTCCTATTTTCCTATTTTCCTATCGTCCTATTTTCCTATTTTCCTATTTTCCATGTGAAAGGAGGATGTGAAAGGAGGATGGGCATGCCTTCCTTTGCTTCCTATGCTGAGGGCCCAAGGAGCATTTCTCAGCTCCGAAAGCAGCCTTGGGGGGAGGGTGGGGATGCAGCCCCCAATGGAGACTGGGCCCGAAGTCAGCTTGTGTCGGGTTCTGCAAGGCAGCGCTGTCATCCTTCCTCATCCGGCTCTCCCTGACCACGCTGTCCTGCAGTTCTCCTGTGCGTGCTGGTCCGTGACCAGCAGCAGGACCTACTTGTGGCAAGTGGTTGCCTCAGGGTGAGCAGTCATCTTTGGGGATTTGTCCCGGTGCCGGCAGCCGGGCTCACTCCTCTGGCTGCCCCCTGAGGCAGCTGAAGGAGAAAAGCCGGCGCAGAGCCCGCCGGGCCGCCTTGGCCATGGAGCGCCACGGCCGTGGGGCCGGGGGCTGCGGGACGGCTGCGCTGCCAGCGGGGCAAGCAGGAACGCTGCGTGCCAGGGGCTGGACAGGCACCGGGAAAGCTCCTGCGGGCGGCTCAGCCCCGCAGGGCCCTTCCTGGGGAGGGGCGGCCTGGGCACAGCCAGCCTCCACGTCTGCTGCGTCCCCATCGTCAGCAGCATCGGCGGGCAATGCAAAAACCACAAATATCTTTGTGTCTTCCGGCAGTGACACAGGGAGAGGCTGGCTCTGCTCCTCGTCGTCCAGGGGAGAAGCTGCTGGCTCTGCTCCCTCGTCTTGCAGGGGGGGACACAACGCGCTCCCTGGCTCACTCTCCCCCTCTCCTGCAGTGTCTCTGTCAAGGAATTCTTTTTCCTCCCACTTTGCCAGTAGCTGCTCTACTTGAGTGTCCCAGGATGGTGCATCTTTGTTCTCAAAGAGAGACCACAGCTCTTTAAACCTGTCGGGAGGCATGAGCTCTGTGTGGTTTTCGGTCTCTCCTGCACAGTCTTTGCTGCAGTTGAAAAGGCTGTTCTTCACCGAGGGGCTTTCTTGATCCAGGGAAGAGAGGATGTCTTCTTCCAGCTTCTCCAGCTCCTCTGCCTCGATTTTCAGAAGATGCTTCGAAGTATCCTCAGGCCCCATGCACAGCAGTTTGCCATGTGGGGTTTGCTCAGGCAGCTGATGAGTTGCCCTCTCCTCACAGGGGCTTCCAGATGAGGGAGAAGCTCTGAAGTCTGAACATTCCTCAGGCTCTGATGCAGGCAAAAACTTGCTCTGCCCCTCGTCCCAGGGATCTTTGTCCAGGGCACAAACTCCTGCCTCTCCCTCTTTGCCTTTCACGAGGGCAAGTGATATGCCCTGCAGGTTGCTGTCCCTGTCTCCTGCAGCCTCTGCTTCTGGAAGTGCTTCCTCCTCCCACTTTGGCTCTTTTGGAGGAGCATCCCAGTGCTGTGAGTTGTCAGAGGCAGACTGGTGCTCTGCCAGTTGGGCAGGAGACAGGAACTCAGAGAAGTTTTCTGTCTCTCCTGTGGCATCTTTGATCAAGCCAGGAGTGCTGAGCATCACCTGGGGCTCTGCATCTGCCTCTTGGCAGACACTTGACCACTCCTGGGTGCAGTTGGTTGTTATGCACCTCTTTTCACACAAGTGCAGGGCAAGGCCTCTAAATGGGTCTCCGTAGGTGTTGCCACCGTGCTCTTCCTGCACCTCAGGGAGCTGCTCTGTCTCAGTGTGCCCCAGGTGTTTCCATGCAGGCTGGGTCCCTGTACGGAGCGGCATGCCACCTGCACATTGCAGGGGTGGCAGGCGATGGCCCTGCCTTGCCGCTGACCCTGGCCAGAGCCTTTCATCTAAACTGTGTGGGGAAGGAGTTTCCCAGGCTCTGTCAGCAGCCACAGTGCCCCATGGAGAAGGTGACACTAGCTCTCGGTAGCCACTGGCCATGGGACTCACAGACCGTGCTCTGCCTCTGCGAGAAGACCCAGAGGCTGCTGGCGCTGCTGGCAGAGAGGGCAGCTTGACCCTTGCCGAGGCTGCTCTTGGCATTTCAGGGCTGAGGTGGCACAGAGGTGCCCCAGTCAATGGAGGGCCGTGGAGAGGCAGCAAGTCTGACACGGACAACCTTGGTGGCCGTGTGACTGTGCCACTGTGGGACAGTGAGTGCCCACTCTCCAGGCTGTCCTCCTGTGTGTAATGTCCTGGGGGGCTCCCTGAGGTTACCAGTCTGGGGAGCATTACATCCGTGTAGAAGGGCTCTATGGTCATCCAGGTGACCTGCAGAGCTTCCTGTGGCAGCCTCTGGGTCACCTGTGGGAAGCAGAAGGAAGCCTGGGTTGGAGGCGGCTGTGTGAGCACGCTGTCCCCCTCCTGCTTTCATGGCCCTGTCCTGAAGGCAGATGCTGACCCCAGCAGCCAGACTGGGCTGGGTTCCCAGCTGCGCTCGCTGTCTCTGGGACATTCCTTCACCCAGGCCCTCCTGGCACCGGCTCCTCCCCAGAGCAAGGCCTGGTGCCCAGCCTGGCTGGCGGTCTCTGCCCCCAGCCCTCCCCCAGGTCCCACTGCAGCCTCTCCCTCCATCCCCATCCCTCACCTGTCGCCTCTTGGGCAGCAGTGGCTGCCCCTCACGGGGCTGGCAGTGGGCGTTCGCCTCCTGCTCCTTTGACATTTTGGCGATGCTCTGACGAACACCGGCCAAAGGCACCCGGGAGAGCTGCTTCCTCCTGAGGAGCTGCTGCCTCGTGAGAGAGATGCTGCGTCCTCAGAGAGCTGCTCTCCTGAGAGTGACAACGTGAGGGGTTTGGCCCTACAAGAGCCCTCGGTGTCACTGCATGGACCTGTGTCACAATGGCCTCTGGGCATGATGCAATCGCGGGTCACAAAAGCCTGCTGAGCACAGCCGTCCCTTGTCTCAGGGTCCTGGCCATTTCCATGGACACGCCCTTGTCTCCTGGGGGCTTTCCATGGAGACACTTCATGTCACAAAGATGTTGTTTTGGCCTTTGCCCTTCTACTTTGCCTACCCTTGTTCCTCTCCCAATGATCTGCAGCTCTCCCTTGTCCCACCATGTGTTCCTCCCCTAAACATCCCCAAGAAGCCCTGTGCCCTGCCAAACTGCTTTTCCCACCCAGCCCACCATGTGTCCCACCCTTGGCCCCTACCTCATGTAGAAAGATAATCAGGAAGGCAAAAGCTCCATTAGCACTTTATCTGGCCACTACTGTAAAAAACAATAAAAAGTGTTTGTTTGCAAAGATTAACAACAAAGGAGTGACAAGGAAAATCTCTATTATTTATTGCATGTGCAGCTGAAGT
>VYXF01002070.1:135485-172949 GCA_013397295.1 Polioptila caerulea
CAGGGCTTGGGCAGGGGCACCCTTTGCTGGATTAAGAACTGTCAGGATGGCTGTGAATGGAGCTCCATCCAGGTGGTGTTTGGTCACTAGCAGTGTCCTCTGGGCCCAATCCTGTTTAATACCTGTCCCACTGATATGTCCAAGGGAATCAAGGTTACCTCCAGTAGTAAATTTGTGATGACACCCAGCTGGGTGGGAGTGTTCAGGTGCTGGAGGGAATGAAGGCTCTGTGGGGGTATGTGAATAAGCTGGATGGATGGTGTGAGGCCAGCAGGATTAATTTCCTAAAGAAATGCCTAGGTCCTGCCCTCGTGTGCCAGCAATCCCCTGCAGTGCTCCAGGCTGGGGCAGAGTGACTGGAAAGCTGCCCAGTGGGAAAGTCCCTGGGGTGCTGGCCAACAGAAGTTGGCTGTGAGCCAGTGGGTGCCAAGGTGGGCAAGAAGGCCTGTGACCTTCTGGCCTTCTGGCAATCTGTGTCAACAGTAGTGTGGCCAGCAGGACCAGGGTGGTGACTGTCCCTCTGTGCTGGACACTGGGTCGAAGTCTTGCATTCAGTTCTGGGCACCTCATGAAAATAAAGGGATTGAGGTGCCAGAGCATTGCTAGAGAAGGGCAGTGCAATTGATGAAGGGTCTAAAGGGTAAGTCCTGTAAAAACTTGCTATGTGAGCTGGGTGCATTCTGGGGAAAAGGATGCTCTTGGGGGACCTTATTGCTCTTTAAAGCTCCCTGTCAAAGTGGTTGTAGCTGAATTGGGATTGGTCTCTGTTCCCAGACAACCAGCAACAGGACGAGAGAAAATGGCCCAAAGCTGTGCCAGGGAACATTCAGGTTGGACAGCAGGAAGAATTTGTTCTCTGAAAGATTTGTCAGGCATTGGAAGGTTCTTCCCAGGGAGGTGGTGGAGTCCCCATCTCTGGAAGTGTTCATTGAATAACTGAATGTGGCACTCAGTGCTCTGGTCTTGTTGCCATGGTGGTGTTCAGTCAGAGGTTAGACTCAATTGCCTTGGAAGTCTTTTCAATCTCAATGTTTCAGTGATTCAATCTTTAAGGTTCCTTCCAACCCAAACTATTCTATGATGCTCTGAATAAATAACAGAGAGTAATTGAATTTAAGGGAAAAAATATGAAAGATATGCTGGGTCATTCAGAGACCTACATGAGTAATGAATAGATTGTGGAAGGAAGCTATGTGATAAATTTAACACCAGTCTGTGCCTAAAGTAAAGGATAAACCTTCTGTATGCACAGTCTTAAAGCATAAATAATGGTGGACATTGCTGGAGAAAAATGAACTGCAACAAATTAATAGCCTAGATAGCAATAAATCATGGAAAGAGGGTGTAGCATCCCAGTGTCCAGGAACCACTATGGCATGATTTACTTTATAAAATGACTTGGGGAAAATGGTACCATTTCTCACTTTTTTTCAGTTATTTTGGTTACTAACAAACAAAAGTACCTCCACCTCCTAAATATTTGTCCCCTTGGGGGTCTATTAGGGATCTAAGTATCAAAGTGTTTGATATTAATTATGAGATGGTATTGAAAATAAGAATGAACAACAATTGGGATACATGCTCAGGATGTTGCATTTATTCTGCACTGTTGTGTATTGTGCCCTGTTGTGTTCTATGTGTGTTTTTTTCATTCTTTTGTGTTTCCCTTCAGGGTGAACCAGGACTTCCAGGATTGCCTGGCACTTCAGTAAGAATTTTTTTTGCTTTCCCAAACTTTGTAGCGTTATTGCATGAGAAGAGAAAGTGGAAATGCAGGGTAGGAGGATTTAACTGAGAGATGTTCTTAAATACTTTTGTTCTTTGTTTTTTTTTGTTTTTTTTTTAAAGAAGTATTTGAAAGTGAAGACTTTTGAGGAATGCGTGTCACAGGTTCCAATGAGCAGATGCTCTGCTGCTGTTTTGGGAGATTGTGAAGTGTGAAGACCAGGGCTTGATGGAATGAAAGCATGGCCTCAAGTGCATCAGACAGAGCAATACTGTGACAGGACTGTGTGGTTTCTGACTGTTGTTGAGTTGATTCCAAGTTGCCTTTGGTACATAGAACCTGTGAAAGTTATAAAAGGAAATGAAATTTTAATATTGAGTAGCTGAGTGTCTTTGACATGGACTGACTGTAAGAGTTGGGGCAGGAGAAGAAAAAGGCAGTTTCTGATGAGAGGGAATGATCTTTCCTTTATTTATATCTGGAAGAGTCCTGGTAGAACTTAAGACAACTAGGACTTGATGTGCTGAAATCAGGAAAGCAGTCATGAAAAAATTAATCAGAAAAAAGTAGAGTGGGGTTTATGTTTCCTGTGGCACTAGATTAACATCCTTTGTGCATCCCTCTGCCTTCAGCAATGCCTTCACTGATGCCAGAGACATCTCTGGCAGGGATGTAATGATGTCCAGAGACAGTCTTGTCTGTATGAAGAGGACATTTGTGAGTGAACAGAGAAAGATTTACCATTAAGTATGCAGAGGAGAGGTCTAGAACTGAGTTCGGTAGGGGCTGGTAACAAAGCAGTTAGGGAGTATCCCTTTAACTTTCAAAAAAAAAAAAAGATTAAAATTAGGAAATAGCACCATTCAACTAAAGAATGAGAGGCTCACTGGTAAGCATGGGAAAGTCAGCAGGNAAAAAAAAAAAAAAAAGATTAAAATTAGGAAATAGCACCCTTCGATTCAACTAAAGAATGAGAGGCTCACTGGTAAGCATGGGAAAGTCAGCAGGCAATTCCCTTACTCAGAATGTGGTAGACAGTAAAGGAATTAGAAAAAGAAAACTACAAAAACCAGTCTTTTTGGGTAAGAACATTTTGCTGTCCTCAAATGTGATATTAATGACAGGACAGCAATTACCAAGAAGTTTTGAAAGATGTGTATAACACCTGAAAATGAGTTTGGTTTGGGATATGCCCCATTAGTTAGTCTGCTTGTTTTGTGATTCTTTCTGCATTCAATAGATCTTTGTGATATAGAATAAAACAAGATCTGGGGAATTTACTAACTTGTTTATATAATGAGATAATTAATTAAGTTCTTACTGTTTATACAGCCATCCAAATCACTTCACAGGTGAGAGAAAACCTTGTGTCAGTCTGAGCTCTTTAAATAAAAAGCATCTCCCAGCCTGCAACAGGATTTAAGAAGCTGTAGGAGTTACCATGCAGCTTGAAGGAACAGCAAGGGCAGAAAAATACCCTGTGGGGGCCCATCTTACCTCTGGCACTTTCTGCCTTGCACTCACTCTTTCCATCCTTTATGACTTTGCATTTCTATTGCAGGTGCGTACTGAAGGCCTAAAAGGAGAGGAAGTAAGAGAGACTCAATATCTCTTCTTTCATTGCAAGGATATTTAATATAATTCTGTTGCCTGTTAGGTTAGATTTTGCTTTAAATCAGTACTTTAAAGGGAAGGTGGATGGAAGCATTATCAGGACATTGAGAAATAAATTTTCCTATTTACAGTGGAGAAAATAACCGAGAAAGGAAAAAAGGCAATGTCATTTTCAGATGTAGTGAATCTTACATCAATGAGAAGTATGAATTGTAGAATCAGCTATGTAATTATTTAAGGACAGGATGTTAACATTAATGTTAAACTGTATTTGAGATTTATGCCTAGTTTGTCTCTGAACCTGGGCACTCAAATAGGGGGGACACATCCATTGTGTCAGTCTGTTAGTCCTTTGTATAAAATATATATATATATATTTAAATTTTGATTTTTTGTTGGTACATCTGTAATTTGCATGTAGCTGTTACTTGATATAATTGTATGCATCATGTAAATGATACCTTAAAGCCCCTCAGAGCTCTGTAGGCTTGGGGGAAATGCTAGTGGAAGCTGCTTGTGCGAAAACTGTTCTTCTCCACCACTAAACCCCAACCCAGAGTGTTATAGTGGAATATCCAGGATATCCCAGTGTCTTCAGTAGAGTTACTACCTTTGAAAAACAGAGAACCAGATCTGGATAAGTGCCTGTTGAGTGTGGGTGGATCAGTCTGTCTGAAGTCTAATGAGTGCTGATAATTTGAGTAGCTAGAGATTAAGGAGAAAACCAGCTGGTCTCTGCACTACTTCTTCAGGACTTGTGGGGAAAGTGGTGGTATAGGTACTGTAAAGACAGACAATATGTCTAATGTGCTGATGCACATTTTCATAAAGATATTTTAACACTTTAAAAAAAAAAAATCCCCCAAACATTCCTGTAGGGAAAGCCTGGGCCACGAGGACCACAAGGCCAACCTGGACTTCCTGGACCTCCAGTAAGTTATATCTCTCACTACTTGGAANCTGTAGGAGTTACCATGCAGCTTGAAGGAACAGCAAGGGCAGAAAAATACCCTGTGGGGGCCCATCTTACCTCTGGCACTTTCTGCCTTGCACTCACTCTTTCCATCCTTTATGACTTTGCATTTCTATTGCAGGTGCGTACTGAAGGCCTAAAAGGAGAGGAAGTAAGAGAGACTCAATATCTCTTCTTTCATTGCAAGGATATTTAATGTAATTCTGTTGCCTGTTAGGTTAGATTTTGCTTTAAAATAGTACTTTAAAGGGAAGGTGGATGGAAGCATTATCAGGACATTGAGAAATAAATTTTCCTATTTACAGTGGAGAAAATAACCGAGAAAGGAAAAAAGGCAATGTCATTTTCAGATGTAGTGAATCTTACATCAATGAGAAGTATGAATTGTAGAATCAGCTATGTAATTATTTAAGGACAGGATGTTAACATTAAACCACACTGATTTAACATTAATGTTAAACTGTATTTGAGATTTATGCCTAGTTTGTCTCTGAACCTGGGCACTCAAATAGGGGGGACACATCCATTGCGTCAGTCTGTTAGTCCTTTGTATAAAATATATATATATATATATATTTACATTTTGATTTTTTGTTGGTACATCTGTAATTTGCATTTAGCTGTTGCTTTATATAATTGTATGCATCATGTAAATGATACCTTAAAGCCCTTCAGAGCTCTGTAGGCTTGGGGGAAATGCTAGTGGAAGCTGCTTGTGCGAAAACTGGTTTTTTCCACCACCAAACCCCAGCACAGAGTGTTATAGTGGAATATCCAGGATATCCCAGTGTCTTCAGTAGAGTTACTACCTTTGAAAAACAGAGAACCAGATCTGGATAAGTGCCTGTTGAGTGTGGGTGGATCAGTCTGTCTGAAGTCTAATGAGTGCTGATAATTTGAGTAGCTAGAGATTAAGGAGAAAACCAGCTGGTCTCTGCACTACTTCTTCAGGACTTGTGGGGAAAGTGGTGGTATAGGTACTGTAAAGACAGACAATATGTCTAATGTGCTGATGCACATTTTCATAAAGATATTTTAACACTTTAAAAAAAAAAAATCCCCCAAACATTCCTGTAGGGAAAGCCTGGGCCACGAGGACCACAAGGCCAGCCTGGACTTCCTGGACCTCCAGTAAGTTATATCTCTCACTACTTGGAATTTCAGAAGCTGAAACTCAGGCTGGAGTGAGGCATATGAAAAACTTATACATTATTCAGGCTCTAAAATATTTAAATAGTGCCCACAGCCTTCAGTTTTCTTCATTGCTCAGAGGAGGTGTTGTGCTGTGGATGACCTGTCTGAGCACAGGGAAGTGACAACCAGGACTTGGGCAGACTTTGCCTTAAGGCTGTTGTCATGCAGAACCTGATCGTTTTTCTATTTCTAATGTCCTGAAGAGCTGTATGGGCATTCAGCACATCTCAGAGAGGCACTGACTGATAACTTGTGAGCTGTCATGTCATGAAGGTCAGAGAACAGTTGCTGTCAAAGGGATTTGCGTTATGCCACAAGGTCATGGCTGAAATATTTTCTGGATGAAAACTAAGAATTGAATATGTGTGTTTATTTTTCAACACAATTTTTAGAAAAGTTTGTACATGCCAACATTCTCACTTCTGACTTAAATTGTAGCCTATTCTAGTTATATTTTATGACCCAGCTCTGCAGGATGTCTCAGTTCAGACTATCACTGCTGCCTCATTTGCAAACACTCTGTGTTTCCTCTCTTTTGAATTGCTTGTTGTGTTTCACTGTTGATTGGCTTTTGTAAAATTGATGGCATTGTGAAGATGTGTTACTTAGGTAAATCTGTTTTGAATTATGTAATTTAAATATAGTTGTGTGCTCTGTATTTAATCAGAGCATTGTCACTTTATCTTGTTTACTCATTCTCTTCTGCTCACAGGACAACATAATTATCAGGTAAGAGTTGTCTAGGTAGCCATGCTGTAATGGTAGCACAAAACAGCTAGGAAATTATATGTAGTTCACTAGTTTTTCTGATTCTGTTAACTTTCTAAATATTTTCACTTTTAAAGGGACAACCTGGTCCAGAAGGCAAGCCTGGAATACCTGGTTTGCCAGGTCAAAGGGTGAGTTGTTTTGTTTTTTTTTAATCTGAGTCTCAGGAGGCTTGAGACAGCTTTGTTCAATAAGGTTTGCTACTTTCACCCACCTTACATATACTTGTCTACTTATATAAGAATCCTGAGGCCCGGGTCCTTTCCTATATTCCTTATTTATGGTTCAGGAGCTTTCAGTACCTTTTTGAGTCAACAGATCAAATGCAGTGCAGGTTCTTTCTTGCTGTGCACTCTCCTGTATTAATATCTGCTCCTTACTGCTGAGGCATTGCTTGATAGGACTCTGAGTGTGCAGAACCACTACTAATGTGGTCAGTTTGAAATTTTAGAGAAATGTTGTTGTCCTGGAAGGCAAATGAGTGTAAAGATTCTTGCAATACTTATTATTTTCCGTTCTGTTTGGTCTGTACTCAAAAAGAGGGTCCTCAAAAATGGTAGCTAGTATACCATTCTCTGCCAGGAGCTTAGTTTTCCTATGTGTGAAAAAATCTTGGATTTTTTCTGACATAGAATTATATCTTCACATATTTAAGTACTTCTGAAAGGTAAGTTTCATAGTGGGCCTGATATTATTACACTCATATTCTGGACCTGCTTTTCCTTGCTTGAGTTTGTTCATATGAAGAACATCTCACTAGACAACACAGAATATCCCGAGTTGGGGGGCATGGATCAGTATTGTCGAGTCCAAGTCCTGGCCCTGCACAAAGCAGCCCCAAGAATTCCACCACGTTCCTGAGAGTATTGTTCAAATGCTTCATGAACTCTGGCAGGCTTGGTGCTGTAATCACTGCCCTGGGGAGCTTGTTCCAGTGCTGAACCACACTGCATGAAAAACCTTTTTCTGATATCCAGCCTAAACCTCTCCCAATTCAGCTTCATGCTGTTTCCTCAAGTCCTGTCACTGGTCACCAGAGAGAAGAGATCTGTGCCTGCCCCTTCTCTTCCCCTCACAAGGTGTAACTGCAATGAGGTCTCTCCTCAGTCTCCTCCAGGCTGAGCAGACCAAGCGTCCTCAGCCGCTCCCCATAAGGCCGTTCTCCTTGCCCTCCTCTGGACACTCTCTATTTCCTTTATATGTTTCTTATATTGTGGCACCCAAAACTGTCCCCAGGACTGAAGGTGAGGCCACCCCAGAGCAGAGCAGAGCAGGACCATCCCCTCCCTTACCCAGCTGGCGGCCCTCTGCCTGATGTTCCCTGGACAGGGCTGACCCTCCTGGCTGCCAGGGCACTGCTGACTCACATTCAACTTTCCACTGCCCAGGAACCCCAGGTCCCTTCCCACAGCTGCTTTCCAGCCTCTCATTCCCCGTCTGTCTGGACATCCAGGGCTGCCCATCCCAGGTGCAGAGTCCAGCACTATGGATTCACACCAGTCACCCCACAACTGGTCATTGCCCCGTCTGTCCGTTTGTCAAGATCTCTCTTCAAGGCCTCTTTGCCCTCAAGGGAGTTGACAAGTAAGAGTGGAAGTGAGATACCTGCTTAGCATTTTTGGAGGCAGTCACTTGGGTCTCAGTACTGCTGTTTAATGGGTCACTTTCTTAAGCAGTCACAGAGGTTTGATGATAGCTCAGTCCTTAAGGGAGACCATGGGGCTTGCCTGCAGTGCTTTGAGTCAGCACCAGTTATCAGCCTCTGTGAGAACCTGTGAGCATAGAAGGATAGTGAGCAAACAGTACATGGAAAAAATATATACCCCACTAAGAGGTTTTCTTGTTCATTGGGTTGTGTGCTATTAAATTTAGCTGTAAGCATGAATTTTAGGAATCTTCTCCTTGGGAAGATAGTGCATGTAGCCTTTAGTCAATGCCTCAGCTGAAGAGGGCATTTACTTGTTTTCTTGTAATTTTCCAGATGTTAGAAAATATCACTTTAGCAAATAGCTCTGCCATGCTTCACTCCTAAGTTGGTAAGTTAGGAACCATCCTGGTTTTAAAGCCTGCTGTGAAACACTGTTTCTTGAATAAGATTAATAGAGCATATTAG
Organism: Polioptila caerulea; assembly: GCA_013397295.1. Taxonomy (NCBI): domain Eukaryota; kingdom Metazoa; phylum Chordata; class Aves; order Passeriformes; family Certhiidae; genus Polioptila; species Polioptila caerulea. The sequence continues at coordinate 143,874 of VYXF01002070.1, forward strand.
CTGGGTAAAGGACAGTGATCCATCAGGATTTGCAACAGGACAGAAAATGCTCCTGTTAATGATCATTTGATTATAGATGTCATTTGGTCTGTTCTGTCTTAGAATTTTCCCCTAGACTCTGTTGTGTCTAGCTGGTTAGACTTCTCCTAAGGGTCTTTATTAGTCACCAAGCATCTTAGATGAGTAGATATATTTTTTAAATTAAAGGCCATTATTCAATGACTGAATTCATGAGATGAATCAAAGTAATGGTCTTGGTGGATCTACACAGTTCCCATCTGGGGCAGGAGGTAACAATTCCAACCTGAACCAAGCAACTAGATTGTGTTCATTTTATTACTCAAAAGTGCCTGACACCTGATGTCTGCATGTTGACAATGATACCCTTACATCAGGAGCACACTGTGAAGAAAAATGCTTTGCTATTCTCATGTGACCTGTTAAGACCTGTGAGTGACACACAATACTGTCCTGACTTTATTAAAACTGCCTGAAAAAAGGAGAACTCTGAGAGTCTGTTTTCACTTTTAGGGTGGTTTTGTGGTTTTCTTCCCTCTTCCTGTCCTTCTTTTTCTTCTGTCAAATTGAAGAGAACTGAAGTGCTTTGGTTCTGCTCTTAAGTCTTTGATACCTGATCTGCTGAAATATTTGGAACTAAAACCAAATTTTTTCTTGATAGACACAAAAGGTGCAAATGTATGACATGCTCCTGGAAAGCATGCAGATCTGTGGCCAGTAAGACTAAACATAGGGTTCTTCTTAAGTGTAGTCAATAATTTTGATTTCAAGAATTTGCCTCTTTTTAAAATCTTACAAGTTCATTCAAGTGATTGAAATTTCAGAAAGAGACCAAGAGAAAACATTTATCCTGCAGCAATCAGGAGCTATCTAGACCATTCTGAGTTTGATGTGCTGGACTGCAGCTTAGTTTTCTAAAATTACAATCATGCAATCTGTCCAAGTTCAAGGTACAATCAGTACAAAACAAAAAATAATACAGGAGTCTCATGGGGTAAGAATAATCTTATGAAAAGAAAATTAATGGAAAATATATTTATAATATAGTAATATTCAATGAATGTTCTTCTCTATGTTTAAGACTCAATGTACATAAGCCAGGCATATAAGTAATAATAATAATAATAATAATAATAATAATAATAAACTGGGAACTCCTGGGTTCAGGGTACACCCTCCACCAAGAAGAGCAGTGTTCAGATCACTTGTCAATGCAGGAAAGGTTTGTCCTGCTCAGCTTTCCTGGGAGAGAGAAAGTTAACAGCTCTCTGGAGAGCTGCTGAGCTCTTCCTGTTTGACGATGCAAGAAATGCAGGTATTTGACTTTCCATTCTTGACCCATCTCTCACCTGAGTGTATTGTTGCATATGATTTTCCTGTTCAGGCCAGTCACAGCTTGAATTTGGAAGTCAGCTCTATTTCAACTCTTACTTCTCTGTGTATAAACTGCCCTGAATTTGAACGACCTTAGGCTCCCAGCTTCCAAGGGAAGGAGAGAGCTGACTGGTAACTCCAGGGTGAAATGGGTAAATAATCCAGAAGAGAGAGGAGAATAAGTTTGCCTAGAAAATTAAGTAGGCTTTTTGGAAGGAGCCAGTCTCAAGGCGTGATCTCTCTCACAGTCCTTGTAACCCTTTACTTTGCCACAACTGCCCCGATAAACACCCATGACTGAGCCAATCCTGGTGGTGCTTTCATCCTCAAGCTATGGAGATGCTCTCACTTCAAGATTTCCTGGTGTTATTTAATGCATATGGAGACTGCAAAAGGCTGGTGCCTTCAGGGAGTTCAAACACTGATTAACATTGCTGGATTTCTGGTTTCTCTAGTAATGCAGAAATGGGATGAAATGGGTAATCCTAGTATCCCACCTAGGTTACAGAAGAAACAGTTGGAATTTATGGTAGCAGTCATATTCATTCAGAAATAATTTTCTGTGTACTTTGTACCAAATCCACCTCTGCTCCTGGGCCAAACCTCGGAGAAAAACATGCTAAGAAAATATATGGGTATTCTGGTTATTGGACAGCAAGATGGGAAACAGTCTTGGGCTATGGTACCTTTCAGAATTTCCCCTCCAGCAGAGTGGAAACAACAACATTTTTCCTTGGTTTCCTGTCTTCTGTATAGTAGGTATCTTTCTGATGGATGGTTGTGTTCACATTTATTTGTGGGTGTTTGAAATGCTCAGATGACTTTGCCTGCTCTGGCAAAGTTCAGCCATGCAGAAACCAAACTGTAAGCAAGTTAACAAAAGAAAGGAAAAGGGATTGATGCCATTGACTAAATCCAGAGTGAAACTGTAATTGTCAGTGAGGTAAATACATGAATTTCCAATAAAACATACATTTTTAACTGTGCTTTTGTTCAAATTGCTGATAAAGGCAAATGGGATATATTTCATATGGTCAAAGGATACACAATCTTTCAGACTTACCTGATTCTTACTGCAGGTAACAGAGCATAATTTTTGGGTATCTGTCATATTTTTAGGCAGTGTGGCATTTCACAGAGTTTTGCTCTCATAGAAATAATTTCTCCCAGCAAGTATTTCTGTCCTTTACAGACAGACTATAATGCTTTGGAGTGAATCTGGTGTAGTTGGATTTCAGCTAACCTCCAAGTGGCCCACAAGCCACCTTCACAGTGGGAAACCTCTCTCAGTCTCTCTGTTTGTATAATTATGTGTCACTTCAAGGGATTTTTTAATGTTTTGGGAAGCACTGAAGTTTCTCAGCATTATACCCAAGGAAGGAACAAACATCTCCTCTTGCATCTCTCATTGCTGCCACAGATCAGTGTTCTTGGGCATCAGTCTGGAGACAGAACAATTGGTTGGTGGGACATAAAGGAACCAATAACACTGTGTTGTTTTGATGGACACAATTAAGAATGATTCTTGTGTGCCTAGTGCCAAATCCACCTCTGTTCCTGGGACCAAGCCTCAGAGAAAAACACTGCAACATCTCTCTTATGAGGAAATCTGAGCCAGCAGGGCCTGTTCAGCCCGGAGAAGTGATGACTGAGGGGGGACCTTGTCAATGTCTGTCAGTGTCTGCAGAGAGGGGTGAGAGCATGGACCAGGTTCTGCTCAGTGTGCCCAGCAGCAGGACAAGAGGCACAGGCAGAAACTGATGCACAGGAGATTCCATTTGACTATGAGGAAGAATTTCTTTACTCTGAAGTGACCAAGCACTGGAGTCTCCCTCACTGCAGATATTCTAGAATTGCACAATCCTGTGCCTGTCCTCTAGGATGGTCCTGCCTGAGCGGCGAGGTTGGACCAAATGATCTGCTGTGGTGCCTTCCAACCTGAGCTATTCTGTGATTCCATGATTCTGTGATTCTGTGATTCTCTGTTCTGGCCTCAGTGTTGTAACCCTGGAAGGAGCCACCTTGGCGTGTAGCTCCCACACGGATAGGAAGCTGGAGGCGGCTCATCTCCCGTGTCTGGCCCCACATGCCACATCCTGTATGCTTTATTCATAGGCTTACTTATTTATTTAAATGAGTATTTTAACAGTGTCCTTTGCTTGGTCACCTTGGCAGTGGGCAAAATTATCATCTTTAACTAGAAAACATATGTTAAATCATATGGTGACATGAGTCCTTCAAATTAAAAATGAGCTCTTGTTGGCTTTGACAAAAAAAAAAAAGTGATGGACTCTGGAAAAGTAGAAGGAACGTTTATGAATAGTGGTAGTGCTGGAGTATATAATTCAAACTTGTATTAATATTGAGTCCTGGAAATGATTAAAAATTCCTTCTGATACCTGAGGACCCTATAATCACTCCTTTAATATTCTTCTTAAATTCTTCTGTATATGACCGCTGATTTTCATTGTTTTGGGGTGGAGGGTTGTTGGGGTTTTTTTAATGAGAAAAATAATTAAAATAACTGATTCTGACACACCAGCTTATAAATCTCAATCACAGCTGAGGAAAATATGATGAAAACTTATTTTGTTTTTGATGGTTTAGATTTTTCATTCATTTAAGTCAGCAGAAAGCTGTTGTTTATAGATGCTGTTTCGGCACATCTTTCAATGAAGAAAAAGAAAGGGAAAGTTTTATACATGACCCTTCTCATTATCAAGGATATTAAACTTATATGGTTAATTATATTTTCCTTTTAAAAAGAAAATCAATCTGGATGAGAAGTAGAAATGAGGGAGGAAAAAGTCTGTCTCTCAGATGTTAACATGACTTCTCTTGTACCCTCCTCCCATATTACTAACAGCCTCAGAAATATTAATGATTCAATGTCTATTACATATGAGGGAAGAAGAGATCATTTTTATAAAATATGTGACTTACCTAAAGTAACACAGCAAGTTACCTTTTGGGTTAAAAAACTAATCCAACCTCTGCCTTAACTCCAGTGCTTACTCCATCCTTTCTTCCTCATTTTTCTCATGTAGGATTTTTCCTTTTGAATTATTTGAGATCAAACCAGTTGGGTCACAGGGCTCCAGAATCCATACAGGTGACCTGGTCTCAGGGTTTTACTCCATCTCTTGGCTTGTCCTTGCCTTGCACCAGTGGAGTTCTCTGGTTCCTTTGAAGATATATTTTTTACTTGCAGAGGAGTCAGTGAGCTCTGCCCTTTGGTGCTAATGCCACCTTTACTTAGAAATACCTCATGGATTCCTGTTTCCCAGCTTAGAGACTGTGGATCTTTTCTATTCAACCATGCACCAGACTTCTTAATTATTTTATTTCTTAATGCACAAAGCAGTGCAAGGCACCAGAGGGACACTGCTTTACCTCTCAGCCCATGTTTACACTTGGCACCTCCCTTGGCTGCATCTCAGCACCATGACTTCCTTACCCCTCTGTAGGGGGAAGCCAGGTGGGATTGCAGAGTGTAGGAGATGCCACGATGTGTGTGAGAACAGCTCTCAAATTTATGACTATTGTCACAATTTGGGAGACACAGGATTGTCAAAGACAACTGGGGTTTCATTTCCAGATGGTATCTGTTGACTTCATTTCTAGCTTTTGCTTTTTGTGTACCCATGTTATGTTGATTTACCAGTTTGGGGTGAAAGAATAGCAGCCTTTGGTCTGCTCTCTAATATGTGCTCCTCTGTTGAATATGCAGGGTAAAAAGGGAGAACCAGGATTCCCAGGAATCAATGGTCTGATTGGCCCCCAGGTAAGACATGATTTCTTCATTCTCCTACAATATGTGTAAAACCAGATTTAGTGGCAACAGGGGACATGGAACCACACAATGCAGCATGTGTGATCTTCTTTATACTATATTTGAAGTTTCACGCTTCTCCTTTTACTACCCAAATAATTTATCTTGTTGAGATTGAGAGATGTCTGTCTGTCTGTCTGTCTGCAATTACTTTTACCTTCCAGAGCTTTTCAACATCTTTGAACCAGGACATGTGTGTTATATGGGATTTCCCCATTGCTTGTTCTTAGGGCTGCATCTTTCCAGAGGGAAATCACTGATTTGTGTTTTGTGAGGAAGGGGGATATCTTAAGTTAATGACCCCTTAACTCCTTCTTTTTAAAGCTTTTGGCAAATTGGAGCTCCAAATTGCAGTATAACATCATAAGGGCAAAACAGTGTGGTTTATGTTAAGGATTGTCAGAGAGGATTTAGCTCCACCATGGATCAGCCTGTTTGGCCCTGTGTTATAATAACACCAACACCTCTGACTTAGTTTCCTGCCAACTTTGCAGACAAATTCAGCAGACCTGAATCACTTTGGAGGGTCACCCCTGCAGTAAGAAAAATATCCATGGGAATATCCTAAAGCAGGAAAGGTGCCATCTCACATTGACCTGACCACTCAGAATAGAACTGAGCATTTCATTTGTTCCCCTTTCAATAGTAAATTATCAAACTGGACTTTGGCTTTAGGATTGTGTTTCAATAATTGCTAAAGTTTGGGGAAGAATGATGAGCTTCCATTGCTACACCTGTTGGTGATGTATTGCAACAAGCAGCACACTGCTAGACAGCAGATACTGATTGCTCATTTATTTGACTGGCAGTTTATGCCCTTGTAACCAGGAGAAATGATCTACAAGTGGTTTGTGTGACAGAAGATTTGTAAAGAGCTATTCACATGTCTGTGGAGAATGTCAGAGAAATAATCCAAGGGCTTGAGGCCCCATGCAGGTGAAGTCCCTTGAGTCCAGCAGGGAACCTTGCCCTGCAAAACACCACTTGATACTGGTTTACATATTTTAGGACTTTTTTCCTTTGGTACAGTATCTAATTTGCAAGTATTTTAGCAGCAGCCTGCAAGAATGAAGACAGTATTTCTAATGGATTTAAAAGATTCTATAATCATAGAATATGCTGAGTTTGAAGGAACTCATGAGGAACATCAAGTCCAACTCCTGCACAGGACTCCCCAATAATCCCTTTCTATGCCACAGAGCATACAAGAATGCTTCTAGAATTCTTGGACCATTGAGTCCAAAACTCTGCTTTTGTTGTGTTATTTTTCTTAGGTTGATTGGTTGTTGGTTTTTTTTTTTTCTTTTCCTTCATTTTGGAGGAAGATTTTTATTCATGTATTGTTTTTAACATACCTGACAGTATCCATCCAAACAATGTCACACTCACTTAGCTCAAGTTCTCTGAGAATTAAACATATATATGCATGTGTTAGCAATTTTATAAATGTATCTGCAAAAACTGCTGACATAGGATTAAGTAATTTTCCTTTTTGCACAAGCTAAATAATGTTAGCAAATTTTATGTTCATTAAAACTGCACAAAATGCTTGCCCCATCAAGGGATACTTAAATTGACTCTTCCTTCAAGCTAACTGCATGAAAGGTAAAATATTCTTCCTATTCCTGCAGTAGCACTCTGTTCTGGACATATTACTGCAGATTTCCATATTTCTCTTTAAAGAAAATGCTTACATTCACTTTGTGACAAAACTACTTTTCAGCTTAACAGCACTTTTTGTGGCATTAGATTTTTAAAGCGTTTTATCAGCATTTTCTTTTCTTTTTATTCTTTTTTTTTTTCTTAATTAGACTATGCCCCAAAAATGCCCAGGAAGAAAAGTGGTTGTCCTATACTGTAGTTACATGGATATTCATCCAAGTTATGTATGGAAGCCCATATCAGCTGTTCCTGTGCTCTCCCCATGGTGTTGAGGGACAACTGATTCAAGCTGGCTGCACATAAACTAGATTAGGACACAAAAATAGTCTTTCTTTCCTCTGCAATTTCAATTTATGTCTACTTTTGATTTCTGATGAGATTCCCCACATTGATACCTGTATGGACAAGAGGAAGGGGTTGATGTAGGAGCTTTAGAAAACTCATTGTTGCTTAAGGACACATAATTTAAGTGTCAGACCCTGAAGCAGCATCGAGGAGGCAACTTCCCTGCTAGACTGGGGATGTTTTGTGACAATTGGGTAGCCTTGTCTCTCTTTGCACATACCAACTCAAACCAAATTATAATATAAAAATATTTTAAAATATTTATTTTTCCTTCCAAATCAGCTGTGGTAGTGGACCTGTCCTTCTGCTTGTTTCGTGTTGTCTGATCAGCATCCTTAAAAATGAGCATTTAATTTCCAGTCATCTTTACAAATGGTGCATCTTGCAACATCATTAAGCCATGGAATAGAAACTGGATATTTTTTCCCCTTGAGACTTGAACAATTTTCTGGCAGCAAGGACACAGACATCTGAACTTATAATGTGTTTATGTTGTTATTATTTATTTGTGCTATTTTAGTGTCCAGGAACCTTAATCATAGGCTCAACTTTTATTGCAGTAGGATGTTCAAATGCAGACTGAAAAATTAGCATTTCTGTAAAGAACTTTCAGCTGAAATAGTTGGCTCAGGCACTCTGAGTTGTATCAGTGAGTTACCAGAGCTGGGGTTTGGCTCCAAATGCAAGCACTTTTTGGGTTAAGAATGGGGATGCAGATGCGTGCACCTGTTGATGAAGATCCAATTAATATTATCAGTGGATCCTGAAGCTCTCTTAGAGCAGGCACCTACCAATGGGCCACTGAGCCACTGTAGAGGCTCCCTGAGCTGAGTGGGTACTTGCTGGCCACCTGTGAGACAGCAAAACACATCAAAAGTCTTTGAGATTTAAAGAAAATGCCATATCTTTGCCTTGCAATACCTCTGGGCTGTTACTGAGGCTTGCCTTGTGCTAGATAACCTGGTGGTGTAGGTAAGACCTGAGAGGAAGACCAGTACAAGCTGTACCTGGTATGGTCCTGACTGGCAGTGATTTGATTAGTATAAACTTGTCTGTAGGGTGTGAGCTCAAGCCAAGCTTTTCTTAAGTAATTCAGGAAATAAATTATCTCCTCTGAAACACACAGTGTCCCTCATGTCCTTTTTATAATGCAAGTTAATTCTGCAAAATGTAAGAAAAGGATGTGGGCCCCAGCTGCAAAGCTCAGATTGAATTCAAACTTTGCCAGTGCTGCTTGGAATTGGAAGATATTGCTCAGAGTGATCTTTAATAAAATCTATACCTTTAAAAAATAAATTAAAAAAGTCTTCACAGTGAAGATTACTAATAGTGCTGAAACAAAAGACATTAAAGGAGTTTTTTTCAGTTGTTTTTTTCTCATTTGCTGCACTGACTCAGTAAACCAACTTCAAGCAAACACATGGGGAAATAAATCTCCCTGTGTAGACAAAAGAGATCATGTCCATAGCTTGCACTAGGTGATTAAATTAAACAAACACTGCCTTTCACTGGAAGTAGGAACCTCTCCTAGAGAGACTGCTATGTACAAAGTCAACCTTATTTTGTACTCCTAAGGAGCTGCAGTAACAATTCTGAAAAATTTTGTTGACAGAACTTTTATTTTAAATTCAATGTTGGTACTCCAGTTCCAATGCTACCTGATGAAATGACTGGAGATTGGATCCATGTATGAATTATGGCACTGTCACTGATGCTGACATATAGACAAATGCTCAGATCTGTTGACTCTTCAGGCTTTTGATTTTTAATGTCATCGGCAATATTTTTTTTTATATGTTCTCTTACCTTTGTATTGATTTGTAAGGCAGGATTTAAGCAGAGAGAGAAACATGGTGCTCTAATGCAGCATTACAGAAAATATCTCAGTAATAATTTCCATTTTAGATTGGATATAAGGAAAAATTTCTTCACTGAAAGGGTGGTCAAGCACTGGATCAGGCTGCCCAGGGAAGAGGTAGAATCCCTGTCCCTGGAGCTATTTAAAAGAAGTGGCACTTAGAGATGTGGTTTGGCAGTGGCTGGGGCAGCCCTGGGTCAATTGCTGGACTCGAGGATCTTAGAGGTTGTTTACAACCATAACAATTCTCTGATTGTCTAATTCCAATTCACAGCAGAAGTGGCTGGGGTGAAAAATGAAAAGCAGATTTGAGGAACTGATCCTGGAATCCACTCAGATGCCGTGGAGGAGAAGTGGAGCACTGGAGTAGCAAAGGACATAGTGAGACACATGCACAAAACTGGCTGCAACAGCTTCATTTCTAAGGGGAAAAGAATGTAAATAAAGGAAAGTCAGCAAAAAGGAACAGAAGGGTCTGTGAGGTCTTTCTAAGAGGTGAAATTGTGGGGAGTGTCTGAAGTGGAGACAAGAAGAGAGAGTGGAAGGGAAAAGGCTGTCAGTCCCTCAGCTACTCATTTTGCTCTCATTTTGGCAGCAGATAGAATGCTCCTGTGTGTCCCTTCTTCTTGTTTGTAAACCTGGCACACTGCATTAATAGACCAGAATCTGTTTTAGTATGGGTTAAGGGCTTATCTAAACCTTTGTCATAGTGTGAGAGAATCCAGATAGCGGCATGGAATCATACAGAGAAAAAATATCTGTGTAGGCTTTGCCTTCAGGTGTCTGGGAAAGCCATCAGACTTCAGTTTTCATTGTGGAATGCCATTTGTTCATCTCCATTTAAGACTTAGTTGTAGCTTCTTTCATGGGGAAGAGATTTAGGCCGAGCAGCCTACTGATGGAGTCACAGAAAAAGGTTTCTGTTCCTTCTCAGACCCTCCTTTGGGAGAGCACAATCTAAATCTTAATATTTCTGCCTTTCCCAGCCCATCTCCCAGCAAGGTACACACTGGAAGAGGAGAGCACTAGAGAGTGGATTCTGGAGAACAGACACAGCTGTGTCTCAAGTATGAACAGTGTCAGATTTCTTTCCTGAGCACTGTCACTGCGTTACATTATCTAAGGAATGGAGTTGGATGAAACACAAGCCTGAAAAAATCCACCCTCCCCAATGTTTTTGAAGATATCCCATCCCAAAACACTCATGCCTTTACACAATATTTAGATTTTAGATTTTAATGAACTTTTGAAATATTTTTGTTTCAGAACAATAGTTTGAAAATGTTCTAGTCTCAACATTTTATTAAAACATTTCATTTTTTGCATTTTTTTTTCCAAAGTGAGTTTGTGTAGATCTATTTTAAAATCAAGTTTTCATGTATCAGTTTTTGCTTCAACACGTACAAAGCACACGTCAGAGTGTTTACCAGCCAGAAAGAAATTCACCCTGTGGTTATTCTGGTTCAGAGTTTTAACAGGACAACTCTGTGGTCTGGATTTGGGGTAGGGACTCTCATCTGTATAATTCATCAAATAATCTTTGAAAAAGTGTTTGTATAAATCGGGTACTTTTATCTGGATTCACTTAAAAATGGAAGCAAAGAAAACAGATGGTGTGAGATTTTTTGGGGTAAACATCACACACAGTTCTGCTGCTGTAGTTTTATGGTGTTGGTTTTTTTTTAATTAAATAGATTCTGTCAGTTTGGTGAATTCTAATATTTAAAAAGAATATTACTTGCTCTGACTTGAGTCAGGAGAAGGGCTACAATACGAGATGTTGATATCTAAGTGAAACAGAAATTCTCTGCACAGTAGCAAAAGGGAGTGCTCTAGAAAAGATGTTTCTGGTGTATTTCTGCCATTTTATTTCACTTTGTTCCATCACTTGCTGTAGCCCATGCTGCAGAAAGCAGGAAACCCAGTAGGACAGTTGATGTACTGCTGTGTGGCAGTTCCATACTGGTGTACTGCTGGCCATGCCATGAGACTGTTCTTTCTGTGTCCACCTCAGGGAAGATTTTATCAGAAGAGCTTCCCATTAGTGGGTGTAGCATTTGTTGGTACAACTCATGGTGAGGCTACCTGTAAACCAGTTTGGGCATGATATCCTGGATAATTTTCTCTTGGAGGACCATGAAATTGAATTATTAGTGGCAATTTAGGAGAAGAATCAGTGGGATTCAATTTCAGGACTTACAGTTGCATAAGGTCATTGTGGTCTAGCATATGGGAAATTTAAGAGAGTAATTGGAAATTGTCTTGGATAGTGAGAATACCAAGAGTTACTGGGAGAAAGAGTTGGGATGAGGAGGATGTAGCCCTTCACATTTTAGGGAGTACACTGGTTGCTGACAGATGCTGGAGTAAGACTTTGCTTTTAGATCAGAATGACCCCTGCCAATTCACTGTGTGGGGTAACACATCATACCTGGCATTGCTTGGGCTGAGGCTGGGTCCTGACTTGGGTTTTTCACCTCCTGATAGAAGTTCCCTGATGTAGGGCTAGGAAGGATATGTGTTTCCTGGTGGGAGATATTTCACTTACTGACAGAGAGAGAACAGAATTAAATTAGGAAGGAATTGATGGAATTGTCAAGGAAAGCCTGCAAAGGTAAATTTACATATAGTCCAATCTGAATCAGTTTGTTGTTTTTCTAAAGTTTTACCTTCTTACCCAGTAGTCCCCCCATTCTTCATGGAAGCCCCTTCTTGGAGCCCAAACCTTCTGCAGGGCCTCTCAGCAGTGCCTTGTAGAGGTGGTGTAGGGCCAAGCAGAATTTCCATGTCCTTGGTGTCTGTGTGTTCCTTTCAGCTGCGCCTGCACACGGTTGTGTTTCTGTCTAGTATTTTCTCTTGTGCTGGGCTTATTTGGACTGTTGAGTCTCTTCCATGAATGGTGAAACCTTTCTAAGTGAAGGATGGTCTTGACCAAGTGTCTTCTGATTGGTGTAGAATCTTTAACTGCAGAATCCAACTGCCCAGGACTTTAATCCCCAGGAATTAAATCATCAGCATCAGTGCATTTTGGGGATGTTTTGCTGTATTCACATTTGGGGCATTTTATGAGTGACAGTGTTGTTGAGAGGATAACTCCATGTCTGTTCTGAGTTGCAATGAGGCAAGTGCAGCTACAGGATCCTTTTCTGGTCTCTTTGCCCCATCTATTGGTGAGAGACTGTCCTAGCTCCTGGCTGAAGTTTGCGAATGTATTTTATAAGATCACTTATCTACCATCTCTGCCAAACCATGCCTCAAACAGATGTTTTTCCTCACTTTTTTACACCATTTTCTTCTCATCATCTACATTTTTCATTAAAAATAAAGGCTAATATTGATCTATGATTTGTAATACCTTAATATTGAATGATGACAGGGAAGATGCTGTCTGGCCATTTTCTTGTATCAGTTGCTCAGTTTCAAATCTTTAGAGGTTTTGGGTGGGGTAGTTTGTTTTTGTTCAAGTACAGTCACACCAGAACTCCCCTTACGCTGAAAACTGAAAATAAATGAGATTGCCATGTTAGAAAGACAGAAAGAGGTAGCCAGGGTAAAATTTCTGCTCAGTCATATATCCATTTCTCATGCTGTTTGCTCAGGTCCTGATCCAAAAAATACATGAACCCGTTTCATTCTGAGCATAAGAGAAATCCTGTCTTGTCCACAGGGGAAGCTGGCAGTTACAAACACCTTTGTATCTCAAGCAATATACTAAGATTTGTCTGGGCTGGAAACAAAATAACAAACCAAACTTAACAATTTGCTTGATGCATAAAAATAAATCCCTTTTTAAACGAGGTAGCTATTGAGTGAATATTTCTCCTTAGAGAAACATCTGTTGCAGGGAAATGAGTAAGAATGTTAAGATATGTCCATCTGAATGTGTTAATCAAACTATGAGTTTGTGAGGATCTTTTACTACCTACCAGGTTGATGTCAAGTAACAAAATGGCAGCACATTTTGTAAAAACACTTGAGTTATTGCAGCATTTCTCCATACTCACAGACTCATATTTTTAATCCTATCCTCCCAAAAAAATCAACCTAAAACCACAAGCCTGTTCCATTCATTAGTTGCTTTGAGCAATATCTTTGCAGAGGTAAATGATTCACTTAGATACAACACAAATCAAGGTTAACTTCGGCTGGACGCTCCAAGGAATCCCACTGGACAAGCTTTGTGTTCTAAGTTACCACTGATGGCCTTCAACTCCTTCTCTTGCACTGGAGTGGAGGATGGAGCTCCCCTTTTAGCAAGGGCTGCAGTGGCTTAAGCAGAAGATGATGTTCTACCTGTGGTCATGGCCCCTTGGTTTGGCATCTTGCACTTTTTGGGTAGAAGTTAAGCAAATAAAGCTCAGTGCTGTTGCCCATTTCCTACAGGGCCCCTATTACACAGGGGAGGACCTGAGGCTTTCAGCTACTACCAGAGAATTTATTAAACTGGCTTTATTTCCTCTCTTGCAGGGACCTCCAGGGCCCCCAGGCATTGCTGGACCCCTGGGACCACCTGGGCCACCGGTAAGAAAGCTTGGGGGATTTTGTTTTATATCAAGGAGAAGAAAAAACAGCTGGAGAAAATTTTAGGTCATGGCTTTGAGAGGGAACAGAGTTAAGGCCTCTGGCAATGTGTGTTTTCTCTCATATTTTCTTATATATTTTACTGCAAAGCCGCAGCTGGTCCTAGAGCCCAGCTTCTCCCTGCTGAGCCTTGGAACCACATTGATGCTTCCTAGGGATAATTCAGTGTCTCCAGGGCTCCCCATGGCAGTGACCTGACTGTAGTGGATGGGAAAACTGCACTTCAATTGAAAGCAGCAATCTCCAGTGAGATTCCTGCAAAGAGCAGAAATACTGATTTATTTTTTCTCCTGATTTAATGTCTCAGGGATTGCCAGGAGAAATTGGAGTTTCTGGTAAAACTGGACCACCTGGACCAGCTGTAAGTATTGAAGAACTCTTTCCCTCACCTCAAAGCTCTTCATTACTTCAGATAGCTTAATTCTCAAGTCTTCTTTGTTTCCCACATCTTGTCTGCATACAAGTTTTTAACATGGACTCTAATACTGTCACTTTTAATCCAGAAATTAACCTCAGATGCCTTTTGTGAATAAGAATTTTACCAGGTGCAGCCCCACTATTCCTACGGAATTGAATCATGATATTTTCTTTATATGATACCTTCCAAAATTCCTTTTGCATTTGACACAACATTGTTTTTCCAAACCTGGAATTTCCTGAATCAGGACAAATAACTCATGATTAAAATCTCAGATTTAGCAGAGTGTAGCAGTTTCTGATGGTCTTAAGACATAAAAGCTGCATTAATAAATACTTAGTACAGAATTGCCACCTGCAGCCTGCAGTGTGTGTGGATTGACTGACACATGAAAAAGGGAAGAAAAATTTTTCTCACCATTTTAAATGCATTACAGGAAACAATTTTAATTCTTATCTTGCTGAACTACTCTGTCACTATGTGCTCTGTAATATAATTTTAGGTGTTTATCTACTGTATAAGAAATTTCCAAGATTGAAAAGGAGAAATAGATGTAAAAAAAAGCAAAATGTAGCTACAGATAATAGGGACTTATACATAATAAGTTAAAATGTAAGTAAGATACATTAAAAAAAATTAAAGATCCTCAGTACATAGAAGCTACGTACTGGAGTTTCTCTGTAACAATGCTGACATCCAGTGGTCATTGACTAAAACTGGGATATAGGAAAAAAGGGCAGAGCAAATATGTACAAGACTCAATCTTTGTGTATTTTGAGACATATTAGGAAGAAACAAATCAAACCAAAATGCATGAGGGGGTTCCTCTTCTCTTAAACTTAGGTGGGTGGCAGGAGGGATGAACTGAGCATACTTATGCTGAGTTTTCTGGTAACAATTTAAAGAACTAGCACTTATAGCTTCTGTTTTCCTTTTGTTTAGGGACTGCCTGGCAAAGATGGGCTCCCAGGGCTTCCAGGGCTTCCAGGTCAAAAGGCAAGTGACAACATAGACACTCCTTACCTGGGCAGATCACTGGGGTGAGCAAGCAAAGGAAGCAGGAAAAACACAGCTGGGCATCACAAACAATCTGCCAGGAAATCCAGTGACTGGCAGGTCAAGGTGTTCATCCAAGGCACAAAGAAGAACAAAGAAGTGTAGCAGAGTGCAAAGATGTTCCTTTCTTTCCTCCCTGAAGGGCTAGAAAAAGAGATACCTTCCCCCTGAGCTTTGTCTGTGTGGCAAAGTTGGTTTTTTATTATTTCCTACTTCTTATGCCCCACTTGAAAGCTTTCCCAAATTATGGCTTGGGAAGGAGAGTTGTCTCCTTCATTGTCTCTGCACTGGGAGAACGGAGATAGTAAATGCAGAGATAGGAGACACTTGACTTCTCATCCCCCTGCAAATAGGGGTCAAAAAAATGTACCATATTTTGACTACAAAGGCCAAACTAGGTTTTGGGGGTTATGATTATATAAAAGATGATTATATTAAAGAAAACAGCTTTTAACCATCTATTTACTTGAATTGCACTGGTAGAGCTTTTCTTGCTTCTAATACTTGATCCCAGGTCTAGCCTGGGAGTCCCCAGCTCCCATTTACTTATTAATAAAGATGAGGAATTTGCAGCCCATATTTCTGATGTTAAATAAACTTTGGATTTTATCCACATATCTATGTAATACTTACTTCATTTCCCAGCTATGTAGCCACATTTCAACCACTCCAGCCTCAGCTGTCCATGCTGACACCACCCACGTTGGAAGATCAGTTTTAAAGTATTTGCATAATGGATCCAGTGACCAAGGCCTAAGTCCTAAAATTTTATGTTGTTTTTTTTTAAACACTTTCTAATGTTCCAACCATATACAGTTTGAAGTAACTGAATGGAGGTGTTTTTTTTCCAGATAATTCACTATGGACATCTTGAATGTAACAGTGATGGTGTTATTCCAGAAATTCTATAGTAAGGTGCTGCAGATGTGGTTGCAAATGGCACTAGAATGGAAAAACATTCTCAGAAGCATATTATCATATTCTCTTACACCCTCAAGCAGATCCTGAGGAGCTGAGTTAAAATATTCTTCACCATTTACTGCAAATGTGCTGCACAAACACCAGAGGAGTTTGTGGATTGACCTCTTATGTCTCCTGCAGGGAGAACGAGGGGAAAAGGGTGAGGAAGGCTTCCCTGGAAAAGCTGGCCCTAAGGTAAGGGATTGTATTTCGTAGTCTGCTGTATCTGCTGAGTCAACCAGGGTGTGATTTTGGAAGGTCTTCTACTGAAGTCAGAAGAATGAGATTCCCCTGAAGTTGGAGACATAAGGGGATGAACAGATGGGGTTCACTGGCTTTCATGGTGCTCTGAAATTCCAATCCTTGTTTGATGTCCTCTCTCAAGCCTAAGTGTGCAGGGGAGATCTTACGTGGACCTTGCGTTGACTCCCTGCAGTCTGCATTCCCAAGGCATCAAAAAGGCAATTTCAGATGTAGACAGAACAACATGGACCAGCCAATTGTGGGATGTAGATAGAACAACATGGACCAGCAGGGACCACATTTTGCTAATGAGAAAGTGTTCTTACCAAAGGGCCAAGTCCTTACAGTGTTATAGATTTGCTTTTGTTTTTGCAGGGTGAACCTGGGAGCCGTGGCCAGCCTGGAGAGCAGGTGAGGAAGAAAAACATTCTCAACAGGAAACCCTACCTGTCAAAACAATAGCAAGTGACTACAGGAGATAACAAAGCCATTTGCCAATGACAAGATCTGGGCATGTAATTGCATCTGTGATTGAAGGTGCAACAGTTGTATGGATGAGACTTATGGTTGATCTTAGAGGTCTTTTCCAACCTTAATGATTCTATGGTTGATGGAATAAGGCTACAAGTCTGAGGCACAAATTGAGATTCATTGGGATAAGGCACTCATTAAGTTAATAACAATTACTCCACCCTGTGACAGTACTGTTGCTATTCCAAAAGTCTTTATAATCAGCCTGATTATAATCCTGCCTGATAGGTATCACTCAGTTCCCAGGGAAGTATCCTTACATGGTGTCCCAGATAAAGGGAAATCACCCCAGCATGGGCAAATGATTCTTCAGGATTGTTTTCATCAGGCTCCCAGGGAGGATTGGTTCTGTACTCTTCCTTGATGTAATCTCACTGTAGCTGGGCAAACAAATTACCAGGCTTGAAGTTTCCAGGCAAGCTTGGTCCAAGTGCAGCAAAGGGCCAGGCCCCAACCAGAGCACTGTCCCTTGGTCTGAATCATCTCCCCACACAGGGCTGTTCTGAATTTTAACACCACCTTCCAAGATACTTGCCCTCTCTCCACAATGTGATGTCCCCCACATGTTTCATAAATGTTCTCTTTCCTGTCATAAGCTGAATAGTGCTTTCTCTGAGAGGACTTCATATATCCTCTAAATTTTGACAGTAAGTTGCTAATAGCAAGTATATGAATGCTGTTTCTTCATTCAGTTATACATCACTCTCCAGAGACCATTCTACACTACATTTCTGTGGTTACAGATGAGAACATCATGCTGGCCTATATCAGATATTTTATTAAAGTCAAGATACATCAGAAAAATGCTTTCTTCTTGTCTGCTTAGTTTTCATGTCTAGAGAGGGAACTGCATGGGTTTGATATGATTTATTTTTAACAAATCCACGTTGGCTGTTTTGTATTATCTTTCTGTCCTTGAACTCATACAAACTCACTGATATTTTGCTTCAGGACCTTTTCAGAGGCCAAATTTACACATGTTTTTATTTTCCCTCTAAATTCTCCTCTGTCTCCTTCAATGTTAGATGCTCTGATTGTTCTCTGAATCTTTGGGATCACTGGGATCTCATTGTCATTTCCATTCCTGGAAATGTCCAAGGCCAGATTGGAGCAACCTGGTTGAGGGGAAAATGTCCCTGCCCATGGCAGGGGGCTGGAACTAGAAGATCTTTAGTATCCCTTCCAACTCAAACCATTCTATGATTCCATGATAACCAGGATCCCACAGTGGCTCTGAGAAAGAACCATTCCATCTGTCACCAAATGCCACTTTCTTTAAAATTCTCTCAACATCACCCAGATGTTCATAGTCATCCTCAGTTGCCACTGCATCTCGTTCCTCACCTGATTTTGTCTGCAGTCCCATTGCACCTCTACCATGATAATCTTTTGTTCTCCCTATACTTAGGATAACCTCTTTAGAACAGAGATTACCTTTTCTTAGTTCAGTATTTGTACAAGACTTAGTGAATTTGTATCCTGTCCATGACTGATCTCCATCGTGATATTGCACTATAAATTCAGATAGAAAAGAATTATAAATAGGAAACCACAAGGTTATTTTCAGATTACAAACTGGGTCAACTGGGAGCTATATTTGAGAGTACTTGGTATATTTAGGAGAAATCACATGACACAGAGATCATAGTTACTCCAATAACAAGTATTATAAATCAGAAACTCAAAGGTAGTGTTCAAACAGAGATGAATCCAAATGTGCAATAGTGCACTCAGATAATTCTAGATCTGTTCATCAGGTGACAACTGTACTATTCAGATTAATACACAGTAGTTTTTGCATTTCCAGACTACACCAGACCATTAAAAATGAAAAGAAAATTCAGATTTTATTTCCTTTTCTGCTTTCATTTACTTGCTTGGTCCTGCTACAGAGCAGAATGAAGGAAATACGTCCTAAATTCTGTGGCATCAATTAACAGGCAAAAATCAGAAGTCTAAATTACTGCTTTGAGTAATGGTTTAAAAAAACGTAAGAAACTATTTGATAATCAAACTAATCTCATTCTCTCTCAGCAAATTCCATCTACAGTCAATCTCAGGCAGGATCTCTCTTACAGCATTGAGATTTCACACACTTTGTCATATTTTCAGGGTGAAGCAGGTTTTCCTGGTCCTAGGGGCTTACCTGGACTGAGAGGAGAAAAAGGAGACCGGGTGAGTGACTTTGAGCTACAATTTCATCTTCTTTTGGCCATTTAGCATCAGGAGGGCTTATCTTCAGTTTCCCTAGGTGATGTTGTCCCTTGGTGTCATGGCTGTGGTAAGCAGCTGATTGGCACCCAGCAAGGTTACCAAGTACCCAAAAATGTATTCCCTGCCTAGTGACTGTTCCCAATTGTCACAGAGGTGCTAATGAACAGTGTCTATCCTAAATGTGAAGAGTTGTGTCATGCTGCTTGTGAGGCAGTAGAAAAGGTTAGGACTCTAAAGGATAGATTGCACTTTAAAACTCCCTTTCAGAATTACTTGCGTGATTTAAGGACATTACTAATCTGCCTCATCACTGAGCCCTGGAAAAGGCTTCAGATGGCTGAATTATTTTCTGATGGCTTAACAGTGGCCACCCAAGTCCTGTTGTCCACTGCTTCCTCGGGACAGCTGCAGAGCTCTGGAGACATCTTTGTACTGGGAAATATTTGGGTCAGGGGCCTGATTTAAATTAGTAAATTTAGCCACATAAGTGAGGTCTGTAATCCTGATAACTGCTGACATGCTTGAATGTGCTCAAGAAGGATCTAAAATCAACTGAGGTTTCTCCATGCAATTTGCTCCATTATATGCCTTGTAGAGCACAGGGTACAGAATATATTCATGGCAATGGTTTGAAGCTAGATGGTCTTTAAGGTATCTTCCAAAAAATAATTGTAGTAAGTATGGATATTCTAGTAATATTAATATTTACTCTGGGTCCTAACTGCTGTTTTGCTGCCTCTCTTTTTCAATTGGAAAAAAACCCTCTGCTTTTTTACAACTGCATCAGGCAGTAGGATCTTCTACAAGCAAGTTATTTTAGGATTGGTGCTTTCTTTTCTGTGAAGTCAATTGATATTCACTGGTTTTGAAAATATAGTGGATTTTTGAAGCCATCTTCAAAATGTTACATTTTTAATTGCTTTCTCTACACCTTGGAAGACAGGTAAGATAATTGAGAGTGCGAAATATTTTAATGAGGCTGATCAATTCAAATAAAAATGGGCATATTTCTTGCTTTCTTTTCCCTGCTTTTAGGGAGAAAAAGGAAGAGATGGTCTCCCAGCTATGAAAGGTGAAAGAGGAGAAAAGGTAAGTCATGAAATGACCATGATCTTCCTTAGACAAGAGAGGAAAACAGACAAAGGGGCAGACACAAGTGATAGAGGAGGCTATCTGAGGAAGACTAGAAAATTTGGAAGACTTTTAGCTGAGCTTTACAGAGAAGCAGCAGAAATAGCTGTGTGTGGGATGGAGACAATAATTTATTGAGCAATGAAATCTGATGAAATTAGGGACAATTTCTTTGATTCAAGGAAAAAAAAATTAATTTTTTTTTTATTTTTCTTATTAAAATGTCTTTTATTTTGTTAAATTTCTCTCTTTTTTCAGTTTTATAATTGGCTGATATAAATAAGCCTGGAACTAAAATCTAAAAAGTTTTCTGTGCCTGTCTGTGGGAGAATAGAACAATAACTTAAGGAACAGTCTGGGCTTCTGCCATCACAACACCATTAGTTTTAGTGAAAGTGAGAGAAGTAGACAAAAGTAATATCCACCAAGATTTACATTCAACCCTTGTGAACATCAAGGTGAAGAAGAAGCATTGACCTTGCAGATGCTTGTGGGTGTATAGTGGCAAAACTGCCCTCATTACAGAGGCAGTAGCATTTGGGTTGTGGGTTCTTCCATCAGTCCTCAGTTTATCAGTGACTTTCACCACCTGTGGAGGTGAGAATCCTTTCATGGGTGATCCACTGATATCAATGAGGCACCTGAGCCTCCTGTACCTGGGAGGTTAACAAGTGATGTTGGTAGTTCTTGGCTTTCAAGTGTCAGGGGACAGATGTTTGTGGAGCACAGCCCAGAGGAAGGTCAATGCCAGTGCTCAGGAGATCCTCCATCAGCAGTGTAGTTTTAACTCAAAATTAGGGGAGAAATGGATTTAGCAACTTAAATATTTTATGAAAAACAGATCTTTTTTTAATCAATAAACAAGTTCAGCTAAAACATGTTTTTCAATCGAGACTTTTGGTCAACTTTAATTTAAAAAGCAAATTAAACTCCATATCCTAAACTGGATGGGGCAACTTTAGAAATTCATCAGCCGTGAAGTCGGGTTGATGATAAAATCATAGAGAGATGAAGACAACAGAATGAGAATCCTGCATACAAGAAAGCAAGGACAGTAAAAATTCTGTCCAGAAGTGTCACTGAGCTGAGGGATTGAATTACATTTCATCTGGTAATGCTGCATTTTCTAAATTATTGCATTGAGTTTTATCTGGGAATCTTTTTATGTATTTGGTTACATTTCTTTCCTCTCTCCAGGGTGACACAGGTTCCCCTGGACCCCCAGGCTTACCTGGAACAGTAAGTGAGATTGTGTTTGGTGCTGCAACAATATTCAAGGCATCCCCGCACTTCCTCCACATAAATTCCTCAGAAGAAATTCTCAAATTTCTTACTTCTCTGCAGACACTTTGGGACCTATTTACTCTGAAGTTACCTTTTTTTGTTTCAGGGAAGCAATATCAAGGTGTATTTGATCTTTTTATTTTTTTGGTGAGGTTGTACCTTCCTCTGCCTCTTTGCAGAAACAGACCAAAAATACATAAATTTATTTCTTTCAAAATGAAGATTCAAAGTTACTTTGGGGAGCCATAATTACAATGAAGTTCACTGGTGATTAAATCAGCACCCACTGAATGTAAATACACAAACCTCTGAGTGCTCTCTAAGGAAACCTGAGTAAGCAGCTTGGAATAAGCACCATCATTGCAACTGGAGGATTTATGCCAGTCACAGATCCTCCAAGACATGGCACACATGCCCTCATCAGCTCTTCTCACCACAGCTGGATACAGCTGCCTCATTCACAGATTATGGAGAAAATTTGGATCAAGGTCCCTTGGTGAAAATCAAGACCTTGACACAGCAATGGAGAAGGTGTTGTAATTTATTCTCTGCCATTAATTGGACCTCAGTCTATGCCAGGGCACTTCATGTAGCTTTGTGTAGAAAGACTCCACACATATCAGACAAGAATGACCCCGTCACAACACCAAAGATGAATCTGTGTTAGTTAAGGCAGAGAAGGCAGCTCACAAACAAAATGCAACATGGCTGGACACAGAGAAGATGTGTGCCACTGCCCAAACTTCCTGTGTTTGTAGGGAGAAATAATTTCTATTTGTCATGGTTTAGGAATGATATTCCCAGATAGCGCCCCTGACCCCCCAAGACCCCAAAACCACCCTCTGGTCACTCACTTCCCCTTCTCCCTTCTTCCACCCACGTGTGGTCAGAGAGGAGAACTGGAGGCACAAAGGGCAAAGATTGTGGATTGGGATAAGAACAATTTATGGAAACATCAATAAGATAAGGAAAAAACCCAATAACAGCAACACTATTAATAACAAAAGTGGACAAAAGAGGGAGTGTGGTGCTTGACCCTGCCACCCGAAATGCTCCAGTCAGGAGCGTTATCCCACTGCTCCATCTGCATCGCTCGCTCCAATGGAAAGGGATGTCCTTCCCTTCTCCAAAGTGAGAGGAAGAACCCCTTTCTTCCACCCTGGCAGTGGCATAAGGTGATATTAAATAACATAATGTCTTGTCCATGCTCCCTTGCACTGATCTGGGCTGGAACCAGGGCACTGTTTCAGCTGTTAAAAGTAGATAATGCTTTTGACATGTCTTCATGTCATCAAGGACTATATTTTTCTTCACAATTTTATCAACTTTGAGAAAAGATACTGTCTCTTTCTACTAAAATTTATAATTTCTTTTTGTGGGTACTCCTTCAGAATGACTATGTATTCCCACTGAGATTTCATACATAGTACAAAGCAGAGGGAGAGCACAAGCTCAATCACAGTATGAGGAAATTTAATAATATAGAAGATGGCTCTAAATGGAAAAGTGAGCTGGAGATTGCTAGCAGTAAAACTGCTATAAAGTTTAAAGACTGATTGTTTTTTCATCATGGCAGGACACACAGGATATCTTGAGTTTATGTTTGTATTTCAAATATTCTGGGAGATGTAAGATATTTGTGGGCTTCTTTCCAAACACTCAGATGTTACAATTGGTTATAAACTCACCAATGAATGTATGGAATGTGCAATCTGTAAGGAGAGGAGTATATGTAAACTATTGCATTTTAAGGAAAATAGACTAACCTGTTTTTAACACTCTGGTTTCTGTTCCAGACAGCCTTCTTCACCCCACACCCCAGGATTCCTGTAAGTATCATCTCTAATAAATATGGATGGCCTCTGGTTTATCCCCTCTTGTATCTGATAGACACACAACCCTTAGTGTTTTCTGTGCTATTTAAATGCTTTCAGTAAAGAACTCAGATTGAGTCTGGTCCTGGGCATCCTCATCACTGTAATCAGCTAGGATGAGAAGTCCAAAGCTGTCTTGATAAGATCAGCAGTCAAGCCAGCTGTGGCTGGGACAGAGGTGTGTGCTATCCCAGCCTCTTAAACTGAGTTTAAAATGAAGATTTAGTTACCATTTGCAGCACCTAGTGGGAAATAAATGACATAACATGATCTGTGAATAAGTTTGTTATGGATCAGGTTTCATGGATGGCAGAAGTAGGCTGTAGGAGTGCCATTAGAAAGAAAACATATATGCCAGGTTCTTCAGAGGCTGAGGAAGGAAATAAGGATGTGAAGTAGTGCTGGAAAAAGAGACAGGATTTCTTCAGCTTGCTTTACCGCTTTGCTCAAAGGTTATGCTTATATATATATATATATACACACTCCAAAGAAACATGCACAGCAATGTCATCTTATGTGGTCTTTGTAGTGCTACAGTCACAGGAGTTTTTTCTTTTGCTTTGAGTACATTGCCTTGTAAATGAGCTGCAAGACAGTAAAAAATAAAAGGCTTGAAGTGTGTCTGCTGTTCCATTTGCTGGGATTTCTCCATGTGCAAGACGACTGTGGTGACACCTGCCACAGCACAGCTCTGCACATAGCACTGTGAGGGAGCAGAAGGGAAGGTAAGAATAGTTACCTTGGATATCCAGGTGTACAAATCAAAGTGTCAGAAGGAGGTGATGAGCCTTAGGAGAATGCCATGGGTAATGTTACAGAGGTGGGAGGACCAGCAGGGTGCTGACAGTTGTCATGTGCTCTCTAAAAACCAATCCTTGCCATTGCTTCCCATTGAGTGTGTGCTGTATTGTACCAGGGAGCTATTTAATATATATTTAGGCTAGTCAGTTAGGATCATGAGATATTCTTGGAGATGGGGCAAGAGAACTGCAATGGTGGTCCGGTATAATGGCTGGAAAGAGGCAAAAGCAGTAAAAAAAGAGGTGGCTGCTCACTTTGCCTTCTGCCTTCCACTATGGCCAGGCACAGCTGAACCTCCACTGGACTTGCTTTCCTTTAAGTAGCACAGGAATTACTGAGGCATAATTGAGACTACAGGAGGACACTGCTGAGACCAGGTTGTGGAAGCTCTAAGTCCTCTTCTGGGCCAGGCTGGTGGCTGTCAGCTGCCATGTGTCTTCTCTGTGCACTGAGGTGTAGGTAAGAAGTGGGTGGGAATGGATTAAGAGCAGCTGCCAGTGGGCAGCAATAGCAGGCAGTTTTAACAGCCTTGGCAGAGAGTCATGGATTTGGCAAACTTGAAAGGACTAGCAGGCAGATTTGTTGGTGGGCTGTGTTAACAAAAGCCAATTGTGTCCTGGGCGGCAGCAATGGTCAGCAGGTCAAGGGAGGTGAGACCCCTCCTGGAGTGCTGCAACCAGCTCTGGAGCCCCCCAAAACTTGAATCTCTTGGAGCAAATCCAGAGGAAGTCACAAAGATGATCAGAGGCTTTAAACTGTCAGAGGAAAGGTTTAGATCAGGTATTTGGAAGTAGTTCTTCACTGTGAGAGTGCTGAGATACAGGTGCGGGTTGTCCAGAGAAGCTGTGGGTGCCCCATGCCTGGAAATGTTCAAGGCCAGGTTGGATGGGGCTTGGAGCAACCTGGTCTAGTGGGTGACATCCTTTCCAAAGGCAGAGGGGTTGGAATTAGATGATTTTAAGGCCCCCTCCTCCCCAAACCATTGTATGAATCTACGACAAAATCCTTCCTCTGCCCATGTCTGTGGCTGTTAGATTTTGCACTACTGCGCACGTCAAGTATCAAGGAGAAAGTGGAAGAAAGGAAAATCTTTAAAACTGTCCCCCTTTATCTGTTGTGTTACTACTTCCTTTTGGAGTTTCGTTTTCTCTAATAATATACTTCCTTATTCCCACTCAGTAACACCATCCCTACAAATGTATTGACCTATGTCTGTGCTTTGTGGTTCTGCTCTCTCAAAAGAGTTTCAGAATTTGATGTCATTACACAAAACAGCTTCCAGGCACAAAAATACAGGTCTGCAGCTTTAGACCCTTTGCTTGAGCTGCTTTAGGTGATCCTGATGTCTTTCTGAAGGACACTAGATGGCATCAGGGACTGCCTGCTTAAAAGTCGATCTAATGGAATGCTACTTGCAGAGTAAAATTCCTCCCATTATTTATCACAG
Organism: Polioptila caerulea; assembly: GCA_013397295.1. Taxonomy (NCBI): domain Eukaryota; kingdom Metazoa; phylum Chordata; class Aves; order Passeriformes; family Certhiidae; genus Polioptila; species Polioptila caerulea. The sequence goes on from VYXF01002070.1 coordinate 169,503, forward strand.
ATGATAATACTTATTCATAATGCATAATAAATACAAGAATAAGTAATATTTATGCAGCTACACTTATTTTGCCTGTTAGAGAATCATTTGAAAATGGGCTGTGAATTCCCAGGTGTTGCAGAAATTATTGGCAAATAGCAGATGTAAATAAAACTCAAGCTGATTTGTCTGGCTCTGTATTTTGGCTGATCACTATTCCTCGCTTGTGTGTGTAGCTTAAATCACTGATGTTCTTACTCTTCCTTGATTGCATAATTGAAACACTTGGTATGATAAATAATGAATAAGTAATGATTGCTGTTGCCTGAACACATACGTTCATAACAATATACAAATGTGAGTATTTGTGTAGTGCCTGGTTTATTCCAGCTAGCTCCATAATTGTGTGCTTTCCTTTTCAATTTATAAAAAGCAGAAATATGGATTTATTGATTATTGCTCTAGGCCACAGAACAAAGCTGATGAACTTCTGTCTGAATGCATATTCAATTTGCTGTAAGGAGGAAGAACAGAAATAAATTAATCTTATTAGGCAGTGATGGTGGTGCATGAAAAAATGCAGGGGGGAGAGGAAGCTGCATGAATATATGGAGCTCTTAATAGAGCTAGAGATCAGGAATAGTTGTGTAGTGCACACCTCTGGAAATGCTCCAGATGATCACTGAACACTTTTATAGGAGGAATAGGGAACTATCTTTATCTGGGATCATCTCAGGATGACATTAGGGCTTTGGTCCTACAGAGAGGTAGTGCAGTGGCACTGGTGCTTTTGGTACTGGTCACATCATGTGGCCTTTTAAAATGTTAGAGATTAATTTCTTGATTTTGGGTATATTCTTATACATACAGAAGCTGCTCTTCTGCATGAGGGCAAAATGTTCTCCTTTTAAGCTGAATATTTTTTCAATTAGTATCAGAACAGACCAAGAAGTCTAGACAGTGATCCCCACATCTTAGTGTGGCATGCAGTTTGGATTAATTGACCTCAAAGTCCTTTGAAGAAGCTACTTTGTGTGAGAAATGGGTAACTGATTGAAAGATCCCACTTACTAAACAGGACTAGTGTGAGTTCCAGCCCTGGAAATAGCTTTTATTTCTCTCTTTGTGTTATTGTTTTATATTAGGGTGAACCTGGACCAAAAGGAGACAAAGGAGATCAAGGAATGAGTGGAGAACCTGTAAGTACAGCAAAGTGTTTCTTCAATTGGCTTTGAACTTTAGCAAGAAGAGGACATGAGAGTGGTCAGATTTGGAGGAAGAGGGTGAGACATGCTCCTTCCATAGCTGGAATGCTTCTCTTATCAGAAATAGCCACAGTGGTGCTTATCTTTGTGCTGCCTGTAGAGGAAGCTACATGACTACTGGAGTTTAAGCGCCTGATCTACAGTTCTGTGCCTTAGTAGCTGAAAAGAGGACTATGGGATTTAATAGACAGAGCTTGGCTGGCAGTAATTTATGTGCAGGATTTATTAAAGGATTTTGAAGTGACGTGGCCTGGTTAAATTGTGCATTTGGGCACTGCATTTGTATTCTGGACTCTCTTGTTCTGGATGGAGCTCCCAGAGGAAACAGAGCCCTGTGCAGTGACAGCCTCTGTAAAAATCACGTTTCCTTCTCTCAGTGGAAGGAGCTCCTTTACCTCTGTCTCTGTTTTGCAGGGATTACCTGGGGTCCCAGGTGAGCAAGGTGTGCCAGGACCTGCAGGAGTACAGGTAAGAGGGACCCTGAAGAAAATCTTTGACATGACTAGAGTGGAGTGCCCTCAAGGTCTATATCACTGTAAATAATCTTTCCATCAATGGCCCATTTCTTTTTTCTCACCATAGTAAGTTCAAGGAGCTCTGTAGTTATTTACTTCTGTTGGACTGCAGGTCAACAGGAGGAAAATCAGCTCAGAAATACAATATCTCTGTAGCATGGTCAGTATTGTCTGAAAGACTTCTTCCAGCTTCATGGTCCTTCAGGAGGGCATCTTGTACTGCTGCTACCAAAGCACAGGTCCTGCAGATAAATCACTGCACTACATTTTCAAAACATTGCAGAGTAGTCAGACTCAACCCCAGCTCATCTGCCCTGCAGTAAGAGATGGCTCATGTGAAATGGTTCTATGGTCTCAACCATCTTCAGAAAATTTATTTGGTACACAAAACTATTTCCAATCAACACTGAGATTTTTGCATTCAGTATGGGTAGGTGTTTACTCTGCCATCAAATGTGCGGTGCCCAAACTATATAATCAGCAATACTTGAGCATCAACACCTTAAACAGGTTAACAGCAGTCTGAGAATTCAAAAAAAACAAAACAAAAAAACCCCCAAAAAAACCAAAACAAAAAAACCCAAAAAAACAGACCAAACCAAACCAAAAAACCCCAAAACAAAAATCAGAAAAGCAAACCAAATAAAACCAAACCCACCAAAACCCAAGCAAAAATACAGTAATGCCATGCAACTTTTAGCTAACATCTGCTAAATGGGGGCAGTTCAGTGAGTAGACTTTGTCCTGCAAAAATTCTCCAGAAAGGGCTCTCTGATATGTATGATTAGGACAAACCCTCTGCATGATCTATCTTAACATTTCTAGATTACTGATGTTTACATTTCAGAACTGTAGAAACATCTGTGTAGGGAGACCATCAAAGTTCAGCTGGAAATTAAGTAGTTGGTAAGCCTGAGGATAGGAAGGAGTTTCACCCCGGTAAATACCTGCAGATTTCAGCATCCTGTGCTGAGAAACAGTATCTGAGCTGAGCAGTCATTAGTAACTCTTCTTAGGTGTCAGTGCTTTATTTTTATAGTTCCTTTTCTTGCTGCATAGAGAACTGGAAGCTATTTCTTCAGCCATTAACCCCTCTGTGAATTGGTTAACAAAAACCATTGCCTAGTACACATTCAGGCATCCTGAAGCCTTTTTGTCTGGCAGGAGGTCTCCTTCCATGTCTAACCAACTGGCATCTCTCCTTTCTGCACAGGGTGCAAAGGGGGAGAAAGGAGCCCGAGGAGAGGCTGGAGCCCCTGGAGAGACTGTGAGTAACTGCATCCCTTGCAGCATTTTCTCCTGACAATGACACCCCTGAAGGGACACTGACATCAACATCTTGAGGATTTGCAGTCCCAGGCTGCTTGGGCACAGGGCACATCCTAATCCACAGCTGGAAGAGGCTGTTTGTGGGTAAACAGGACCAAACAGATCAATGCCCCATTCAGCCCAGCTCAAGATTGTGCATCTTTTCCTGCACAAATCTCTCCCTGCCTAACAAAACACCCTTTTCTGAGTGAGTGTGACTGCACTGCAATGTCAGCCCAGCTCAGGCAGCCAGCTGGAGCAGGGAGCTCACTGTTCAGCAGCAGCAGGGATTAGATTTTGATCATGGTTGCTTTTAGGCTTCACTGTCAATTCCAATGTTTTTGTTTTTTTTTTTTTTTTTTTTTTTTTTTTTTATTTGG
>VYXF01002070.1:172959-188008 GCA_013397295.1 Polioptila caerulea
TTTTTTTTTTTGTAATACTGGCTCATCCAGAAGACTCATCCCAGACCCCTTTTTGAGGCATTTGTTGTAGGGAGTGCTGCTCTTGTCTGTCTGTGTGCTTAGGAACAGCAAAGGATTTCAGTCCAGTTTTATTTTTGTGAGAGCACATAAGACCTTTGCAGCTGAGTAAAAGGCCACAGTCTTTCTTTGCAAGCAAAGAAGGAAGAAACACAGAAGAACTGTTTGAAATAATGATTGAAAGAGGGGATGATTGTGATTAGGAGAAAGAAGGAATAGGAAATCCAAATGATGCATCCTAGAGCACTGAAATTTCTTCTTCCACCTTTGTGTTCATGGTTTTCTTTCTTTGCTTAGATATGGTCCCTAAGGAGTGCTTTGACCCTAAACCCTGAACTGCATATTTTCAGAAGTTTTTCACTCTTGGTTGAAGGACCCCTTCGTATTTTGGAGAGGAGGAAAAAACAAAAAGGCAAAACCCATCCTGCTTCCACAGAAAAAACATTCCTCAGTTTTATTTCTTTGTATAATCTGGTGGTTCAGAGGATGTTAATTATATGGAAATGCAGGTATTTGCAGGCACCTTCTCTTTTCTTGCCATCCTTTCACAGACTGCTGCTGCTCTGAGTGTTTCTATTGGCTCATAGAGCAATGACTAAATAACACAAAAATGAGGAAACCTTTAAACCTCTGTTATGAGCAAAGGCTGAGAGGATTTGGGTTGTTCAGCTTGGAGAAGAGAAGGCTCCAGGGAGACCTTAGAGCCCCTTTCAGTGCCTAAAGAGGAAATACAACAGAGCTGGGGAGTGACCTTCTACAAAGGCATGGAATGATAGGACAAGGGGGAATAGCTTCAAACTGAGGTTTAGATTAGTATTAGGAAGAAATTATTTCCTGTGGAGGGGGTGAAGCACTGGCACAGGTTGCCCAGAACAAACTGGTCTAGTGGAAGGTGTCCCTGTTTATGACAGAGGGCTTGGAACCAGATGATGTTTAAGGTCCCTTCCAACCCAAATCTATGATTCTATGAAACCTCTAAATATAACCTGATAACCCCAAACATATATCGCTATGGGGACATGAATCCCCAAATATATGTCCTCTAATGTCTCCTATGAAATTCTGGAGACACACATGGGCTTTTTCATGCTACAAAGCTTTGAGTTGCAAATGGATAAAGACCTGAAATTCAAAACTATACACTCCAAACAGTTTAGGCTCTTTCACATGTTTACTGCAAAAGAATGTTTTCAGGTTTTCTTCCCCACAGCAGAGAAAGGTAGAATTGTCAACAAAGCATATTTTGTTGACCTAAATTTTTTTTACGATAAATCAACATTCTTTCCTCTGTTCTTCTGATGTTTCTGGCCCAGACTTTTCTTCTGGTATCTGAGCTAGATTTAGGATCTCTTTTGATAGAGAGTAGCTTTAAGCTCCCAAAGAGAGCCTTCATCCATTTTGTATTGTTTCATTATTCTTTACACTAAAGAGTTTCAAACAAACATACTGATGTATATATACTGTTTATCTCCCTGATGTACAACACCTTGTCTGACATGAAATCCAATCTCACTTGGAACATCTTGTTCCTATGGTGATAAAAGTTGTGATTTATATGTGCACACACACACTTCATTTTTCTTAAAACAGGGTTTGAGTGGACCAGCAGGGCCCCCAGGTCCAAGAGGCTTGCCAGGAAATGTGGTGAGTATGCACCAGTGTATTTGTTTTCCCATCTGTGACCTGTTTTCTTTATTTAATGTGTTTTGTTTTCTCTTCCATGGGGATTACTATGAGGTTCAAAAGGCTGTGTTTCATTAAACTTGTTTCTTATGGATGAATTGAAAGATCTGGAGGCACCTGGGAATGGTGTATCCATGAACTATCTTCTCATATTCATTTTGTCAAGGGGAAGAACAGTGCTGCTTCATTCCTCACTAAATTGTTAAAAGAAATTTTTGTTGCCAACTCTTGAAGAGGAAAAAATCAACATTTATTGTGTCTTTCATTTTGTTTTCTTTGCCTTTTTTTAATTTGTCCTGTCCTTGTGTAAACAAGACTTCTTGATACAAAAGTAGCATGGTAAACTCCCACTTTTACTATGAAAGCATGTAGGCATTTGAGCCTAAAGACCCTTGAAATCAATGCAGTGTCCCCCTTACCTGGGGGTTCACTGCTACTCTTAATTTGTGCATGATAAAACTTTTCATATTTGCTAAAAAAATCTTTAACTCTACTCCAAGCTCCACTTGGATAATTTTCTTTCTAGTTTCTGAGGTTTCACTGGGCTTAGACTCAAGTAGGGGAAAAATAGCATTTTGACCTCAGGATATGATGTATTCAGACACAGGGGTTTAGAACACAACACTGTTAGAATCAGAGTTTATTACCTGGGCAATCCAAGAAAACCTAAATTGCCCTTCTACTAATTTTTAAGATACATTTGATTTAATTGTATTAATGTGGTGATTTAATTTCAAACTGAAAGGTGATATTGAAAATTAAGAACTTTTCAATTTCATATTCCATTAAGCAAACTTCTATACCAGTAATACCAATATATTACTTATAAAAGCCAATATAGTTGGAAATAATTTTTACTGGTGCAGAAAGGAAAATAATTATCACATCCATTCTGAGGTCAATCCAATATTAATTGTGCCAAGACATGATTTCACATCTTAAAATGGAGTACCATTTTAAAATATGTTTTGATGGGTTAGGAAGTTACAGTATTTAATTTAAAGCTCTAAATCATCTATATTTTGACAAAGAGTCCTTTGAGACCTGCCAAGATGTTAAAAGGATTGAAAACGGAAAGAGAGGAAGAAATGAACACAGCTACATTTCCCTGTGTTGGGAGGCTTTTGGCTTCTCTGATGCAGAGATGGTGATTGGGGGTTGTTGGTAACATATTAGGAACTGCTGAGAATGTCACAAAATGAAAGAAATAGTTACTGATAGAATGCACAAATATGGTACTAGCTCAGTTTCTGCTTTTTCTGTTCAACTATTTTTTTTATATTGAAAAAGAAATTCCTCCTTTAAGGACCTGTTACACAGCTCTTCTGTGGTGTCCTGTGGATTACAGGTTTTCTGTACTGGGAAATGTGGAGCTGATACTGATCCTTGAGATAAACTGTACTGAACCCACAGGTCTGCCCCTTTGTTTAAAATCTAGTACTGCCTACAAAAAAACTTCTAAGCTTTAAAGTTCTTTTCTCTCCAGGGTGTGCCTGGAGGCCCTGGACTCCCAGGAAAGGCAGGAGAAAAGGGGGAAAAGGTGAGTTGGTCTTTTCTGGGTTTGTTTCTTGCTCTTCTTGAGCATTTTAAGTAATAGGGAGAGATGCAGTCTGAACTGGGAAATTATTTCATAGGTTCATGGGTGGGTAAGACACATGTGTTCATGTATTCATCTTGCCTGAACTCCTCTATTGCACATGCTGTAAGGTTTTCCCCCAGTTGCAGCTTTATAATTTACCTCCTAAACCATTGAGATATGACTGGATATAGTGAAGTCACTGCTACACATTTATGGTCTTCTGCTGCTCTCATTACCTGACAAGAGCTGGCATTTGGTGATTTAAGAAACTCCTATTCATCGCTGTGAATCCAAAGCTGGAAGAAAAACTGGCTTCTGTCCCCCTTCAGATCTTTCTGAAGTCAGGGGATTGTGTTTGGTCATGCACCCCAGTGTGCCCAGCGTGCTGGAGTGCTGATCTTTGTTTTCTGGAGTAGGAATGATTAATCAGAAACGTGAGCCTCTATATCCATTTATTTGGGGCTTAAAAGGGAATGAATCCCAGCTCCTTCAGTAAAAATTGCTGAGCTCTACCTCAGAGTCATGTGAGGACCAAGGGCTCTCTCATTCAGTGTTGCAGAAAGAGTGATGCACTTCACTCACAAGAAAGAAGCAACAATATATTTTATTGATATAAGACACCAAGTTAACAAAGTTCAATGGTAAATGTCACAGTGGTTTAACCAGATTCAATGCAAGGTACACTTGATTATTTACTGCACTGAGGACAGGGACAGACAAAACTGTCAGGGAGACCCTTCCCTTGAGTCATGAGGTTCAGAAAGGATCCCTTTGTGTTCTAAACTCCTTCTCAGAGAGGAATTTAGGTGTGGCTGCATCCAGAATTGTCCTAAACTTGATCAATATTTTGTCTAAAGCATTTTATGTGTGCAAGTAATCCTTTATATCACTTAGCTAAGGTTTCAGACTTTCAAATGCATTAATTCCCATTTTGTTTGCTGAGTATCTGATGTGATAGGTTGATAATTTGAGGGGTAACCTTGAGAGGCATCTGTGCTCAAGGGGAGATCTGGGCATGCAGCCCGCTGCAGGCCCTGGGATGTCCACTGTTCTTGGGGTAAGATGGTTGGCTCATATTTTCATGCTGTCTACAAGAGTTAGTTTCTCCCAAATTTGTGGAGATGCTGACCAGCACTGTGGTGAGCTCATTGCCAAGCCAGCCCTCGCCTGTAGGGTTGTTACTTGCCTCCCCTGAACCCACAGTGAGTGAGATGCAGCCATCACAACCAGGTGCATCCACTACTACTGCTGCTGCTGGGTGTTACTTGGGCAGGGTTATGGGAAGCAAAGGGCAGGTTGGGATCAGGGCACATTCCAACATGTCTCAGTGTCACAGCAGGGATAACCAATTTTGACAAGTTCATGTTGGGTGTGCTCCATGGAGAGAGCACACTGCCACATATAGCTGGTTCCAAAACATTTTGAAGTCCTCTTTTACTTTCTTTGATGGAAATTACCAGTGCCTTGAGATTATTGAAGGAAAAAATCCCCATTAATGAGAGTTTCCTATGATACCAAAAGAAATGCAGATGAGACAGCTATGAAAAAATCCATGTCTTTCAGTTCCAGTGAGAGACCTGAGATGGTAATTGTCTATAGTATTTTAATGAGTTATGATGGCTTCTCTTCTACAGGGTGATCCTGGAAAAGAAGGAAAAGTGGGTTTACCTGGGCCACCTGGTGAGCCAGGGCGTGCTGGAGAGCCAGGTTTGCCTGGGAAGGGTAAAGATGGAGAAAGGGTAAGTACTGCTGGCAAGTTTTGTGCTTGACTAGTTCAATGTGAGGCAGGCAAGCATGACTTCTGCAGGAGAGCATGGATTTATCTGAATCCAAGGAAAGTCCACCTGTAGAAAGTGCTCCAGATCCCATCTGTGCAGAAAAAAAGTCAGAGAGATAACTGAAGATGTATTTCTGAAATTTACATTGAAAACAGAGACCTCCACAAGGAGTAGCCATTGTCCTTGTGTCCTTGTGACCTTTGACGTACAAAAATTATTAGCTTGATGGAAGTTCCCTAAAAGCTTTTAATTCTTGCCCAATTAGCAGATTGTTTAATTTGGTTACATGTTGTCAGTAAAATATTGCCAGGATGGTGTGAGCTCAGGAGGGCAGTGGTGGGAGAATTGCTGCCTTACTGTAGCAAATTCCAGGCTCTTGTTTGGCGTTGATGGTGACTGTTTTCTTGGTTTGCTTTTGTCACTGTAGGGGGAAAGAGGACCACCAGGCTTGCCAGGACCCTTTGGACATAAGGTGAGCATGGGCTTCATTATGGACTGCTCATCTTAATCACTTGAACTGGAGAAAAGAACATGGTGCAAACATGGTCTGTTTTCCACTGGAAAATAGAGTTTACGAAGCTCTGACTGAAAAATGCCTTCTAGCCTTCTAGGAGGTTCCTTTCTTTATTATTCCAGCATCTCTGTGGATGTAAATACTCAGATATGAATTAGCCGTGTTCACTTTCCACATTTAAAATACCTTCCAGCACTATAAGAATTCAGCCCAGCTGGAAGCCTCAGTGCAGTCTTTCAGGGAAACTTTAACTGGGACCCTTTAATCCACACAACCAGGGAGACACTGCATGGCTCAGGGGTGATCTGCTCTCAGGACCACCTGCCAGCCCCCAAAGAGAATTTTTCCCTAGCACTCATTCCCTTCACCTCTCTGCAAGGAGGATGTGAATTGTTTTCCTGTAGAACCAGGTAGTCCTGCTTTCCCCTCCTGTACTGAGGCAAAGACTAGCTCATTGAAGAGGTTGATGACATTAACTTCTGCTGAAAGTAGTGTTTGTTCCCTTATAAGCACACAGAAAATAGAGAGAAGAGTAAAACATCAAAAACCCTTGATTCTGGGAGGATCTGGATTGTGCTTGAACATTTAATCAGACATTTCAGAAATTGTCTTATTGAAAATGACCATGTTCTTATCTGGACTGGAAGAAGAATCAGATGTTGAAACAGGATCTGTAAATGATAGAAGCAGGATTGCAGCAGTATGAGATCCAATCCATCTACATCCCATATTTTTGAAATAACCGAACTGCTATGATTTCTTTTTGCATTTTGTACAAATGCTTTGTAGTCTTTTGTATATATCTTTGACAGTTCAGAACACAGACCTACACCCACACAGACGTACACTAATAGACTGAGAATTAATATAAAAGTCAGAAAAAAAAATTAAAAGAAATCTCATTAAGTATTCTATTCAATAACAACAGAAGATGATAAAAGTCTTAATTGTGTGTGGGAAAATACTATTGAAATTTTTGTATTAAAATGATCTTTTTGAATAAAATAACTGATAAGGGATGTGTGGAGTGTTTGAACTAATCAGAATGCACTTTTTCTCATTGGCCTTGCAGTATTATTTCTTTGTAGTAAATGATTAGCTTAAGAAGAAAGCAAGAAAGGGGGAAAATAGGAGATATTGCAGATTTAAATTTGAGTGGGCAGAATCCACAGGTAACAATTTTTCCATCATGCTTTTATATAGCTAGAAATAATGTCATAATAAATAGCATAAATAAGATTCGTTGTTATAAATCTATTGCCAATGTGAGACCAGATCTCACAACTGCAATGCAATCCATAAAAATCTTATTGATTTCTCTCTATAACTAGAAAACAGATGTTAAATTAAAGTTTTACAGCTGAATTCTTTTTTAGCCCTTTGTCTGCAGTGTACATTGAACAATGTCAAGCTGTTTTCTGTCTATTCAGGTTTTACTTTGAAAATCCTGTTTTTTAAAAAGGAAGGCTCTCCTTTTCTAGTACAGTGCTCAAGAGAGAGTGGTAGAAGTGCTGACTTATATTGTACCAAAAGAATTTCATACACTTCTGTGAGTAGGCCTGTGTTGGTAAAGGAAAGGAGATATTAAGATGCAATAAAACTTCCCTAATCCTGTCTTCCCCAGATAAATGGTCTATGTTAAGCAATTTTTGTGCCTTAGCCTTCTACCACAGAAGCACAGAGAGAGAAAAGTGATTTATGATGCTTAGTGCTTCCCCAAGCCAAGGAAAGTGCCTGCTACCCCGGTGAAGTCACTGTTTCTGGAAGTGTTCTGGGTGTGGCTCTTGGGAGTATGGTTTGGGGTGATTAAGGTGGTGCTGGGCTGGTGATTTTGAAGGTCTCTTCCAGCCTTGGTGATTCTGTGAAATGCTGGAAATCTGATGCAGTGCACTAAAATAAATGAACACACTTGCAAAGATTATGTTTCCACCCAGTTATGTGATGTGATGTGGCACACGCTGAGCCCACAGAGGTGGGCTGGGGCCCGTGTGGGGGAAAAGGACACTTTATTGGCATGATGAGACAGTGACTGTGCCATATCCCCCTGCTGCCACAGGCAGAATCGATCCCTCTGTGGGCAGGATCAGGACCAGATGTACCCATGTGACATTCTGGTGTACAACCTGCTTGCATTTCAGCACATTTTCTCATTAGTGCACAAAGCCTTTAACTCTTTCCTTTATTTCAGGGTGAGAGGGGAGCTCCTGGCCTCCCTGGACAGCCAGGAGACAGAGGAGTGCCCGGAATTGGCCTGGCTGGACCTCCTGTAAGTAGCCAGTCCTGCTGCAGCCTGTAACAAGGGGGAAAATCAGGCATTGCCACCTGGGGGATGCATTGCCTGTGCTCAGCTGTGCTGAGAGCCTGTGGGACATTTTGCCTTCTGAAGGTGCAGGTTCCAGACGAGTCCAGACGCTGCCATTTGTAGCTCACATGTCACATGTGTGTTATGAGGGCTAAAACTGCTGTGGGACTGATTGGTCTCACTGACTGTCACTCCTGAACTCTGTGCATCATCCACTGGCTGTGGATGTGATGGAGATCTGTGCCAAGGCAGCAGCTCTGCTCTCCTGGACAGATAGAGCCTTGTGCTGTGTAACCCCTGTTGGATGGGATGAGTGTGGCACACATACCCACATCAGTGACATAGCAACACTCCGATAGCAAAATACAAAGTGAGATTGCTTAAAGTGCAAGGTGTTCCCAGAGGGCCATCCTCCCTATAATTTCACACAAATATTTGGGAGGTTTGACCTCATGCAGCTTTGCCCTCCTGAGTCAGCTGATCACATGGTTTATATGGAATCCTGCTCGGAAAATTTGGATTTTCCTGTTGCTGGGCTTTGATCACTCCACTACTTGTCATGTACAACTCCTCTAGAAATGAGGGGGATTTGGCAGTGCTCTGGCAGAAGTCTTTCTCAGAGACCTCCAGCTATGCACTGAATTTGATAGTGAAATATGTTTAGGAGGAAGCAAATGCTATTTCTGGCTGTAATTGCTAGAGGACATCTGAGCCCTTGCAGTCTTTTGCAATACCTCGTACCTGACATAATCCTGGACCATTCATTCAATGTTTGGTTGTCAGTGCTCTGTTTATCTAGATATAAATGTCCCAATTAGTACAGGAAGTTGCCTTTAAATGATAAGTCATATTGCTGGGTAATGAATTGAAAAATCTGGCTTTCTGAGGTGTATGCTCACTTAATATTTGCTTTTACCATGCTGAATTCTATCTGAGTTAAAGCAGACTGGGTTGGTTCTGTTTCACACTGTGTCTGTATCATGGCTTTTATGGGCTACCAATGACTGCAGGTTTCTTGGGTGTCCTTTGTTATGATTTATCTAAGGAACAGTGATGTTCTTGCACTTCTCGATGTTCAGCCATTAATTAAATTAAAATTAAATTAAAAAATGAGTATCTGGCTTGTTTGAAAATCACTAGCCAGTGGATAGTCTTTAATTACAGATTTTTAGATTCAGTCCAGGGCTAGATGAGTTCATGTCTGCATCCTGATGTACACAGGATGACAAAGTTGTTCTTCATTGGGGATTTAGCATCCTCATCTCCATAAACACAAATGACTAAGGACTTGACTCCAAATGCAGACATCTCCTGTCTCACACCAGAAGATTGGTTTTTTCAGTGTCTTCATTATTTGCCCACTGTCAGGATGTGTAGCCACCTACACACCACACTGTTCTCAAATGATACATTTTTTTAAATTTAATTTGCTTTACTAAATGTTTCTTTAAAAAAAGAAAAGACAAAAAAACAACAACAAAACAACAACCAAACCACTATTATGATTTTTTTCCATTGTAGATTCATCATAACCTCAGCTCCAGTGCAAAACTGGAATTGGAAAAAAGGAACTCTGTATAACCTTGAATCTAGCAATCTAGCAGACTGTCACAAAGACTGAATCTCACAGTAAAAAAAAAAAAAAAAAAAAAAAAAAACAGAATAAAATCAGTGGATTTGCTTCAGTGCATATTACACACTGAATTAAAGACATCAGCATCTACTCTTTTTAGGGATGTGACAAAATTGTGTTTATAATACTCAGCTTCAGAGCTGAGAGCCAACAACTCTTTTTAATTGGAATCCTCACCCTGTTTCCTCCTGTGCCCTTAACCTCTCTCAGGCTTTGCTCCCTGCGCAAAAAGTATATATAGATGAGGATTTTTTTTTTTTTTACCTCATCTGCTGAAGTATTGAGTTACAATTTACATAACACTGAGCCATAAATTTGAGCATTAGCAGAGGGTGTTATTTCCAGCAGAGCAGGGCACAGCTTGGACAATTGGGGTGAATTCACATGTTTATGCTGAAGTTGCCTAATAGATGGATGCACAGTATAAGTAGAAAGATTTCAATCTTTCCCTGCCTTGCCTTGTTGCTATTAATTAAATTATGCACTTAGCCATTTCTTTAACATGCACTAAGGTGTCTTCTGTCATGGAGACGTTGTGAGGATCATTGAGTTACTGTGCCTCAAATAGAAAGCAAATGTAGAGGACTTACAGTGGTAGCCAATTTATTCAAGCCTTGTTTTGGGTGTGTTTGGAATACCAGATTGATTCACCCATGCTGGATATGGGACTGCATCACTTCTGTGGTGTTGCTGTAGAAGTGGGTACCTGCCAGTGGCTCACTCTACTCAGTTGCACATTTTAAGTTGCATCCCCAAACAAACAGCATGCACAAGCCCACTGCCCCCCTGCTTTGACCCAAATTAAAGAGTACAGAAGTCCTGTGGGACGTTTTTCCTTGTGTAAGAGGTAGCTGAATGTAGTGGTCTTCAGAACCTGGGGGATTTGTCCTGCTGCAGCACAAGAGATGTGTGGATGCTGTGGTTCTGTGTCCCCAAACCCAGCCAGGAGCATGGATTGTCCTTGGGCACAGGCAGTGCTCACACATCCACAGTCCCGAGTGCAGCACACAGCCCAGTGCAGAGAAAAATGCAGGACGCACCTGCTCAGCCGAAGGGGGATGGGAATTTTAAGTGTTTTGATTGGAAAATTGATTGCTGTGTCTTTTCTGTCTGTAGGGCCCTGCAGGACCCCCAGGAGACAAAGGGTCACTGGTACCGTATGTCTTTCTAGCTATACCCAAATTCTTTGGGGAGGGGAAAACCACACAAATTGTTTCTGCCAGTCATTTCATGAGGGCATGTGTAATTTCTTTGGTTTTGATCAAGAATGTTCACAGGGTGGCTGACCCTCCAAAGGGAACTTCTGTGTATTCCCAGGTACTTGTCTGTTATATTGAGTTGTGAGAAAGAGATGATCAAGAGCCTTGGTCTGGTGGAAACTTTTCTTATGTGCCAATAGTCCTACAAGAGAAATAATGAGCTGCTTGTTTCACCCTTCATTCAAAAAAATTATTTCAAGGCACATAATTCGGAGCACATTGCTTATAGCCAATGCCTCAAAGGTTTAAAAGAGATTATTTAAAAACATTTTTCTTACTTAAATCTTACAGTTTTCAGTATTCACCAAACACACTTCAGTCCCTCAACATTCAGTTTTTCAAGGATGCAATCCACTGGTGTGGCACAAACAACTGTGTATTATGGTCTCAGTAGACACTGGCCTGAACTTCCAGCACAACAGCCAGTCCTAGCCAGTGTGATAGCCTGCAACTGAGGAGATGGACCTTCTTTTCTCCTCTAGTGTCCTGTGCTCAGTCATATTTTCTCCCTGTTTGAAAACCTGCCTCCTGTAAAGTCATTATTACCTCTCCAATCAATGTATGGGAAGCTTGACTTTAGTGATGCACATGAAGTCCCTTGAGGCACAGAAATGACTGATACCAAAATAGTGCAATGTGAGATGTAATTATATTTTTTGCTTAACTTTCTCATAGTTATGTAGGTGCTGGGTAATTTTTCCACCAATAACTATTAGGTCAAGTATTTCTTCTCCTCAGCTAAGAGCACCTCATAAATACTACTCACATTACTGTGTTTGCCTGTTCTTTCCCTACCAGGGTCCCCGTGGTGTACCTGGTATCCCTGGACCACAGGGGCCTCCTGGCCAGGATGTAAGTAAAATAAAAGTGTAAGTGCTCAAGAAATTTGTCAGTGCTTGGATATAATTTCCTTAAAATTGTGTGCTGATAATCAGCTGCAGTCACTGAGTGTTACTAGGATTGTCCAAAGGAGATTATTTGCTGAAGTGGTGCTCTTACAACTTAGGATGTCAAAGGAGAAAATAGTTGGAATAAGGAGGATTGCTTCAAGGAATGTGGTGGACTTCACCACTGAACCATTTTAAAATGACACTGGAGAAGGCACTTGGCAGCATTCACTAGGAAAAGATTCCACACCGGAAAAGGATGGTGGTTGGGCTGTCTAGGAACTGCTTAGAATCCACTGAGATAAGTACCCTTTCTGTTAAAACAGGGCCACAGCTGTTAGGAAGTTCTCTATGAGTTCATTTTGCTGCTGCTATTGTGCATGTTTGATGGTGCATTGTTCTGCCACTGTCTCAGTGGTGAGTCATGGAGCTGAGGAATAGAGAGGAACATGGTAGACACACAGCTGGAAAGTTGGCCCTTCTCTCTACCTGGTTCCTCTTCAGCGCTGCATCAGAAAGAGGAGAATTTTTTTCCTCTATGATGTGGAAACCTGTCCTCTGAAAGAGGCTCTGAAGATTTTGAGGGCCTTGATCTTTGGATTTTTGCCTGTTGCCAGAACACTCTGGGGAGGAGTTAGTGACCTCCCATAGCTCCTTCTCAGTGGTGCTCCATGATGCTGTCATGTCTGCAATGGGTACCAGCTCTTACCACCTGCACAGCAAGCACTTCTCAACCCTAGTGTGGCCTTACTGACATCCATCAGGTGGCCTAAAGGGGCTAATTTCCTGCAGAAAGAAAGTCTCATTTTCTTCCCACCTACTTATTGCCCAGACTGATTGTGGCTGCCCCATCCCTGGAAATGTTCAAGGCCAGGATGGATGGGGCTCTGAGCAGCCTGGGATAGTGGAAAGTGTCCTTGCCCATGGCACAAGTCTGGAATTGGATGATCTTTATGGTCCCTTCCAACCCAAACCATTCAAAGATTATATGGCTCTATACTTTGTCACAGGAAAAATGATCAGGCCAGGGTTTTCTTCCACAGCCCATGATGGCTGAAATGGTCCTTTGCCTCCATCACCCTGGATCCCTGAACAGCCGGAGATTTGGGATGGATTGTGTCCTGCTGCCTGTCCCTAGATCTCATCACCTTGCCTCAGATGTTTGAAATTTTTAATTAAGGTGTTTTGAACAGTAGACAGGATAGGATTTATTAGAGCTGTACTGTGTGAGGATAGTGCCTGAGGCATCTTTTTGGAGTCTCTTTCTGGCTCTGCCCAGATCAGCATTGGCTGGTCAGCTCTTGGAGATGCAGCACTAAGGTCTTTACATTTTTTTTTCCCAGCAGAAAATTAACCCAAACACAACCATTCCTTAGTCTACTCGTAAAACACATTCCCTATTACACTCACTGCTTTAATTGCAGTCAATATATCTTTTAGAACAGTTCTGTATTGTCTGATCACTTGTTAAACCATTCTATCTGTGTTTCAGGAGGTATAACTGGAGGTCCAGGGCACATTCCAACATTTCTTGGTGTGTCAGCAGGAATAACCTATTTTGACAAGATCATGCATTTGCAGTTTCCTGATCTCTATCTTTATTTGACTAGCATAAGGAACTTTTTGTTCTGCTTCTGCACTCTTGTATGCCAATGCAGTGTTCCTGTATCCTCTGAAACATGTCCATTTTTGTACTCTGCTGTGTTCAAACAGGATATCATTGGATAGGAAAGCTCCAATTTGAATTGCTAATATGAATTTGCTGTGCAACTCCCAAGCCATGCAGTGTCAATTGCCTGAATGACTTGCCTCAGTGTCTTGTACTTTGCTGTGGCCTTTGCAAATGTATTCCATGTTTTTTTCTGAGACTGAAAAATTCTTTTAAATCACATTTGCATACATCAAATTACTCTCTGAATTATTTTTCCAGTTGCAAACTCCTCAGATGCTTGTGGAAATGCTTGCTATCAGTTGCATTCTCTGATATAGCAAATCAGATTTACACCTGCATTTGGGGAGGTGAAAGCATCAATACTCCTTTTGCAATAGCTTTGGGCAGAATTCTCTCCCACTGGTTAAGAAATTAGGTTTTTTACATGACTACATCCTAGAGTTTTTTCTAGTCCTCTAAAAGAGTGTGTCATATTATTTTGGATAGCCTAAAGTCACCTTTTGGAATATCTGTTGGTTACTCAATCTAATATCAAGAGTTCTCAGGACAGTATCTTGTTTTATTAAAATTTAGATTTTCAAAACACTTGCCTAGGTTTACAGTACAATTGTGCTGCTTTGGCTTTGTTCTCTTCCTCTTAGCAAAAGCCTTGGTATTTGTTTGTCATCTAGAGTACATTATGTCCATAAATCCCTATAAATTATCTTTTTCTTCTACAAGGCTGACACATATTGTCTTCTTCCATATATATATAATTTTCTTGTCTTTAAATTTGCATTTTTTTTTCTGATAAACCAAAGCTCCAATTCTCAAAGCTTGAAAATTGTGCTTTTTTAAAGTCTTTTTTCCCCAATAATATGGCTAATATTTTCCATAACAGAACTACTACACATTATGCCTACTTTAAGGACCTCAGTCACTTAAAAAAATTACTTTCTCCCACTTTTGGAAAAAAAAAATCCCAAACACATTTTAATTTGGCAGTATTCCTGTATCAAATATTTAAACAGTGTAGCCTTAAATATCTTCTGTCAGAGAAATTGGCTAATCTCCTAATCTGAGAGTTATAAAAAAGTATTTCTACATGTTCAATGATGTTATATGCAGTGCTGTCTCCTCCAGCAGCTGCAGACCAGGTCCATCCTGCCTGGTTAGAGTAGATATGTGGAAGAAATTCTTAACTGTGCATGTGGTGAAGCACTGGAGCAGAATGCCAGAGAAACTGTGGCTACCCCATCCCTGGAAATGCTCAAGGCCAAGTTGGGTGGGGCTTGGAGCAGCCTGGCCCAGTGGAAAGTGTCCTGGTCAGTGGCAGGGGGTTGGAATGAGCTGGGCTTTAAGGTCCCCTCCAACCCAAACCATCCCATGACTCTGTGGAAAGGATTATTAGAAGATATGAAATGACAGGACAAACCACAGTGGGCAGGTGCAGGGCTCAGCCAAACAAATGCTCCAGCCAGCTCTGGTTTACACATGACCAGCCCCTTTGATACCCTTTTCTGTCCACTCCCCTGTTTGTTTGTTATTCTCTCTTCCCCTGCACAGCCCCTCATTTCTCTCCCCAGCTCTATCAGCCCCTGTCCTGGTTTAGGGCAAATTTGGGGAGAAACCTCCGGGTGGAGTCCCTCCAGAAAGCAAATCTGAACCACCCCTCCTCCCAGCTGGTTCGGGACAGGGAAAAAAAA
>VYXF01002070.1:188040-293431 GCA_013397295.1 Polioptila caerulea
CAGCACAGGCCGTGAGTGAGGGAAGCTGAAAACTCTGATCTTTATGTCTTGAAAACAATTGTCTCAGACATTCCACTGCTTCTTCTTCACTCTCAGATCCAGTTTTAAAGGTGCAAAACTTATTTCTGAACTAAACAGACAAATGGGGATACAATTCAGCATCAACCCAGGACAGGCCCTCAGTCCTCCCAGTTCATGGTCCCCCATTTCACAATCTTATCACTTGCAAGGTCCAGATTGATCTCCCAGGATGTGCAGTCTGTGGTTTTTGATAGCACATCAGTTACTGTGAGTGACAAGATCTGCTTCTTCTTAAGTCCGTGTCTTGGAAAATTTAGTTTCTGATTTCCTCCTTTTCCCTTAATTTCCCAGTTGACAAGGTGCTGGATGAGGTAACCTTGCTGCAATAAGCCTCCTCATGTTTCCACGTGCCTTGATCAATTAGTGTGAATGTCCAGGTTTGCTCCCCACCACTCCCAGCCTTTTTTGTTGGTCGGGTTTGTGTCTTTGATGTTCTAATTTATGACTTTTTCCTTCTCTTCCTTTGTTGAATTCAAAAATGTCCTTGACCAGATACTCCTAAAGGAGCAGACACTCTCTGGTCAGCCACCCTTTCACTTCATGTTTTGGGCATCATCTGTTCTTCCCTGACTAACTGCTGGGAGAGAAAATGTTTCTGTTCAACACACCTATTTAGTGTCCTCAGATAAGGAAACAATCTGAATGAGACATTCTCTTATCCTCCTATTAGCAGTGAGGGCACCTGTTTAATAAGATCTTCCTGTATTTTGATTATGATAATTTTAATTAACATAAATGTTGAATTAATCACTTTTTAATTAGGTTAATTATTTATGGTAACTACGTTCCAGCATTACTGAGAAGTTAATCTTCCCCCTGCATTTGCTTTCATAGTTACAAAACCTTTGTGGATGCATAAATTACTGCCAATGGATTTGCAAAGCAGAGTTTGCTATTCTGAGGTTGATTTTCCCATCCAGGTAGAAAGACAGTTCTGAGGAGCCTTTGTGTTTGTTTTAGGGTACTTGCACACCAAAACAGAGTACATTTATTAACCCCTCAATTGTCTCTTTATTGCTGCAACATATAACTGATCTAAGATATTGCATTTCAAGTTTTATTTTCAGTCTTGTAATAGAGCTATCCCACCATATGCCTGTGACTTATACACTTCCCTTATACACTCATGTTTCCTTAAAGACATTCTTTGAGTATTTTCACATGCAGCACTTACCTGAGCATCATTTTCCCATCATAAGATCTTGCCTGTTAACTGCACCAGCATTTAATTTCTTCTTAGTTCCAGAATCACAGAATATTCTGAATTGGAATGGACCCACAAGGCTCATCGAGTCCAAGTCTGAAGTGAATGGGCCATGAGGGGATCAAACCCACAACCTTGGCTTAATTAGCACAATTTGCCAACAAACTAAGCTAAATATTGCTTTTTAGCATTATCAGCAGCAGAGTTTCCATCAGTTCCCATTTAAAGTCAATTCCTGCATGTCAGATTTTGCAAATGCTGATGCTCTGGATACTGTGCATCACACCTCCTCATGACTAACATCTTTTCCCTGTGCTGATGTGCTGTGCCACTCATTAGATATTCTGCTTTGTGCCAGCCACTCTTGGCTGCAAGCTCCTGAAAGTGTTCAAACTTTATGAGCTCTCCAACACTGGTTGTTATTTGGGTCTGTGTATTTTCCCACATGGTGTTAGCAGCATTTATTTCCAGTGCCATGCAGTTGTTTGATCAGACTCATTTACTTTTTTTCTGAATTTTCTGGCTTTCTCTCTTCCAGTTCCCTCCCCTATTAGCATGACAGATGCAGTTTTAACTTCCATGTCTTCATTCTAGCATTTTTATTCTGCTCTGAGCAATCTGAAGCTGCATCAGGGGAGATTTAGGTTGGATATTAGGAAATGGTTCTTCATCCAGACACTGGCCAGGCACTGGAACAAGATCTCCAGGGCAGTGGTCACAACACGAAGACTGAAGAGCTCAAGGAACATTTGAACAATGCTCTCAGGCACATGGTGTGATTCTTGGGGATGGTCCTCTGCAAGACCAGGGGGTGGACTTGATTTTTGTGGGTCCCAGGGTGTTCTGTGATTCTATGTTTGCAGCTCGTCCATTTTTGTCAGCCTTTTCTAACTCCAGGCCTCTACAGACCAGTGACATTTCCTCTAATTTTGGCTCTTCTTCCATTGGCCTGTTTTCTGATAATACTGAAGTGCCATCATCTACATGTGGTTTGTTCAGTTTGGCTCACAAAAGCATTCTTTAATGGGCATTCTCTGTTTGCAGTCTTGTACTTTTCAATTGTTTGACTTTTCCTGGGCATTCAGTGTTTTTTTCATGTTTGTTAGTCATGGCACAGAGTTTAATCTCTTTTCCTGTTTCATTTCCACCCTTTTAGAGACATCACCAGCTCCACATCATACAGTGTGCAAGAAAATGGGTTCATCCCATTTTGTCTCAAGTGAATCTGGTACCATGAGGACATGATAGCTATGCTTAATCCTTTCCAAGGGTTTCTATTTCATTCACTCTCTTCTTGCATGTCTTTTCACATAACTATGAAGTCTTTTCCTATATTCCTTTTTAAAAAAAATCTTTAGATACTCAAATTACACCCCCAGTTCCATGTTCATATTTCAGATCCCAAAGCAGAAGGCTGTCAGTGAGCCCTATGGCATATATTTATAGCTGTGTTACTAGTCAGCATGAAAGACATTTCTGAACTGTCTTTTCTCTGTTGCTGTCTGATCCAGGATTATTCTCATGGCTCAAGTTTTTGCTTTGCATCACACTTTTTAAAGCAAGTTCTGTGTGAGTCTTCCTGAACAAAGTAGGTCTGGGAATATAAGATCTGTGTAATTGCTGTTTGGCCATCACTCTTCCCATGAGCAGAAGTGGCTGAGAACTGCAGTAGAGAGGATGCCAAAAGCATGACCTGACAGTCAGCATCTCTAAAAGGGAAGGGACTTTGGGAACAAAGCACAGTCCTCTGGATTCACTTTGTTCTGTGGAAGATGGAAAGCTATAAAGGACTAAAATGTTTACTTATATTTACTCAATTCCCCAGAAGGACATCTGGGGAGAATTGTGAGCTAAACATCTTCTTCAGGCATTATCTTCTCTTTGTTCTCACCTGCAGAAGGTTTAGTTCCTCAAGAAACAAGAGCTCATCCATGAACTTCAGCACTACTTCAGCTCCACTTTAGATCCACTTCAGTTTGTGTGTAATTTTCATCTCTTAGAAGGTCAAGGTAATTGAAGGGTTGTTGCTCACTCAGAAGCATTTCATGTGGACACAGAAAAAGATAATCAATGCATTTTCCCATTTTTTCTCTCCTCTAGCAAGACATACAGGATTTAAGTACTAAGTGAGACTTAATGGTGAAATTTGTTTGCCTTATAGTTACAATTGTGGTGTATCATGACACACAGTGCTCTTCAGTCATTAATCCCCATGTCCCCATCTGGTTGTGTAAATAATACAAAGAACTGGTTGGCAAAATGATCTAACCTGAGACAAGGCGGCAGAAAGAACTCCCAGTGCCCTTCCTGGATAAGCATTTGAACAAATTTTAAAGGAACTTTCCAGATGTAAATATTAGATAGTCTCAAAGAGTAGCTCCTGCTGAGCCTAGACTGATTGAAAGCCACTACTTGTACTTTGATCAGCATCCAGTTGTTGATGAAGCCCAAAAAGCCAATCATGTCCTGGGCTGTATCAAAACCAGCACAGCCAGCAGGTCAGGGGAGGGGATTCTGTCCCTCTACTCTGCTTTGGTGAGACTCCACCTGCAGTTCTGTGTCCAGCTCTGGGATTCCACAGCATAGGAAGGACATGGGACTGTTGGAGCCAGTCCAGAGGAGGCCACCAAGGCAACTGAAGAGATAGAACAACACTCTTACACAAGGAAAGGTGGAGAGAATTGGGTTTGTTCAGCCTGGAATAGTGAAGGCTTCAGGGTGGCCTATTTGTGGTCTTCCAGTACCTGAAGGGAGCCTTGAAGAAAGATGAAGAGGGACTTTTGACAAGATGTGAGAACTGAGTGTACATAGATAACCAAGACAGCCAAAATTCATAGCTGAAGTGTAAAGAATAGATTTATTCCATTACCACACTGGCAGAATGGGGACACATGCACTGCTTATTCCATCTTAGCAGGGGCAGAAAGTGCTCAGAGTAACCTCCAAGCTTCTTATCTCTCCTTCTCCCAGCAGGGAGGCTCCAACCTGTGAGGAATGCCTTTTAAGTTTTTTACAGCATTTTGTTACCTTCTACAAAACCTCCACTTCTCAGGACAGACAGAAAACAACCCAAAAAAACCAAAACACGTGAAATTTTCCACACTGTATATTCTTAGCATCCTCCAGCTGCAAGGTCATCTTGAGTGAAAACAACTCTATTTTTCCTCTCCTCATCAAATCTTCCACTTTCAACCTTTTTCTCACCACACAAGGGGAGTGACAGTAAAAGGGGTACTGGCTTCAAACTGGAAGAGAGTAGGTTTAAATTACATATATGGAAGAAGTTCTCTACTGTGAGGTTGGTGAAACACTGGCACAGGATGCCCAGAGAAGCTGTGGCTGCCCCATCCCTGGAAGTGTTCAAGGCCAGGTTGGATGGGGGCTCTGAGCAACCTGGGATAATGGAAGGTGTCCCTGCCCATGGCAGGGGGTTGGAATGAGATGGCCTTGAAGGTCCCTTCCCACCCAAACCATTCTATGATTCTATGAACATCCTGGGTCTAAAATCTGGAGCCATCCCAGAGAAAACCCCATGTGGGACTTGTGCAGAATCCACAAAGCTGAACACAAATAAGATGCTTTTAGATGATCAGTAGAAACTGTTCCTTTAGAAGCAAAAATCATTAGGTAGGACAGCTTTTGTATGTGGTAAATTCTGTATGCTCTTTAAAGTTCTCAGTGTGAATAGACCATGCACGTGCTGGAGTGATGATGCAGGGTGATGGAGCAGGTGGATACAGGAATTCAGGATACAGGAATTGGGGAAATGTCACCGAGTATCTTAAAACACCACTGCAAGGATCCTCACCATGCAGATTTTTGTTACTATCTGAGCAGTGGCCAACTGTCTTATTCAAAATATTTGGTTTCCCAAGTAAGCATTACTTTATGCAAAGATTTTACAAAAAATTTTAGACATGGTTTTTGTTTTGTTTTTAGAAAACCTAATTCCTTGTTAATGATGTGTAAGAGATGCACAGAGGGGTGGAGGTTGTCCCTTTTCCTAACCCTGCCTTTCTGGACATAAAATCCTGAGAATGCAGGGAACTTCTGTGCCTTTATCTCATGAAAACTTATACTACTACACCTCAACAAACAAAAAACCAACCACCCAACCAGCCACCCAAACAAACTGATTTTGCTTGTTTGCAGGTGCCTTCAGAGATTTAAAGCTTCACTCTTCACACTAGTAAAGTCCATAGTGTTTTCTATAACCAGAAGACAAGCTAAAACAATTCCAATCTCTATGTGACTCAAATGAATTAAGCAAGGATTTGAAAGGATGCTCAAGTTGCAGATATTTGGAGGAGTTTGCTGTTTGCCCCATGCAAGGAGCAGTGCTGCTCAGCAGCAGAAAGTAAAATGTGTGCTAGTCCAGATCAGTCAACAGAGTGCAAGAGCAACCAGGGGATTCTTGCATAATAATTTCACATTTTTTTTCTTTTTCTTGATCTGTAGGGTGTACCTGGAAATCCAGGGGAAAGAGGACCTCCTGGAAAACCTGTATGTAACTTCACTTCTGTACTACATCTTCTTTTTAACTCAGTTTCCACCTGTACACCTCACCTCAGAAGTGCATTTGGGTGCTTTTCCACTGTTGTTTTTCCCAGCACAGCAGTAGAAAAAAGACTAAAACCCACTAAAGGTTTAGTGAAGACTTTGGAATGGTGTGAAAATAACTGGATATTCTGCATGTAAATGAAAGCAAAAATTTTAAAGGCACTTCCTTAGCACCACTGTGCAGTGCCCTCAGCAAAAACTCATCTCAGGTGTGATGAAGAGCATTGGTAAGGTAGGGTGGGAAGTACAAGTTTGGCCCAGTGAGTCCTAGACAGGACAAGATAAACCAGTGAGAATCCACAAGCATGTTCAGGAAAAATTCTCCTGTCTTGATGCCTCTTAAAATTGCCTTAAATAATGAATTTTTCATTCCACAGGGTTCCCCACCCCTGCTCACTCCAGAGGACATAAATCTCCTAGTAAAGGTAATCAGCCTTTAATGAGGGTGGGAGTTTATCTCTCTGTTTGATTCAGACCTGACTAACGTTCTGTGATGGGCAATTGTCTGAACTACGAGTGCAAAAGGTGTCTTTAAACACTCATGCAAAGCTCAAGACTTGCAAGTCTCCTATTTGCACTGGTATTGGGACACAAGCTCCCAGTGGAGATTAAAATCCCTTTCCCAGCAGAGAAATGACCTACTAAGTTCTCTATAACATCTCTGAGACTTTCTAAGCTCTTTCTGAGGCATGCATTCCCAAGGAGAAATAAACATTATCAAGCTGCATTATCTAAACCAGAAAATGGAAGCCATTTTAATAAAATGCTGGATTTTTTCACATACACCTTCAACAGTGACTTCAACAGTAATTTAAAGTAACTGTGGGTGGGTGCAAAGTTAGTTTGCATTGTGAATCTAAAAGGACACAGGTAATTAACCCCAAAAGTACCTGTGCTTCAAAAGTGGTAATCTGTCTGCCTTTACTCTCCATGTAGAGAATTTTCTGAGAAATTAGTCAGTCTTGATAGGTATTGACTGAAAAATCTTTGTAGATTTACATGGGCTGAGTTGTGAGTTTTTTAAACTGTCGTAAACCTGGCAAGAAATCTTTTCTTGTTGATTACAAGAAACTAAAAAATTACCTTCTTTTACCAATGACATTTACCAAAGGACTCTTTTAAGACTGCTGCTGTGAAATTACTCTTCACTGAAGAGATGTCTTAGTTTTGTGGAGCCAAATATTTTTCTGGAGGTTTCACTGTAAGGTATTAGGGATTTTTGATCTGGACAAGAGCAAGAGACTCATTCTTGGGTACAGGATGTCATTTTGATGTTCTTTCATTTTCTTCTTTTGCTTATATTCTGGTTAAACACATTTGTGTATTTTTTCTGCTTGGTATTTTTTTACTCCACATTTGGTACAGAAAACAACACCTTGAAGTCCCAGATGAAATTAGGGCTCTGCTGTAATGGGTGTTTCTCAAACACTTTGTAAGTAGATAAATGTGGATGTAGGCACTGAGACTCAGAAAGACAATTTACCCCACAGTTTTGCAACAGATCATTGACAGAGTTGGGTGTTGTAGCAGGGGGTCCTGACTCTCAACCTGATGATCTGTTTTATATTATGCTCTTATGGGCAGGATTTCCTCCCCTTTTACTGAAGGGAGTCTGCCTTTGAAATGGAAATGTCATAGATGGATTGAATTTTCTGAGGATAGCTGGAATGTCAAGACTGCTGAGATGATTCAAAGAGGTTTGGAAGGAGGGAGGTAGTGACTCTCCCTGATAAAATCTGGCCAGGACACTGTGACAATCCACTTGGTCTTCACAAACTCCATTGGATGAGTTGTCCTTAGCCAAGCTGGCTGATGAATAATTGCTCCTGCAGAACCCTTTCTGACATTGTGTTGCACCTGATTTTTTTCCCTAGAAACCTGCCCTCTATGCAGTAACCCAGATCTTTCAGACTCAAGCAGACACAGGCTTCTAGTGGTCTTGTAGATTCAAAGCAATGTTTTTCTTGATAGTCTTGCTAGTCTCTCTGACCTTCCCATCAGGAAGAGCTTTTCCTTGGTTTCCTGATCCTGGATGACCGATTAGGACCTAGAATTGGTTGGAAACTTCCCATGGGAGCATGTGTGAGCTCAGCTGCTGACCCTCACTCTGCTTCACACTGCCCTCATGGTGGTTCTTTAAGTCAAATTCACCCCACCCCTGAGATAAAACAGCAAAGGTTTAAGAATTATACCAGCACCACAGTGCTGCATTCGTAGTGGGTGTCCATGGGGTCTGCTAAGTGCCTGCAGCCTACGGCTGATGTGTTTTTCCATGTTCTCTCCCAGGATGTGTGCAGTGAGTGCCCTCCTGGCCCACCAGGACTGCCAGGCATCCCAGGTTTCAAAGGGGATAAAGGTCTCCGAGGACCACCGGGCAGAGATGGCCAGGATGGGAAAACAGTAAGAGAGCTGAGGGTGTGACCCTGCCTTGGACTCTGCTATGACCATGTTTTTCTATTAATATGGTTGATGGTTTCTTATAAGATGGTTGAATTTTTTTTTTTTTTTTCATCAACAACCTGCTGAATCTTTTTAGAGACCCATGGAGTCAATGAACTAAACTAGTGTTTACCTCTGCCTCTTGTGCCTTGCAGGGGATTGCTGGTCCCAGAGGTCCTCCAGGCCCACCTGGGCTCGATGGCCCAAAGGTTGGTTGGTTTTCTTCAGTTGTCTAATGAAAACTTATTTGTGACTAATTAGTCACCCTAATTATATTGGGAACAGGTTACCCAAAGAAGTTGCGAATGCCCCACCTCTGGAAATGTTAAAGGCGAAGTTGGATGGGGTTTTGAACAACTTGGTTTAGTGGATGGTGTCCCGTGAGGGATTGTTTCACTTTAACACTGTCTTCTACCACTCCTTTGTTCACACACAGACAGGCAGACACATCTAAAGGGCCTAATTCTTGATGTTGAATTTTATTACATTGATGGATAGACTTGAGAGTAAGTTTCAACTCAAATTAGGCGAGAAAGAAATTAAAGCCTCAGCAGTAGCCACTGTGCCTGTTCCTCTCCTTCTTGAATCTTGTGTGCTGGAACCACTTAAATTAAGGCTGCAGTGGGCTGCTGGGCTCCAAACACACCTGTTTTAGCTAAATGCTTCTGCTTCCTGGTCTAGGACATAGGTCAACATAAACTTTCCTGCTTTAAAGTATTCCAATAATATCACATTTCAAGGATTTCCTGTAAAAATGGCTGTCACCAGTCTGCTCATGATGCCAGTGCCTGGCCACAACTAAAACCTTTACAACTGCCTAATGTGAAATAAATCAAAACAAATCAATGGAGGAAGAGATAAGGTGGTTTAATGATCGGACACAGTTTCCTCCAGACATCCTTTCACTACTGACTTACTGTCAGTAAATAGCTCCTGCTATTTTAACATCTTTGTATTTGCACTTGTTAGAGTGCAGGACAAGCTAATAGAGTTTCATGAATTAATTTCATATCTTGCAATTAAAAGTGTGATGGGGAGAATAGCACAATCTCAAAAGTAAACATAGAGTTGATCAAAATGAAAATATGTTCCAGGATAAAATTTACAAGAGAATTAGTAACCCAAAAAGCCAATAACTGGCAGAAATGCCAAGCAATCCGAGACATACCACATTGCTACTTTCTTATATGTCATGAGAAAGCAGAGATTTAGGCAGCAAGAATGGATAGTTGGATGAAATAACAGGATAAATTTCAAACTGTACATGTGCATAAAGTCAAATCAAGTAACTAAAAAGTAGTCTAACTTGAATGCAATAAAAAGTGTTCCCAAATGCACAAAAAAAAAAAAGTATTGTAAGACCTCTGGGAACGAGCAAACACAAAGACTGTCTTTGTGACTCTTTTCTACATATCTTAGGAGGATCCTTGCAGTGGAAGATCCAAATTGCTCTGCACATTTTACTCTGTGGTATATTGTCCTTACCAACACCATCCAAGCTATTAGGTCCCACTCTGAAAGACGAGCAGTAGAACTACAGATCTTTGCTCATGAGCAGCTTCATTCCTTCTGGCCATATGAATTAGAGATCTTTTATTAATAATTAGCAACCCTCTTTCTCCCCCTTGTCTCCAGCTCTCCTGTAGTAAACCAGTGCATTATTTCCATGGCCAGCAGTTCATTATTGCTCTGTGCATTGTTCACCACACACCTTGTCCAGCATTACCTCAGTAATTTTCCCTGTCTTGTCTCACTGATAAGCACTGATGACACAGACATGCACATTTGAGTTATCTGTCTCTGTCCTGTGTCTCTAGAATAGAAAGAAAAAGAGAGAGAAAGAGGGGAGCACTTTCTGGGTATGAATTTTCTGGCTGCACCTTAGAAATGCTGGTTTTATTGCTGTTGTACTTGAAGAGTGTGGGCGCCGTTGTAGGGACAGATGATTCTTTATCAAGACGTGATTTAGTGAAGTGCTGAACAACCTGCCTGGTCTTTAAGGATGTATAATTCCTCTTTATGCCTATGATAATAAAGCATTAAAAACCAGCTATGCTGAATCTGCTCAAAGGCCATTTTCTACATATATTCCTGACTCCAGCATTGGTAGTGAAAGCCTAGAGAAAAATTTAAGAGGAGGGCAAGGAGGGCTCAGTCCTGATTCTTGAGTTTTATTCTTGAATGTCTAAGTGCTTTATGAGAGAGGTCAAAAAGCTGTCACAACACTGAATCTCACTGACTTTCAATGGCTCTTTTTTTATTACCAGGGTGCTAAAGGAGATCGTGGTATGACTGGGGAAGTAGGAGAAAAAGGTGAACAGGTAAAAACAGAGTGTGCTTTTCAGCAGTGCTGTCACTGTGATTGTTCCTTCATCAGTAACTCCTATGATGCTTGTACAAGAGCACCCACCTCAGAGGGAGAGCAGGAAGATGGGAGCTCTTCATCACTGACAAACCACAAATGGGCTCTGCCAAAGAGTGGAACCATAGCAATCCTCCACAGACTTATATCCTCATTTCCAATAAAAACTTCCCAGTATCATCTGTTTCCCCACCTCTGGACTGAATACATTAAATTCTCTACATTACATAGCCCTTACTCATTTCCTTGGATAATCCCTAGATGATTTCCAGGAGTTCAGGTGTCTTTGGGTTGAAAAAGCCAGTGTGTCTCTTTGTCTTAAATGATGAATGTAGGGAGAACCTCTTTTAGGAGGGACTGAGATGCCACAGGAAAGATGAGAATGGTTTAAATTAGAGTAAACTTTCATAGTTAATTTTGCCAAGGGCTGAGTCACTGGTTTAAGGTGCAAATCAGCACCTCTTCAATGACATTTTTAGGACATTTTGAACAGGATTGGTTTCCCAATTGACCTCCTGTCTTGTGCAATTCCACAATATCTGCTCTTATCTTCCGTTAGCATAGACTAAAATACACATGGGAAGAATAACACTTGAAATTTAACTATGTTATTTCTGAAATGCACACTTTGAAAACCAAGGTTTCACTTTAAAAAGCCATGGATCTTTATTCTTTTACAACCAGCTCTCTTTGAATTGACTCATTTTGCGGTTACCTCACAATGATCACCAGTTTACTTTTATACAAGTAGATATGTGACTAATGCATGAAGAAAGTCTCTGTTTTCATTCTGCAGGGCCACCCTGGAATGCCTGGCTTCTCAGGAGCTCCTGGAAATCCTGGTCCACCTGTAAGTTCCTCTGTTGCAAAGATGATCCTATAGTTTCTTGCTAATAAAGGGTGTTGGAAGCTCCATGTGGTGGAAAGGACCATTCCCATCTGTCTGTGCATTGAATTTGCATTTTCCAGTGGTTTCTAATGATCCCCTGAGTGTGATAGAGTTCCCCGCTCATGGTAATTGCTATTTAATACATTGGCCACTTTCCACTGATTGCTTCAACTCATTCTGTAAACTGTTGCTAAGCTTCAGTTGCTCTCTTTATACAACACAATGATGATGATGAAAACTCTTCCATAGGGACTATTTAGTACATGTATAGGTGCTTACCTGTATGTGGAATAAATTGTTAGTCTAGAATTAGCTGATCTAAGAGCATTTTAGTTCTCAACTTTACACAGTGGTATGAGACTGAATTTTCTCCAATTTTCATGTAGTGTGAGTTACTTTTGAATTAAAAGGCCTTTCACACGTCCTTCTCCATCACAGTCCTTCTCATTCTTAATTCTGCTCTCTCCATGAATTAAATTATGCTTCTTTGTATTTAAAAAGGGGTGATAGTGCAGAATCAGGGCTGAAATCACTTGGCTCTCCTGCTGGTGATATCTCTTCTTTGTATTTAAAAAGGGGTGATAGTGCAGAATCAGGGCTGAAATCACTTGGCTCTCCTGCTGGTGATATCTCTGCTTTACTCCCTTCAAGTTTGGGGATTTTTTTCTGAGTCAAGGACTTTTCTCTCCAAACCACCTCTTATTGCCCAGGGTAATCACTGCTCATATTGCTGCTTACTGTGCAGTTTGGCTCTGCTGTGCTGAGGGTGTGCCACCTCCATGAGTTCTGGGGATCAGCACAGCCTGAATTCACATTGCACTGACTAAATGACAGGTCATACCAGAAAAGGGGGCTTAGATTTAAATTCCATATTCAGATTGTAGCAATGCCTAAAGAATACTGGATGCTTTGCTGCTGGGACACTGCATGGACTTTCTTTGTGGGTCATTTGAGCTCCCATGATCATTATTTTAGGATAAGTTAATAACAGACACATTTGCTGTATCTCTATTAACCTAATACTGCTACAACTACAGAGCTGTACCAGTGGGATTAAAACACTTAAAATTGTCCTATGAGACCTCCTGAACAGACTCACAACCAAAGGAAAAGTGCAAACTAAAACTGAGCCTGTCAAAACAGAGCAAAATGTGATGTCCCCTAGACAATTTTGTTCTTCAGCTTTTGCTGACTTTCCCCTCTGTCTGCATTGACTCGTGGCTCCAGGACTTTGCTTGCCACAGAGTGTGCTTCAAAATTTCTGTTCTCCCATGACTGCTATTCTTCAGGGTTATTTTTGTCATGATTAGCTTTTACATATTTGTCCCCTGTTTTCAGAAGAGCAAGACCAAACTCAAATATCTGACTATTTCTGACTTTGGAGGCTGACTGAGTGCAGAGGTTTGCACTGCTTTTCAGTGATGAATGAAGAAATGGAATGAATGTTGAGCTGAGTGATTAAAGAAAGTTCCAGAGTTATGGTAGGGAATGTGTTGACAAACATATAAAATGCATTAATCATTCAGGTTGTTTCTGCTTTATTTTGTTTAGGGATCAGATGGGGCACCAGGACCAATAGGACCAGCAGGAAACCCAGGAGACATGGTAAGCTCTAAGCTCTGTGCTTGACTGCTGGCTTCACCTGGATTTAGTCTGTGAAGTAAAGCTGAGCTGGAATCCATGTCATGTCCTTTGAAAGCTCCCCAAAATATTCAGCCTGTAAATAAAACCTCCACAAATAACCACAGGTTACTGTTTTAGTACTTTTGTTACTCACCAAAAGAAATTCCAAGTTAGCCAGAGGATAGTCCAGCCCATGGGACCTCTGTGGAGGTTTTTATACTTCTTGTCTGTCTGTCCTTGCAGACAGACATTTCATTAACATCTCTTAGCCTCCAGAACAGGATTTCTAAATCTGTTAGGATGCTTCATGACCTAAGGCTAGTACCTAAACTCTGTGTGGGGATTATGAAAATGTAACCAGCAACCTATTGAAGGATGTCTCAGCACAGACTGCTGAGATTATGGAGCCTGGCACTATTTGCTGGCACCACAAAAAATACTGGTTCAGGTATAACCTTTGAGAAGCCTGTGAAGAATTTTGACATTGCTGTTTCAATTTAAGGGTTTTCAGATGCTACTTTATGGTAATGTGTGAGAAAACCCTGGGAGAGAAAGGTAATCTGATTGATGCTAACTTCAGTTTAAAAAGTTAAAAATGAACCTTCCATGAAGAATACACCCTATTGAGTTGGAATAGTTTAAAACTGTGTAATTCCATGATGAATTTCTAGAGCAAGGTTTCCTAAGAGATGAGGTGCCTTTTGCAGAGCCATTTCAAAACCTGAACTTTATCATAAAGTAAACAGTGATGGATGTTATGAAATCAGTTAGCATTCTCAGAGAAGCCAGAGACAAGATGGACAGGCTGGCTGAAATTCCATTTCAAATGGATGATAAGTTTGTGACACTGTGAAAGACCTGGAATGATATTGTCCAGTCCTGTGGGGTAAGGGGATTTCCTGGGATGGTCAGCAAGGCATTTCTGGCAACTACTCATTTAGAAGGTATAAAACATACATCTGCTTCCTGGCAGGACACCTCATCCAGGAAGTTAAGGATGAAATATTAAATATAATTAAGCTTCAGAAAAAACAAATTAGCAGTGATTTCAGCAGTTTCTTAATTTGTAAGAACTCATAGATAAATGTGAATTTTTTATGTGAAAAGAGAACCATCCATTTTAAACTAGGAGATTGTCATAGACTTTATGACATGGGCTACAAGAGCATCTTCTCACAGTTGTCCCCTGTCAAACTCTACTTTGATAAATCTTCATCTGACAGAAGCCTCTGAGGAGCTTGCCTGACCCTCAATGTTTGTTCTTTTTTTCCAGGGCAAAGATGGTCCCCCAGGTCCACAGGGCCCACCAGGGCTGCCTGGACTTCCAGTGAGTGTGATTAAGCTCCTTCTAATTCCATACATTAAATTATTCATGCATACATAGGTATGTAAAACAAAGAAGTGACACTTCTGAGGTTCTTTGAGAGCCATGCATGATCTGTAGCAGTGTCTGTCATGCTGATGCAATGTCCTTGTTCCAGGACAGTGTGGATGCTGTATTTGACCACTTTAAAGCAAAGTGTTAATAACAATATGAATCAGGACTGTTCCTCGCCTGTCTTCTCACAGGAAGAAAGCTCTTATACAGAGAGCAAAAATCAACTTACAACTCCAGTGTAAGGGCACAAGGATTCAGAGGCTGGGGCATTGACTTTATTTGAATCCACAATCAAAAAGATTCCTTTGCACTGACTCAGGTTCACGTGCACCTTGGGCGTAGACTCCTGTCTTCTGGAAAATGTAACAGTACAACATTTTGGCAGTTTTTTAATCTGTCATAAGGATAGAGTCAGAGATAATTCTACTGTAAAGTAGCCTACCTGAATGAAGATAATGGCATTATAAAGATTTATAACAGGTGGTTTTAGAATCCTGATTTAAGATTGTTGGAGTGCCCACCTT
Organism: Polioptila caerulea; assembly: GCA_013397295.1. Lineage (NCBI taxonomy): Eukaryota > Metazoa > Chordata > Aves > Passeriformes > Certhiidae > Polioptila > Polioptila caerulea. Next base: position 203,101 of record VYXF01002070.1, read on the forward strand.
GCTGGAAAGGGAAGTATTGCCATATTGGAAAGGGTTATGCTGTTACAGGGGTGTGGCACGGAGAGGTTTCTGACTGAGCTACAGTAGGGAGGGGTTTGGAGATTTAGACAGACATAAGCATGTCATGATAAGCAGAGTTTTCATACTGACAAAACCCCCACCAATCTTCCTTATCAATTCTTTTTACCCTGTTTTGCATTTCATTTAACAGGGCATTGCTGGGAATGATGGCAAAGATGGCAAGCCAGGATCTCTGGGGGAGCCGGTAATGTAATTTAAAACTGTTTTGCTCAGACATTCAGAAGCTGCATCCAGTTGTTGTTTTTGGAGCTGCCTATCATGGACTCCCTAGGGGGAACAAGGAGCCTGTTTGCACATCTGTTTTTAACACCAGAAGGACTGTATTGTCTTGAGCGATTTATAGGCATGACACATGAGCAATCTTGAAAAGCAACTGTGTTCTTTTACTTTTACAACTACCATAAATACACTAAAACTTAGTGACTCCACTTTTACAGCTGTCTTAAACACTGCAGAGAAAGAAGGCTGTCTTGTAACATTAAACATAGTGATCCATCCTTTTGATAGAAGTTTATGGGGCATAAAAAGTTTAGAGGAGGAGTCTTTAAAGAAGCTTTTTTCTGGGTTTCTCTGAGATAGTCCTGTTGCCCAGAATTAGAGGGTTTATATTTGATTTTCTCTACTTAGTCTATGCTTGCATTTGCTGAGGGAAAAAAACAGAGCCACAAAGTTGTCAACTAAAAGGCGATGTTAGTAAATTTGGCAGTGAATGTTATTTCTTGCAACTGTGTGTGTTACATGAAGAATGTGCTTCAAGAATCAGGCATAGCCAACTTCTTTCTGTGACTTGTCAAATGGGACTCAGTGGTTCTGGGAGCAGCCAAGTTCCCAGGCTTTAGGACAACTGCTAAGTAGAGGATTGCTTGTCAGAGAAGATGCAGATTGTGCAGCTTCTGTGACAATTTGTGTTTGCACCAAACCACCCCAGTTCTATGAGCAGGTGCTGATTTTGCATGTGCTGATTGGTGCAGCTCTGACACTGCAAACGTGCACCAGTCCAGAGCTGTAAAATGTCTCAGGACCTCAGAGAGCAGGGGGCAGTGCAGGTCGAGGTGTGTTTGGGAACGTCTGCCACTGCTGTTCTCCCTGCAAACTCAGACGCTGCTGGACAAACCCTGGCCACTCACAGTTCTCAGTGATGTTATGTCTAAGGGAGAGGAGCAGGAAGTTTTCAACAGCTGTGAGATGGACTTGGGGCTCTCTCTAACATGAGCATTATTGTTTCCCACAGGGAAAACCTGGAGAACAAGGGCTCCCAGGCCGGGAGGGTGCCAGAGGATTGCCGGTGGGTGCTGCTCTGAAGGGCTCCACCCACTCAACCCCCTGTACTGGAGTCAGGGAGCATTTCTTGGGCAAATGAGGTTTTTTACTGATGTAAACATATAACCTGTCGTGGCATTGTGACTAAATGAAATACATAAATAAACAATGAAAATAGAACACAGACATTTCTGAATCCTTCACACCTGGAGAAGAGTAAATCCCTTATCTAGAAATTAAAGCATGTAACTTCATGACATCCCTCCACCTGAAGTCAGAGCTGTAGCCCTTGTGTTCTGTTACATGTCCTCTGAAAGAGTGGGGACAGTAAAGTTCAGGGTTAAATGATATACTAGCTGGACATACCAGGGATACACAGACCAGAGCCTTGGTTTTACAGCTTAAGGAGCAATGGAAAGCTTTTCGTGTGATGCGGCCCTGCCTAATTCCTCCCTGAGACACAGCTGCTCCTTGCTGATCAGTCCCTAGTAACTTTGGGCAAAACTGGAAAGGTTATTAAATAAACATTCAAGCTAGAATTTTCTCAGTGTTTCCTGTGTCAGGGTGATGGATAATTATTGGTTTAATTCCCTTGTGCAGGGTTTCAAAGGACAGAGAGGAGATACAGGTCCCCCAGGTCCCCGGGTGAGTAACGGGTACCTCATGCACAATCCTTTGGAGAAAGGTTGTGGGAATTGAAGTTGTCCTTTCTGAGGCAGAAGGTAAAAATCAATACAATGTTTCATTTGGGTTTTCAACTATGATTCCATGGGTCACATGTATGGCACAAAAATTACAGCAGCTGTACTGTTGAACTTTTGATTCTGGGGAAGGTGAGGCAGCTGGTAGAGCTGAATCCTCTGATGCTCCCTTTGAGACAGTCCTTTGTGAGGAATTCTCAAGGATGCCTCCATACCTCATCCTTCTGGTAAAATGCTGGCAAAGTGAGGACCTCTATTGCACTCTTTGAACAAGTACTAGCTCTCCTCCACAAATGCTGAAGAAGTGCAAAAATGTTCAATCACAAAACTTACAGAAAAGTGAATAGAAATGTCCCTTTGTCTTAGTTGCCTGTGGGCCATAAAACCCAAACCTCAAGTCCTGCATGAAAAGTTGTTCTCCACTCTGTTTGGAGCTCCTTGGTGTAAAAGGGGAATACAAAACTGAATGTTCTTCCACCTAATTCTGCCTTTTTACAGGGAAATAAAATCCTCTGCTTGCAGAAGCTTATGTGAAAAATCCAGTGCTGGAGACCCTCATCTCTTCCTCATTATGATAACTCCTATATCATGAATGTGTCAGTGGTTTTCAGTGCTTGCAGTAGCAGTAGCAAATAATTTGCTGGAAAGCAGAGCACTGTCTTGTGCATCACTTACAGGAGATGTTTCTGAGTTATTTTTATAAGCTGCATGTCATATAAGATGAACGAGACTCTTGCTGGCTTTAAAAAAGTTTTCAGCTCAGTCACACATTGCAGAAACTCCATACCACTTATAGTGGTGATACTGGTCTGAATTTGACCTTGAGCTGATCTCTCTTCCCCTTTTTGCTGAATTGCAGGGGGAGCCAGGTGTGACGGGTCCTGCTGGTCGTGAGGGGCCACCAGGGAAGGATGTAAGTGCACCATTTTGAGCAGGAATGAATCTCCTTCTCCCTGACAAATGAAAATGTTTAATTCTCAGTGACCCTGACCTGAAACAGCTGCATGAGCTTCAATAAAGGGTGAATTACTGCAGGGAATGATTTGTGCAAAGATCATTAGGGGAAACAAAGAATTAGAGGGCCTTTGTCACTGCTCAGCTGCTGGCACTAAAATGTCAGATATATCATTAGATAATCAGAGAAAGCAGCATTGTGTGAAACCCAGGCTGTGCTTGGTAGCCATGGACCTGTCTTCTGGCAGCCATCTCTGAGCAGTGCTTCGCTCTGCAGGTCCCGCCAGGCAGGCTCTGTCACGCTTCCTCTGCCACAGCTCTACCTGACTGAGTGTGTTGCTCCACTGAAGTCTGTGAAATACCTGTGGAATAAGTTGCTGCTGCTCAGAGGAAAGAAAGATGGTACAAACAGTTCCTCTGGCGTGATTAGTGTCAAGTGCAGTCATATAACAAACTCCTGGGAGGGTGCAGCTGATGTGGGATCCTGCAGCCACTGCCGAGCAATGTTCTGAGCAGCTGATGTGCCACTGCCATGGGACCTGGAGATGTGGCTTCTCCTTTGCACCCCTTTGTGTCACTGGAAACTGGAGTGCTGGAAATGGTGCCCTACAAAGCAAAATGTAAGGCAGACTGAAAGGAACCCCTTGGAGGAGACGGAAGCAGCTCTGAAGCCTCCCTGGAGAGAGAATGGACTTGTCAATTCTTGAGAAATTTCAGATCATCTTTGTTCCAAAGTAATACAGCTTTAAGATAATCTGATAATAACCTGATAGAAATGGTTTCTGCCTGTAATCAGGTGTCATTTAGTGGTCGGTGTTTAAAATTCAAAGGGTTGGTTTTCCTCACTGAAAGGGAGCAGTGAGACTCCTTTAATCCTGTTTCCCCTAATATGTGAAGGGTGTAATTTAGCAGGAACATTTTAAAATGTTTGTTCACTTGCCTCCATGTCAGACTTTTCTCACTCACCAGAATACTTTTCTTCCTTTCAGGGTGATCCTGGTCCCATAGGACCACAGGGCCCTCGAGGACTCCGAGGGCAGCCGGTGAGTTTTCTCTCCTGACATTTCTAGAGGTCCATAATAGTTCATAGAATGGTCTGGATTGGAAGGAACATTAAAGATAATGTAGTTCTAACCCCTTACCATGGAAAGGGATGCCACCTACTAGACCAGCTTGCCCAGACTCCCATCCAGCCCAGCCTTGAAAACTTCCAAGGATGGGGCATTGTGAGTGGTGGGAATGTTCTGCAGTCCAGAACTCTGGATTGAAAGAAGAAAGTTTAGGAAGATTCAGATGATATTTAATTAAAACACTTTGCCTTTCAGAAAGACAGATAACAATGATATTGCTAGAAACTGATGATGACTTATAATAGTGCAAGGGACTGATGGTTGCTGACTCAGTGGGAAGAACAGTTCAATGGATTCTGTCAGGACTGCAGTGTCAGAAATACTCATATTTCAGTCCTGCCTCAAGGATCCTACTCACTTCTCACATGGTCTCAGTTTTCAAAGGCAGGCACTCACTGTGAGTGCCCAGGCTGAGTTATGTGGGCTCCAGTTGTGATACTATTCACCTGTACTATTTTATTACAGCTTCAGTGGAGGAATGGAAATCTAGTTGACATTTCAGAAAGTCTCATTTGGGATGGCTCAGAAACTACTTTTATTAATTTCATGCGGTTTAAAATTCTGTCTTAGAAATTAATCATTATCAAATCTGAATTGAGACCTCTGTTGCTGAACCAAGGCACATCTTTAGTGTGTTGCAATAAGTGAGTTCCTTTCCTTGGAAGACCTGGTAGTGAAACAGATTCTACAGCATGGCCTGGAGGAGAAGGGGGGGAAATGCTGACTCAGCAATGCCAGGAGTTGGAGCAGCAGGTCCCTCCAAGCNTGGTAGTGAAACAGATTCTACTGCATGGCCTGGAGGAGGGGGGGAAATGCTGACTCAGCAATGCCAGGAGTTGGAGCAGCAGGTCCCTCCAAGCTGAGGGGGTTGGGGTTTGGATTGGAAGAATGCAAGAGCATATGGACACCTCCTGTGTCTACCTCATAATTTATCTCATTATTCCTGTACTGTTGACATCACTTGTGTCATGTATCATGTCATGCCCCTGCACAACACTAGCAGTGAGTAAAAGTATTTGGAGAGATAGAAATTATCATAACTCCATGTTCTTCTTTGCAGAAGAGATACTTGGGATTTTGTATGTTGGAGGGCCAAGTATCAGTTCCTCTTGTTCTTCCTCTTCTAAGTTTTTTATCTAAAAAGGAGTGTGAGGCATGATTTTTAATATAGGCAGTACAAGGGCTGGTCTTTATGGTCAGCTCCAATGCAGGGAAAAACATCTCTGCATGTTGAGTTGAGAGGAGTGTAAAGCTTCATCTCACCAAACTTTAAGGATGATTATCTCAGCTGCTTTCTTAAGGAACAGTGAGAAACAAGACATTTTAAAGGATGATTTGGTTCATTCTGAATTGTCTGGTGTCAGGTAAGTATCAAGTGTTAAAACAAGTGTTTCTCTCCATTCCCCAAGAAAGGGGAAACCTGAGATGATTAAAAAGAATCTTGTCTGAGCAGTGGTGCCTAGGAGCAGCCAGAGGAGGTGGCTCCATCCATCCAGAAGGATGCTGCATATGATAAGGGTGAAGGAAAGGAGAAGAAGAAGTGCTGGTTTGGCCTTCCTCAGGCCTGAGAATTTGGGTCCACATAGAGATTTTTTTTCTGAGATCAGCCATGCAATCAGGGATGCAGATGTTGTGAGGTCAGTTGGAAATAAGATACTTCACAGTCTATCAGGAGAGGAGACTGAACAATGCTAAAGAAATCCCTGCTGGTGTAGGCATAGCTGGACATTTCTAGTTTTAGCATGCATTACATCACTAACCTTTTTTCTTTTGAAACAGGGGAAGAATGGAGTGCCTGGATCTGCAGGAGAACCTGGTCCAGCTGGTATCCCAGTAAGTACCACAAAGGGAAACTTGTGCAGCCAGGAGAAGTGGCTGATGAAGTGTAGGTGGAGTGGATTATGTGTAGCTGGTTAACCATCCCTGAGGTTTCCATGTCTGAAGATGGGTGATCTGAAAATCACTGGCTGGCCACAACTTTGAAGGGGGTTTGGCTACATTCCTGGAATTGAAATGCTAGCTGGGTCATCACTTTTCTCAGTGAAAGTTAAGTGTTCACAGCAAATGGAAATGATTGATTGCCTAGCATGGAAAAAAGACTGGTATGCCTCATCTTCACCAGTAGATTTAATTTTGCCAAGCAGAGAGCGTGCAGCCAGCAGAGAGTTGTCACAAGGAAGGAGAGGGCCTCGGGGAGCTGGCAGGCTGCCATCTAGGAATAGTGGAAGCAGAAAAATTCTCATAGGCACTTGAGGGAAGAGCAGACAGCGGGCAGTAAACCAGGCTCAGGAAGCATAATGAAACTCCCCTGAGGCCATCCTGTGGGGAAGAACAGCTTGGAAATGAAGAGCTGTAAGAAGGACAGTGAGGAGCTGGTGGTTTGGTTGTTTTTTCATATTTTTTCCTCTGTTCTGCTGCTGAAAATCATCCAGAATTCAGTAAATCTATGCAAATATTCCTTTGTGCCCAGTAGCATCTATCACAATGCAGGGCTCTTCCCTCTCTTTGCCCATGGAGACAGTACAGCTTTGCTGGACTGTGGGATTAACAGGAAAACAAAGGCAGAGCAGGAGAGATGTGAAAAGCTGCAACAGGACTTCACTCTTTGTGACCCTTGCAAAGTCATAAAGCCTCTCCAGCCTCGCCACAGACTTGTGCCCTTATCAAGGATCTGCAGGGATGTCTCAGAGAAGCAAATACCACCTTTCTGTGTGGGGAGGTGGGAGAGGGTGGTGTAGTCTAAGAGCCTTTCTGCATCAAAAAATAAGTGCCACAGGCTTTTTGACCTTGACACAAGCTCTTCTTACCTTCCTGGGACTGCTGCCATTGCTTCTTGCCCCATGGATCCTTGCTCTTGCCTTTGCAAACTTCTTTTGTTCTTTTCATTACACCCACCCCTGTTCCCAATTTCTATCACTGCTTTTTTACCTTCTGGGTCTTTATCAGGTCACTGTGGCTTTGGGATGCCTTGTGAATGCCAAGTGGGGATTATTATTTTAATCATCATAGTGTTATCACTGTACCTCTACGATGTGACCCAGGGACTCACCAGGCAGCTTCCTGCACAAACAGCACCACAGCAGCCTTTGCTCCAGAGGATTTAGAGTCCAAAAATAACATAGGAGATTGAAAAAGGATAAAGTCAGATGGATGAGGAAGGGGAAACAATGAGACAGTGTTGGTCAGCAGAACAGACAGTCATCTCATGATTATCCTTCTCTGTCATAAAATCCTCTCCTTTTCATAAAGGTTATTATGGGAAGTGTCTCCTTGTGCTGTACATATATCCATTTATTTTGAAATGCACTAATTTCCTTCACAGTGTGGTGTGACAAGCCAATATTCATGGTTTCTATTTTGAAAAAAAGGAAGGTGAGAAACGTTATCATGGCAATAGGAATGATTTTTATTTCCACCTTCACCATTGCTGACTTGTAATCACAAGGTAAAACCTGCCAGGAGCCTTCTCCTCTTGCATTTGCTGTTTGACAGTGCCCATCACAATTCACACTTGCTCATGCTAAACCCACACACAGCATCAGAGTCCAGCCCCTGAAGTCTCCAGGGCAAGTTGCACACCCCAAATCCATGTGCTTTGTGCCTGTCAGGCTCATTGGTGCTCACTTTGCATGAGTTTTACTCTAAGAAGAAAAAGGTCTACGTTCTGACCAAAAAAGTAGGGGACAAAGTTCTGAAAGCAAAGGTTAAACTAAGAGTTAAAACCACATCAGAAGTGTGCATGAAACAGTTCTGTATCATGAACTGTCATCTCAACTGCCCTGATCGACAGTTGACAGAATATTATGAGAGATAAGTGAAAGACAGACATTTTATAAATTGAACCTGGAAATAAAGGCAAAGGAGAAGCCCTGTAGCTGTCTGTTGGTTGTATTCTTGGATTTGAGCAGTATGACCACCTGCACTGTTTCCCTGTCACCACCCATCACAACATTTCCACTCTCAACACCCCCTTATAAACCTTGAGACACCACAACCATGGAACACACCTCCTGCCCCTGCCATAATTATCCCTTCCTTTTCATCTTCTCCCAGGGACCCTGCATAGCTAATTAATAAGGCAACCAGGGTACCTGCAACCTGCTTTTCTAGAATACTTTGTTCTTCCGTGTCAGTTTTGGGAGTGCTGCTGCTCAAGTGAAGTTTCCCAGTTCCAGTGTATATGAATGCTCTGGGAAATCAGTGTTGGGGAAAGGTCTGCTAGTGTCTGTCTCGTTTCTGTCCTAAGGGTCCCAAAGGCAACAAAGGAGAAACAGGCAGCCCAGGACTCCCTGGCTTTATAGGACCCCGAGGACCACCTGTAAGTATGTCTGGGGATGGATTAGATCATCTCTCTACCTGCTTGTAAATGTTACAGGAAGATGGGACATGGTCATCTTCAGTTAGGTAAAAAAAAACAAAACAAAAACCAAACAAACGGTAAGCAGGAGATCTGAAAAATCTGGAAGCCATATAATTTTACATCCAAAAGAAACTGGACTGCAAAAATAGCATTTTTTTATAGGGATGAACAACCCTAATCTCATGTATGGAGCTGGTGCCTGCCAGTCAGCTCTGATAATGTGTACATTAATCAGGCTGCTTCAACAGTCTTCTTTATACAGGTATAGTGCATTTAAGTTCTCAGACTCTACCTCTGCAAGAACCTTAGAAGGACTAAATAGGGAAATTGTGGGTGCTGATAATAATACAGGTATTTCTGATATTTGCTATTCTGAAGGAAATTCCTTTGTTGCCTGGAACAGAGGTACATTGCAATTAAAGCATTCATATATCTCCCAAAGTGATCTAACATAATAAATAATAAACTTATATACATACAGTATGAGAACCTCAGAATCCAGTATCTTTAAACCTTTCAAAGTGAGTTAAAGATGTTAAATTCCACTGGAAGGATGGAAAAAGTGAATGCTAGGTAATTATTTTTTATTTCTGGATTTGTTTTCACAAAAAATGAGATTCAAAAGATTTTTGTGTGTCTCTAGCAGAGCTGAATCTTCCACGAGATGGTTCTTTTTTCCTCCTGTATTTTTTAATATTTTATTTTATAATTTGAAAATGAGCTTTTGGATGAAAAGAGGAGAAAGAAATATTTCTCTGGACAATTAATTTTAAGCAGCAAACATGGTGGCCATTTAAAACTGAAGTGGCCCTTAGGAAAACTTGAGTGAATTTAATGCGGCCTAATTTGGATCACAAATCTCTGATTAGTTCCATTTCTCATGGATACGTGTATGGATGCTAACACAGCTGAAGATGTTATGGAGAAAAAGCAGGGGAAAATACCACCTGTATGCATGTTATAGATATGATCATGTATTTTGGCTGCAAACAGACTTAGGAAGATGATTTTTTCTATTCATGATATGGGAAAATGGTCAGAATTTCAGCAATAACTAGTTTAATGTTCATTTTGCCTTATCTGCAGTTTAGGACTGCAGTGATATTTTTTCTTTGAAATACTAAAATGGAAACTGTATTGTCTAATTATCATGTTATAAACAGAGAGAAAATTCTTTAAATATATATTTATATAAATAATTCTACAAGGGTGCTGATTCAAATTAACATTATTAAATATAGTTCTGAAAGAAGAGATGAGCACTTAGGCTTAAAATTCTTTTATCCGCTCTCTCTGTATGTGTTTTTCCAGCTGTTGTAATACAAGATAGTACTTCTACCTACAAAATCTACTTCATTTACATCTTCAGACTCTTATGGGTATAATGCTGGTGTTCCTTAAGTTAAACAAGACCATATAACGTGTATGAAGCTTTGGGGATTGTTGGTAAGAAAAGGGAACAAAATGCATTGAAAGCAGGAACACACTTTCAGTGAAACATCGGCCCTCAGCTGGTTTCTTAGAAATTACTTCCTGTTATTTATGTTTACATGGGATGAGAATTCACTGCTTTCCAAATAGCAGGATGTGTCTATCCAGGAATGACCAATAGCAGTAGGATAAGGAAAAATCATGCAAACCTGCTTCTGTGTAGAAAAAAAGTTATGTTGTTAACACAAAGCAACACTTATGGTTATTAGATGGAATCTGTCTTCCAACTCCTCCATTGAGATGCTAAATCTCCTTTCTGTGTGTCTTAGGGAGAACCAGGAGAGAAAGGTCCTCCTGGGAAAGAGGTAAGTTAAATTCCCAATAGTTTCAATATAGGGCTGGTGTCACAGGGAAGAAATTGTCAAGGGTATTACCAGGTTTCCAAAAAAGTGGGGTTTTTTTGGTAGAGTGATTTGGGTTGGAAGGGATCTTAAATATCATCTATTTCCACCCACCCTGCCAGAGGCAGACACACCTTCCACTAGACCAGGTTGCTCAGAACCCAATTCAACCTGACCATGAACCATTCCAGAGATGGGACATTCACAACTTCTCTGGACAGCCTGCTCCAGTGCCTCACCATCCTCATAATGAAAAATTTCTACCAAATATCACCCTCTGATTGTGAAGCCATTACATCTTGTCTTATCCCTGACAAAAAAGTTCATCCTCATTTTTCCTTATAATCCTCTTTTTAGTACTGGAAGGGTTCCCCCAGAACCTTCTCTCCTTCAGGCAGAACAACTCAGCCTGACTCCATAGCAGAGGTGCTCCAGCGCTCTGAGCATCTTTGTGGCCTCATCTGAACTTGCTCTAACAGGTTCATGTCCTTGCTCATATTCTGGCACCAGAGCTGGACACAGCACTCCAGATGGGGTCTCACCAAAGAGGATTGGAAGGGGAGAATCACTTCTCTCAACCTGGTAGTCATGCTTGCTTTTTTTTTAATTGTTGATAATTGAGAGCAAAGAGGAATCATTATAAAGGCATAAGTTTCATTATTTACTGTTGTTATGGATGATTCTTTTAATGTTTACCTTCATTCTGTTGCAGGGCGCACCAGGGAAACAGGGTTCAATTGGCTCCAAAGGAGAGAGGGTAAGTTGGAGAATATTACTAGTTATTTCATTATGTTGAAATAAAGAGAGCTATTTTGAGTTAGGAGCTGGGGGCAGAGGTCATTCAAAACTGAAACCAGTGCTTCCCAGTCTCCCAGGCCTCTCTTTAATCATTCTCCATCAGAATAATTTGTGGTGCACCAGATGTTGTACTCAGCAACTTTGCCAGCTCAGCTGTGAGTGTTTCTCTGGGTTTGGAAATCGGAAGTTTGCCTCTTTTTTTTGTGGTGGTAATGTCCTTCTTTTTACTTAGGGTGAGCCTGGTATCAAAGGTGAAAAAGGCCCTCGAGGAGAAAAAGGTCCTCCAGGTGACCCCGGGATACCTGGTCACAAGGGCCACCCAGGACTGATGGGTCCCCACGGACCTCCAGGAGACACTGGGCAAGTTGGACCTCCTGGTCCTCCAGGACAGCCAGGATTTCCAGGACCAAGGGTAAGATTGCCAGAGAAAAGCTCTGTACAGTAATTTTCCTGCCACAGGAATCATAAAAGTGCCTCAGAATACATTGAGGCTGACAGAAACTGGAGCAGGAGCGTGTCCTAACAGGGAGGCACTTGATACCCATAAAGGGGAGCTGTAGCACACCTCAGGGAATCATGGAATCATAGAGTGTTTTAGATGAGAAGAAACCCTAAAGACCATCTAGTTCCAACCCCCTGCCATGGACAGGGACACCTTCCACTAGAGCAGGTTGCTTCAAGCTCTGTCCAACCTGGCCTTGGACACTTCCATGGATGGAAGTTGGGGAAGGCTTTGTGGGGGTGTTGACTTGCACTTCAAGGAAGCTAAATAATCCAGACCCATAGCCAGCACGGCCAGTTGCTGACACCTTTTACCCCTAAATGCCTAAATCAGGTCCTGTGATGGTGGCCATGGCACTGGAGTCTAAAAAAGATTCTTTCTTTAAGGGCAATAATGTGTAGCACTTCATACAGAGGACCAACGCCTTCCTCTGCTGCTGGTTGTTATGAGAGACAAAATGCAGAGCCCTAGAAAGGTCACCACTCTATTCCTGGAAATCCTGGAGTCAGCTCATCAGAATTCATGAAATACTATTTTTGTTTAATAGTCTCCCTCTCTTTTTTTTTTTTTCCTCCCCTGTGTTGGGAAACAATCTCACTACTGAGAATGCCTGAGGGTGGTTTATGTTGCAGAATGAGAAAAACGACCAACAGCAGTGAAGCCCCTGTGCCCATCCTGGGAATGAATTGGAGATCATCTCAAAGGAGAATAAATAGAGAATAATCTCTGATGTAAAAGCTGACTAAATTTTAGACAAAGCCTTTCTTTGTGCGTGAAATCAATTGATGATTATGAAAACTTAATTTAACTAATAGGGTTAAAACTTGAAAAGATAATTTATAAGCCTTTAAAGTATGTGCCACAATTATGTTTACTTAGTGGGATATACTAAGAGCCATCAAAAATGCTTAATACTTAGTGACAAAATTGTTTCTTTTGTCACCAGCAACACATCTTTTTCTCATGCAAAATTTGTGTCAGGAAGAAGGCAGAAAAAAGACCAACTCTGTATTTATCAGCAATGCTATTAATTAAAACTGAAATGTCACTTACCTATTTAATAAAATCTCATTTTTTAAATGAAAAATAACTTCTGATTCAGAAGAGCTCATTAGGTTTTCATAAACATAGAGGACACAAACTGGATCTTTGTATGTTGAAAGAGTAAGTGTGAGGGAAAAGCAACACTTTTGCAGGTAGCTGATACACAAAAGAATGCAGTCTTTAGGTTGACCAGAAGTGTTTTCAAAACTGACAGAAATACAAAGAATAATTTTAGCCAAAAAAAAAAAGAAACGTGAATTTCAAGTGGAACATTTCACTTTCTGATTTATAAAGAAAATATTTGATCTTGCTTCTTGAAAATGGTTTGTTGTTTAAATGCAGCTACAATTTTCTTTTGAGTTTTTGCAAAGGCAAGAGCCTGGCTACCCTAAAACCTTCTTTTTATTATTATTTACTTGGAAAGCCACAATCTAAAAAATCCTTCCACATATCAAAAATTCTTTCATAATTTTTTTAGTTGCATCATCCAGAGTTGTTCACATTACTTTGAGTTTTTACAGCCATTACAGCAGTACAACAGCAACAGCACAAAAGAACTAAGAGAAAGGGTGAAAGATACTGTGCCTTGGGGTAGGGGGCCAAGTCCAGGCAACCACATCCCGTCTCCCCTCAACAGCCTGAAATCTGGCAAAACCTTGTACTGGTTTGAAAGAATAGGTATCATATGTATAAACTGGCTTCTGTTTCCTGAGATAAGGCCTGTTGGCAGGGGATACATCCAATATGAGTGTTTTTAGCAAGTCCAGATAGCCAGCATTAGAACCTTTGGGGCACATGTACATCCCTCTGCGAGAAAATGTGCCATGATGAAAAAGAACATGAGATCTCCACTGTGATCTGGTAGGGCAGAGATATCTCCTGATGTGATTTATACTTTTCCTGTGAGTGCATAGGAAGGAGATTTTATTAAAGATGGAGATGGGAAGAGTGCTGCAACTAGTGCCCGCAGACAAGGGTCCCTGTTTAAAGAACTGAGCCCATAGTTTGCCAGCAAGCTGGAAACTGAGAATGCCTTTGACTCCATCTCCCACAGCACAGTTCGGGAAAAGCTGTCAGCCCAGGCCTCGGGCAGGGGCATTGTTTGCTGGCTTAAGAACTGTCAGGATGGCTGGGCCCAGAGAGTGGTGGCAAATAGTGCCACACCCAGTTGGTGCCCGGTCACTTGTGGTGTCCCCTGAGCCCAGTCCTGTGCAGTGTGTGTCCTGCTGATGTGGCCAAGGGCATCGAGCGTATGCTTCGTAGTAAATTTGTGATGGCACCCAGATGGACAGGAGTGTCGAGGTGCTGGAGGGAAGGAAGGCTCTGTGGGGGGATGTGGACACGCTGGATGGATGGTGTGAGGCCAGAGGGGTGAGGTTCAAGAAGGGCCAGGCCTGGGTCCTGCCCTTTTGTCCCAACAAGGCCCTGCAGTGCTCCAGGCTGGGGCAGAGTGGCTGGAAAGCTGCCCGGCAGGAAAGGCCCTGGGGGGGCTGGCCAACAGTGGCTCAGTGTGAGCCAGTGAGTGCCCAGGTTGGCAAGGAGGCTGGTGACCTGCTGGCCTTCTGTGTCAGCACAAGTGTGGCCAGCAGGACCAGGGTGGTGACTGTCCGTCTGTGCTGGGTGCTGGGGAGGCCACATGTTATATTCTGTGTCCAGTTCTGGGCTCCTCAGTTCAGGAAGAACATTGAGGTTCTGGAGCAGTTGCAGAGAAGGGAACAGAGATGGTGAAAAGTCTGCAGCCCAACTCCTGTGAAGACTGAGGGTGCTGATGTTGTTCAGCTTGGAAAAAGGAAAGCTCAGGGGAGATTTTATTGCTCTATAACTGCCTAAGAGGATGATCTATCCACATAGGGTTCGGCCTCCTCCCCCAGACAACTAGTGACAGGACAAGAAGGCATAGTCTTAAGTTGTGCCAAGGAGGTTTATGTTCAACACTAGGAAGAATTTCTTCACAGAGGGGGTAATTAGATTTTGGAATGGGTTGCCCAGAGAAGTGGTGGAGTCAGTGTCCCTGGAGATGTCTAAGGAAAGACTGGAGGTGTCAGTGCCATGGTTTACTTGACATGGTGATGTTCAGTCAAAGGCAGGAGTTTATGATCTCAGAGGTCTTTTCCAGCCTAACTGATTCTGTGATTGTTTTGAGTTCCTTTACATTCCTCTTTCAGGCAGACCCTGCAGCCCTGTGTGTGCTGTGGGTGATGACATGGCACCTGCTGAGCTCTTTGTGGAGGGCTTAGTTTGCACATCATGGAATGACAGAGTGTTCTGGTTTGAAGGGACCTTTAAGATCATCTAGTTCCAACCACCTACCCACTCACTATAGGCAGGGATGCCAGCCACTAGATGAGGTTGCTCCAAAGCCCACCCAACTTGCCTTGAACACTTCCAAGGATGGGGCATCCACAGTTTCTCACTGCAACCTGTTCCAGTGCCTCACCACCCTCACAGTAAAAAATTTCTTCCTGACATCTAATCTAAGTCTTTCCTCTTTTAGTTTAAAACTGTTCCCCCTTGTTCTATAACTATCTGATTTCTTGACTGTGTTTATCTAGTCTCATCACTGTGATTCTTACTGTTTAGGGAGAACCCCCATCTCTAGAGACTTTGAGGAGACTCATCCAAGAGGAGTTATCCAAGCAGCTAGATGGTAAGTAATCAGTACCAGGAAGCTAGAAGATGGATCTGAGAGTATGAAAGATGCTTTCCATATCTGTGCTGGCACCTGAACCTCTCCTGCTTAAGGAAGGTGGTATTGCAGCAAGCTTCCTTGGAAGATGTGTGAAATGTGCCTTACAGTTCCTCAGGCTTTGATGTTCCCAGCAACAGCACAGAAAGTAATCAGAGTAGATCATAAAGTTTCTTTCGAGGTCCCAGCTCAAAATGTTCCTGATTTTTGCCTGTGACTTTTGATACTCATCAGTATAAGAGGGGCTGGAGTGGATATGGGCTGCTGTTTCTCTCCAAGTATGTGAATTTCAGACCACTACTGATCACACTGACAGTGAGAAGCAGAGCAGTCCTTCTCACACAGCTCTTGACGCAGCCAACATACAGCTGCAGACATTTTGTTCCATGTTAAAGATCACAGGTAAATGGGGTGATTATTTCACAGATTTTATTTACACACTCTCAGTCTTCAATATTCACACCAGTCTGAAAGCATTCAAGATCAATGAAGAGAAGATAGAACACTCTTCTCCCTCTATTCTGTGGGATGTTTATGTGATGCTGAGTGTTTTATGAGCTCTCAAGGTTGCTGTCATGGTATGATCCCAGCCAGCAGCCAAGCCCCATACAGCCACTCTCTCATTCCCCCACCAATGGGATCAGGGAGACAATCAGAAGAGTAAAAGCTGGAAAACTCATGGGTTGACCTAAAGTCAGTTTAATAGGGAAAGCAAAAGCTGCACCCAGAAACGAAACAAAGCAAGAAATTAACTCCCTGCTTCCCATGGGCAGGCAGGTGTTCTGCCATCTCCAGGAGAGCAGGGCTCCATCACAGGTAATGGTTACTTGGGAAGACAAACCCCACCACTGCAAATGTCCCCCCCATTTCTCCCCTGACTTTATATTCTGAGCATGATGTCACAGGGGCTGGAATATCCCTTTGGACAGTTTGGGTCACCTGTCCTGGCTGTGTCTCTTCCCAACCTCCCCTGCACCCCCAATTTCCCGCCCACTGTGGCCGTATGAAAAGCAGAAAAGGCCTTGGTTCTGTGTAGGCCCTGGTCAGCAATGACAAAAACATCTCTGTATTATCAACACAAAGCCAAAACACAGCCCCACACCAGCCACTGTGGAGAAAATTAACTCCACCTCAGCACAAAACCAACATGGTTGTTCAGGGTCTTGGCACTGAAATGGCAGGCTGAGGATGTCTGCCTGAAACAGCCTGGAATAAGAAAAGCTTTCTCCCTACAGACCAGCCATGTAGAATCTCTGTGTAACAGAGACAGTGGGAAAACATTCTCCTTTTCAGAGCAGCAGTGGTCCCAGTTTAACAGGGATCTACCATCTGCACAGTTATAGGAAGGGACATTTCAGATTCTTGGAGGACAAGGAGCCAGAGGGTGAGATAAAAGTTTATGATAAAGTATGAAATTTAGGAGAAATTTAGGGCTACTAAGAAATGAGGTTTAAATAATTTAGAGAGGATCAGAGAGTCACAATCATGGATTATGGGGAGACAAAAAATAAGTGTCCCTGGAAAATTGATCTGTTGCAGTATTTGGACTTTACTGGGCCCCTGATTCTGGCTCTCCATCTCTTGGAGTCCTTCTAATCTAACAAACCCATTTCCCTCTCTTCACAGCAAAGTTACCCTATATCCTGGCTCAGATACAGCCTGCACAGGTAAAAGCATCCCATGGCAGACCAGGACCTCCTGGTCCCCCTGGGAAGGAAGGACTCCCAGGAAGAACTGGCCCTCCAGGAGAGCCTGGCCGGCCTGGACAGACTGGGTCTGAAGGGCCACCTGGGCCGATTGGTCCCAAAGGTAAGTGAAACTTGGGGCAGTCCAATAAAAGGATGTACCCACTCCACTTTGGCATCCACCTTTCCTTTTTCGTATCTTATAAATTGTCCTCAAAATACAGGTGTTAGAAGCAACCTCAGTCTGTTGAACCAGAGGTGTTGAATATGACCAACAATTGCTGGTGTGTTCTGCCTCTGGCCAGAACTAGAGTGTGGCAAGTCTTCATTCCCACTTAATGTCCCCTCACAGAGGATTGGCCACAATTAGGAACCGTTTTTATCAAACATATTGGCTTCAGTGTGCATGGAAAACCTATGTGTTTAGTTCTGTAGACCATGCTCATCAGTTCATATTTTTTCTTTCCCTCTCTACAGGAGAAAGAGGAGCAAAGGGTGAGAAAGGAGACACTGGCATTGGCCAACGAGGGGAAATGGGTCCTCCAGGAATTCCAGGTGTGTTATTCAGAACACCCCACAAAACACATCACCTAGAACCACTACCAGGACACAGGTCTCAGCCGTACTAGAGAAATGATCAGGAGGACATAAAACCAACATACATGATTTCTGTAGGATGTGGCCCAAAGGGAAGAACTATATCACTAACATCATTTCAGGCCACCTTTATTTCCTCAGCCTGATAAATGAGTACAATGAACCATCTCAGTTACAGCTAATTTAACTGACCTTTGGGTCAAATCCAAAGTGAAGCTTTAATTATTAGATACACTCTGAAGTGTTTTCTCTGTCCTTGGCAGAGTCTTCCTGTGATCAAGTTGAACCCAGAGGTTCAGGCAGCTTCAGATGTTATAAAAGGTCATATTGAACACCTGTGCCTTGGGGATACAACTTCTGCTTTACTGTTACTGACAAAGCAGCAGCAAATACAGTTTGTCTGCAGTCTGAAATGAGGAACCATTGATCAGTTTTGCCTTCACTGCTTCTTTGGGGAAGGTACTATGGGAAGCCCTCATAACCCCATGGTCTGCACTTGGCAGGCTGGCCTTGCATTGCCTTCAAATAACACTGTGCCAACTATGCTCTGCACCAGTGAGTTATCTCCCTAGGCTGGCTCTTGCCTCCACTTTCCCATTCTCGCTCCCTCTCTGTGAGGACTTTATGTCATTGGTTGTCTCATGCAGCTTCACGATTTCAGCATGGAGATGGAGCAAGAGCAGCCATATCGGAGCTGAGCATCCCAAGGCTGCCATAGGGAGTGGAAATCTTTATTTCAGAGGAGACCCTCTGGTTGTATCCTTGAGATACATCCTAGCCAAATCCAAACCTATGGAAGCTGCTGTCTGCATCCCAGTTTGGCAGCAAAGCCAGCTCCTGTGACATTACACTGCTGAGTGCTGCACGCTGGGGGTGTCACTCTGATGCCACTCACCAAGGGCATTTTGTTTCTATTTCAGGCCTCCCAGGGGAGCCTGGTTATGCCAAAGATGGGATGCCAGGACCTCCTGGCCCTCAAGGTGAAGCCGGTGTGCCGGGTCTGGCAGGTCCCCAGGGGCCCCCGGGAGCCAATGGACAGTGTGACCCCTCTCAGTGCGCTTACTATGCAAGCCTGGCTGCCCGGCCCTCCAATGTCAAAGGGCCATAGCGTGCAGGGAGCACCCCCAGACTTGTTTTGAAAACTTGAATTCCTCACACCTGCCAAGAGCTCTCCAATGTCTTCAGCTGTGTTTCTTTCGCGGGAGGCCTTCTAAAGCCAACAAATGCTGCCGGTCGGTCAGATTATTTTTATGAATTATAATTATTATTATTATTATCTTTGATGTGATATGTGAACTTATTTTTTTTGTTTGTTTTCTCTAACATCAGGGCATATTAAAATGCTAAAAATAAGTGGGTTTTTTTCCTCTTTTGAAAAGCATATAATAGCAATGCGTTATGGGACTATTTATGCAAAACCATTCCAATGCCAAATTTTTTATCTGTTATCTGATTAATTTTTTCCAAAGCTTTATCCCTCACCCTTTCAACTGAAATCAAATCCTGGAGCCTGAGGCATTAACTGTGACACGCAGGCACAGGATTGTTGGTGCTATTTGCCATCCATATGGAGGGGAGGAAGATAAAGTCATACCAAAGCTGGAAAAGGTGTCTCCAGTACCTCCAACACCCAATGGATAATTTTGAACAGCTAGAGTGTGCTTTCCAGAGGATCCCTGGATATTTAATATTCTTCTCCTGATAAATGAATCAATATTCTATAGGAGCTACTTTTTCATGGAGTCATGTGGGATTTCATAGTAAAGGCCTGAATGGAGGACACAGAAGATCTGAACCTCTCTGTACTGGAGATTTTTGTTCTAAGAAATGGAGGTTACTTACCTCTGTCAGGGAGATGCCTTTTCAAGGTTATACTCTGTCAGGTCAAGGATGCCAAATCTCCTGTGCACTGTCAGCACACGCACAGCTCCCTATCACTGCTCCACCCAAAAATCAGCCAGAGCAGTATAGAAAGTCCCCTGGTATTAAAAACTCAGGGAGCCAATGTGACCCAATTAACTGTTTTGGTTGATCCATTATGACAGTAACTTGACAAGATGTGTTACTTAGAGGGCTGGTGCATAGTGCAGGCTGGTCTAGAAGGATGTTGATCTTTAATGAAAGGATCAGAGCAAATAGCTGTTCAGAAACATGGGGGAAATTGTGTTTGAGGGTGAAAGCAGCAAGCCAGACAGTGGCCATTTCTCCCTATCAGCTAATTGCCAAAATCAAGCTGAGAATGCAAAAACAAAGTAAAAAGGGTATGGAGTCTGAAAAGAACTTCACAATAGGTCATTTGTGAGCTTAACCCTCTGACCAAGCCATGCCCACCCACTAAGTGCAGATCTGAGAAGCGATCAGGCCTTGGATATGTGTCAGCCAGCAAAGCAGCTGCATTTTCAAACCTCTTCTGCACAAAGCAGCTTGTAGTGAGAGATGGGAGTAATGGACCTGACACAGGCACTAAGTGCTGAATGTATTTGGGAATCTCATCTGTTCTTTTGGAGACAGAAAAGAGGCACCCTGCCCTGCTAACACATTCACCATATGGCATGGCGCTTCCAAACTGGCCAGCCCAAGCAGAAGCCACAGCTGTCGATAACCAGCCCAGAATCAGACCCTGAGGCTAAAGCCCAGAGATAAACATTTGCCAGCCTTGGAATCTTCTCTTACCCAGTAGCAGATAAAATTTGCCTCTACTTTACTGAAAAATGAAATTAAATAACAAGTACAAATGCCAGGGTTAAACAAAGTCTTTACTGTGTAGCTCTCAATGGTGCTATTTTTGCTATTTCCTATGCAAATAAACTCTTTGATTTGATTTTACTGTGTTTCTTGCTATGGAAAGACCAATCAAAGTGAAAAGCTTACCACTTTTAAGTAACTCTCCATGGTATATCTGTTACTGTTCTGCATCTTGGATTAGCTTGTTGGATTTTTGTATTAAGCAAACATGTTGATCACATATTTAACAGAAACATTTTTCTTAGTCCACGCTGAGATTTCATCCCTCCATTGGTGAGGCAGAACAGGGTCCCTGTTTGAGAGCACCTCCTAACATGGGATGAGACATTGTTTTGGTAAATGTGGTGGTAATGAACAGGTCTTATGGAGGTCAAACATGTTAACTAGGCCATGCAAATGAGACAATTAATTCCTGTCATGATGGCAACTCCTTCGCCTCTTCAGGCTCTCTCTCATCATGTGTGTCTGACGTGCCATGCGTGTCATAGAATTCTATGTATTAGTACAGTCTAATGCACCATGAGAAGGAAATATATATGATTTTCTGTTAAACAAATTTCAGCATCTTTAAGTCCTGTGAGGTCATAGAATCATAGAATAATTTGAGTTGGAAGGGAACTCTAAGGGTCATCTAGTGCAATCCACAGCAGGTGAGACAGTACAGTGGCATCCAGTTGAAGGAGATGAAAGGATTTTTTTTTATAATCCTTTTCATTTGAACGTCTGTGGGAGCCATTTCTAAGAGTCTGTATTAGGAACAAAAGAGACACACTTGTATCTTTAACAGCAATTGAAAAATCTGCATGAGTTAGACACAAGACTACATCTCTAAGCATTTTCCACTCACAAAAGGGGACGTAGCCTGATTCCCTTTGCTCCAGCATATTCCCTAGCATATGGCTATCTGTTCAGTCTGTTCCAGAGACACACAGACTGTCTCTATGCCCTGAATTCAGTGGGTGCCATTTCCCTGCTTTTTCTTAAACCTTGTTTTCTCTCCAGCCAGTGCAATGACATTTACCAGGCAGAATCTGTAGTTAGTGAGCAGAGTACAAGACATGAGCTGCAGACCCAGATCAAGACCCGTGTTTGCACTCACCCAGATTTTAGTCATCAAAGGGAGGTTTCTATAGCTGCCACCTCTTACAGAAACAAGCCCTACAGGAATGTGCTGCAATAACAGGTAAGAAAGGAGGGTATATTTGGAGGATTTCAAAAACTACCACAGTTTTTGCTTCAGTCTGTTTATATTTGCAGTCTTTGGAAAGGTGGCCTGGTATTACTTTCCAAAGTAGGTCTGCCATCTGGGAAGCCAGTAAATCTACAAGTACAGCCCTGGGCACAGTCAGAAGCTGCTCTCCAGAAAATCCAGTGCCTCTGTGCCTGAGCAGGTGACTGTGTGTGTATTGTCTGTCCAGCACTGTGCAAGGAGAACACACAGGCAGGAGGTGGCAGGTAGGGCAGGGACAGTGCTGGTGGCTCTCTCCTAACCACGTCTGAGTAAGGGAAAGTTGTGGCTTTGGCATGTCAGTGTTCCTGTCTCTGTAACCAAGTGTGTGGTAAATCACCTTACAGTGTGTTCACTGAGTATGAGGTTTAAACCTGGGAATAGGCTGATTTTTGTTGGATTTTGTTTTGGCCCTGTGGCAATGTACTGCTAAAATTGCATTAGAGAGCCAAACAATATATTATTCAGACTTTTAAAAGGTACACGTGAGATTTATGGCACCACTGTCAGTTGCTCTTTTTTTTTCCTTTTTTATATCGTGTAAATTACTGTAATTATAGCAAACAGACCATTATTTCATTCAATTTTTTGCCTGTCAAATAAACAAGTTACAAAGACAGAACAAAGCAATGGGATCATTTGGGGATTTTTTTTTTTTTTGTGTTAAATTATTTAACAATTTCTACTTGTTTTCTAAACAGTTTTGAATTAGCTGCTTCTTGGAAGCAGCCTGTGGTTTTTGCTTTGTTGGTTTTTTTTCTTTTTGAAGAGACAATAAGAATACTGTGGTAGCTAAGCCCTAACTCTGTGCTCTGACCACAGAACTGGTGAGGAGACAAACACAGGTTTTACATTCTGGGCAATTATTAAAAAAATATATATATATATTTAAAAAATAATAAAATAGAGACTTCTGTTTGTTCAGTCTTTTAATGTGGAAACTGGCCAAGCTCTGCCATGTTAAAGATTACGTTTGATAGCTACTGGAGCAGGACTTGGTGCCTAGGAATGGCTGGGTGTCACCATGCACAATACATGGGGCCAGAGACACTGACAGGGACTGGCAGGTATGATGTAGGAGCTCCCAGGGGAGCCTTTCCAGAGCTTCAGTGGGTGACCCCAGGGGAGACCACGTCAAATAATGTAAAGTGTCTGTGTCTGGGCACCTCAATCCCATGCTCAGTCTCACAGAGAGATTCAGAGTCACAAAACATAAAACCATAGAACATCCATAGTTGGAAGGGTCCCACAAGGATCATCAGAGTCCAGCTCCTTGACTTTAAGGAGCCAAGCTGTGGCATCTGCTCTTTGGTGGCTCCAATGAGAGCTGTAGAGTCTGGAAGATTCATTGGGTTTATCCTATTCAGCTGCTGCACTTTGAGCCGTGCTGCCTACATTAACTACATCTCTGTGGAAAAGAGATCTGGTAGCTGTCCTTATCTTCCACCATCAGTAACTCAGGTCCCCCCTGAGCTGGTGTGGGATATTCATGTTACAGGTGGTGGCAGGTCGGGTGCTCTGTGACCAGCAGCCAGAATGCTCAGGGGGAGAGGGGCAAAGTTACGGCAGGAACTTGTAGGGTCCTTGGCAATGAAAGCTTTCTTAAAATTACTGCACTAACTCAACAGCTGCAACGTAGACTGAAGAAAATCTACTTTCAGCCTCTGTGAGCTGGAGCCCAGTGCTAATGAGGGTTAAGGTGGCTTCTCCATGGCAAGGAAGAGCAGCGTAGGGATGAAGCCAGTCTGGAGTAGAAGGCAGGCTCCTGCCCCATTCTGCAGCCCTGTGCAGGGGTGAACATCCACCAGAGACCCCCAAGAGTCCTCCTTGCTGCTGCTTCTGCAGAGCTGCTGGAGGAAGAGTCTCTTTATCAGCCACCCAGTTGCCTCCTACAAACTAAATTTGGTAGCTGAGGCCTTTTGGGCAATATAGGTCCATCAGGGTTTGGATCTTTCTTTCAACACCTTTGTAAATGGTGAAGCTGAATCAAGAAAAAGCCTGGTTAATTTTCTTGATTTGGTTTAAACCTGGAACTCATGTACATTGTAGATACTTGTCTTCTGACTTGTGAAATGGGAAAAATTGCTTAGAAAAGCATGAAGATGTGATGAAGAGAAGGCTGCTTTTGGTAGTTCCTTTACAAAGTAGAATTTTGTTGTAAGGGTTAACCTGAGTTAACCTAACCTAACATAATCTGAGTACCTTGCAGGGCGTGGCTCTGCTATATTGATGCTGGCAACTTTGTTTAAGTTTGTCTGAACTGAGAATGAGACCATCCTGCTGGGTCTCTAGGGGATTATATGCTGAAAATGTAGGTTCCTTCTTGCTACTTCACATTTTAAGACATGAACTTTAGGTAGAAAGCACAAGGGGGCATTTAGGAACAATAATCATACTCCCAACATTCCTATCAGCATCAGGAATAAGGATGCCCTGCAAGATGGAGCAGAGAAGAACCTGCCACCTTTGTAAAGGAAAACACAGGGTCAAACTCCAGGTTTGACAAAGTGCAGCAAGAGAATGGTGCCAAAAACCACAGAAACTTCTTTCTGACCATAGCTTTGTCTTTGCATGACAGGCTGGCTGAAAGACTCGGGTTTGGATTTGAAGAGAAAAGCATGTTCAAACAGAAGGCAGAACATACAGCAATTTGGTTTATTTCGCAGGACAGATGTATTTGACAATGTGTTCTTAGAGACACATTTTCCCCCTTAGCAATGTGGGGGATGGTTTTCACCCAAGTCTGAAATTATTGTCAGTGCAATAACTTCTTCAGCACCTTCTTGATGGCAGTTGAGTCTTATTTTTACAGTTATTTGTGAGGTCTGTTGGAAAGCAACCTTCCTCTGCAAGTGAAAAATCTCACTTTTCCTTGGCGGCTGCATTTGTGTCTGATGTACATATATTTCTAAGTTATTGTACCCATTCATGTTATGAAAAATTATTAGACTCTCTCAAGTTCTGCTGAATTTTTTTCATGTAAAATCCATCCCTGGAAGGTTTCAAGGCTAGGTTGGATGGAGATGTGAGCAACCTGGTCTCGTTGATGGCATCCCTACCCATGGCAAAGGGGTTGGATCTAGATTATATTTAAGGTCCCTTCCAACCCAAAGAATTCTGTAATTTATCCAAGGAGCCTAAAATGCCTAAACAGCCTCACAGGCAAGTGATATGGTTTTCTCTTACAGAGGCTGAAAATTTATCTGGAGGAAATCCAGGGCTTGATTTCAATATGATTATGGTATTTGAACTCTGAATCCAAGTCAAGGGGGACAGCTGGTATATGCCAGGCCTTAAAATGTCTATTTCAGGGTGAAAAACAATTAAAAATCACTATAATCTAGAATGTAGGAGAAAGAGTTGAACAAGAATTCCCCAAATCCTCTTGCTAGCATTGTCTGAAAAGATAGTTATTACCACTCACCCCCTACCTGAGCAGCCACACACTCCCTTGGTGCTGGAACACAGGTTCCAGCAAATTCAGGACCATCCTGGCCTGAGATGATCAGAACTGAAGAGGTTGAGAAAGCAAAGCTGGCGTGCAAGACCTGACCTTCACAAGACCTGACCTGGTAGACCCACTTAGACTACACCTCTAACACATTGTTTTCTACCTTTAATTGCCTGTGGGGTGCTGTGGAGACCTCTCTCCTTGACAAGCATTTGAAATGGCTGTCCTAAGCAGTTATTTAGCTGAATGGCTTAAGGATTAGAGGATGAAGTAAAAGGGGTTGGCTTTCTCAGCCTGAGGCTTCAAACCCACAATTTTCTCCTTCCAGAAANCCTTGAGAAGCATTTGAAATGGCTGTCCTAAGCAGTTATTTAGCTGAATGGCTTAAGGATTAGAGGATGAAGTAAAAGGGGTTGGCTTTCTCAGCCTGAGGCTTCAAACCCACAATTTTCTCCTTCCAGAAAAATGCTTTGCTCTCTACATCGCATGCTGTGCTGAGTGGTTTGGGATAAACCTGGCATTTTACACATCTACGAAACCTTTGACAGCAAGGATTAAAAATGTGCTTTTAAATATGCCAGAGCAAGCGCAGCACAAGAAAAATGGTATCTCCATGATGTATGGGTTCACACACGTAGCAGGAGGAAGGAGGACCTCCAGATTTCAAAACTGATCCTTTATTTGCTGAATGTTAAAGGCACAAACAGATCTGAGGACAAATATGTTCATGGTTCCCAGTTCCCAGGCCATCAGCTGTTATTCTGTCTTCTTCTTCTCCCATTTAACATGTTCTTGTCCCATTTACCTTGGGCCTTATCTACTCTGCCTTGCTGCTTCCATTGCAATCACAGTCAATGTGAATTCATCAGGTAAAGGCACCCTTGATGCTTCCTGAAGGAGAGAGCTATGCACAAGCAGAGATGTGAACACATCTGCTGAAAAGCCGAGGCAGTTTTCCCTGTCTGACCACAGCTCCCTGGTTGCAGCCATGAGAGGCCATGTCACAGCCCAGGTGCTGGCTTTGTGTGCTCTGCAGGGCAGGAAGGGAAACACCTGATCGTGTGAGAATACCCAATGTTTGCTCAGTGGGATGTATCTGAGCAACTCAAACACTCTGCATGTGTGTTGGTAACGTGCCCAGCAGAGCACAAAGCTGACAGAGAACCTTGATCCACCAAAAACCTCAGAGGCTGCCTAAGGAGCACGCAAGTAATTGTGACTGACAGTCTCTGTTCAAGCAGCCACTGTTCTGGTGGGACATGGATGCAGTCACCTCTCCCAGATGTGCCTGTCCAGGTCCTGATCCCCTCTGGAGGTACCTTACAGAGCATGACCCCAAATATGAAGGGAAGAAGAAACTCAAGATCTCTGGCAGAGAGCTGCTGTCAGTTCCCACACAGGTCTTTGGCTTGGACCAGCTGCAGGTGCTGGAGATGAGCCCAGAACGTGAGAGCTGCCTGAGGTACAGGATGGAGCTGCTTCCCCAGGAGATCAGCCGTCTGAGGAACCTCACTTGCCTCTACGTGGACTCCAACAACTTAAAGAAAATCCCTGCTGAAATTGGCACTTTGAGCCGCTTGGAGAGGCTCACTCTGAGCAACAACAACCTGAGCTCACTGCCCGCAGAGATGGGGGCACTCCAAAGGCTGCACAGCCTCCACCTTGCCAACAACAGCCTCACTGAGTTGCCTGCACCCCTCTGCCAGCTGAGGAGCCTCACCTTTCTGGATGTGAGTGACAACAAAATAGATACCATCCCCTCCAGCATTCGGCATATGGAGAAACTGGAAACGTTGCTATTGCTCTTTAACTCACTGGAGAGCCTTCCTGAGGATATCTGCCTCCTAAGGAATCTGCACACACTTTGGTTGGGAAACAACCATCTACGGTCCCTTCCAGCAGCCTTTGGGGAGCTGGTGAACCTGGACTGGGGATACAACTACTGCTCGTGCAATTTTGAGGGGAATCCACTGGAGAGTCCTCCCCCTGAAGTCTGCAGCAGAGGTCCTGAGGGGATCAGAGAGTATTTCTCATCACTTCATAGATTTTGGAGAGATCAAACCACTGAACCACTGATGTCAGTCCTCCTGAAGTGACTGTGATGGATTTATCCTGTGCACTTCATCTGCACAAACAAAATGTGTTTCAGACAGAAAGGTGTGGTGAAATCACTCTGTGGAGCTCAAAAGCTTCCTCTCTGCTGTAAGGTGTTTTCTCTGACTCTTCCTTTTTTTTTTTAACTAGTATTGAACAGTGGTGTACACCTTTCAAAAACTCATCCAGGGACAACTGTAATCTTTTTGTGTATTTATAGTTGCATTGACTTATCTCAGGAAATGTTGCAAACATTCAGTCTGAGAAAATGAGCAAGTCTCCAAGGATAGAGTCAGGTAAACAGCTGGTATGTAAATAGCAATAATCTGTACTCTTTGTTTGCACACTGGGCTGGGGCTTGAGTCTGGACTGGAAGTAAGTGCAAGCTGAGCTTTCTGGAAGTTTTTAAGGTCATACCAACTTGTGAATTTGTCTTTGCTTCAGGTAGCCCAGAATCTCATCATTTTCCATGTTTTTGTTGCTTGAAACACACAGGTTGCATCAGCTCAGGCTTCTGTCTGGCTCTGGATAAAAAACAACCTGTATCCATGTCCCACAAGATATTGTGCAAACAATATCTCCATTCCTTTGGCAGGACATAGTGTATTTCTCCTGCAGAGCAGCATCAGCTGGCTCTGCAGAGCACACAGTCAGGGCTGTCACACTCTCTGGAGGCAGCAGGGACCCGGGCTTGGTAGGCCAGCCCATGCAGAGCAGACCTGAGAGATACAGCTCCTTGGAGCTGGGTGCTGCATAGGGGTAGCCCAGATTTAGAGCAGAAAACACTAGCAGAAAAAGTTTCCACTTTTACTGAGACTGGGAAAATGTTCAGAGCTATTAAAATATGAGTATGCAAACTTCCTGCAAGAGAACATCCTGAGAATCCCTGTCATAATCATAAAAGGCTTCATCAATGTTACATTATGGAAATTTGCTGAGACTCCTTTCTGTTTCATTTTGCTCTCTCTTCCCCCTATCATAAACATCTTCCTCCCACTTTTCTTTAACTTTGCTCTTTGTGGGTGTTTTCTCTGTGTCTCCTCCCTCTGACATTTGTGTTTCATTATTTCCTCATCATCAAAAGCCTCCCATTTCCTTATAAATCCTTTTCTTTGCCCCCTGTCTCCTTTGTTTCCTAGTTCTCCTTTGGCCAACACACAGAAAGATGCAGTGTTGTTTCTTTCCTGGAAGGAAGGGCTGAGTCAGGCCTGGTGGGAGCTCAGCATGTTCTTACAGCATTCAGAGGAAAAGGGAGAAAGACAGAGACTCGATACACAGACCATTAATTCCCTTTTTCAGTGTCCTGTCATTTTCTTCTTCTTATAGCAAAGATCAGCACAAGGAGATTTGAATAAATGCTGAAATTTTTCTGGATGACAGAAGCACAACTCCAGATATTTTTAACATGAACTGATTTTTACATTGCTTTGCCCCTGACCTCTGTGATTTTTTCACACCAGCTGTGACTTTTTGGTGTCATGGTAACCAGATTCATTATATCAGTGGGCTATCACACAGAGATAAATGAGTGCATGGCAGTAACAGGCACACAATTACATCACACCAGTTCATTCAGTTTTCCTGCAGTGATTATTTCAAGACATGTGACGTAGGAAAGAAAAGAGTAAAGGGACTGAGGTGCCTTACTCAGTTGGCTTTTTCTGTGGCAGCATGGAGAACTGGAGATGAAAGAGCAGGACAATGAACTTCAAGTCTTTTGCAATTCAGGGTTTTTTTAAGAGGAGATTTGGGACAGTGTGTAAAGTAGCTCCTGAAGCTGATGCCAACTCAGGCAGAGGCTGTATCAAGGTGGCAACATTGAAGATGTTGAATGATTGTGGTCTTGTTCCTGTTCCTGTCATTGATGAATGGACTAGACTCATACAAGTCTTATTTCCCCACTATTTCTGCTGTTTCCCCATTTCTGTCACCCTATTCAATGTGTGCATGCATCGGGCCTTCCTAAAGCTTGCCTGGTATAGGACATGAGGTTAAAGGCAGTGTGAGCAGTGGGGCCCAAGTAAAGACAAAGTTGTCACTCTGGTTTTGGACATGTGTGAGAACTAAATTCTAGTAACTGCATTCTTCTTAGAGGATTGAGTCCAACCCACAAAATCCTTCCAGAGCATCATCTTACACAGGTGCTATGAGGGACAAATTTTGCATGTTCCATGTCAAACCCTTCAGATTCAATGTTGCTGTTTTTCTTCCACATTGCAAAGTGTTTGGGCTTGAGGTTCCATTTCCAATTTTGACTACTTTTCTCTTCTGCATCTTGGGTGGTGATTCCTGAAAGGCAAGCTGACTTCAGCTTCTTCAGGGACTACCCAGCATCTCAAAGCTTTCACTTTTGGTTTTAGCCAATCAGGATTCACACATTTTGTTTAACTAATCAGCTCTCCAAAGCCCACAAACATAATTTATGAAGCCTGATTGTGTCTGTTAGGAATATGCCTGTCATAACTGTGAGTGAATGGAGCTAAAAGGGGGGTTAAAGAATGTGAAAAAAAGGAATCTTTAAAAAACAGTGGCAATATCACCATTATAATTCTCTAGTCTGTTGGGAACAAGAGAAATTCTGTGAAACTGTGCAAGTGAGGGTACATTCACCATGCCACCATGCTGCTTGAGCAGATTGAATATGTTACTGAGATATGTCCTGACACCTTGCTCTCTCTTGCCTCTTCCTTTGCCTTTGTCCTGATTGCTTCCCAAATCCCAATTCCCAAAGTGGAAAACCCAATAGTTCATATTCTTTGCAGTAATCTGGCATCTGTGTTAATGACATAGTTATGCAGAGCAATAAGTAGATCCTGGTGGTGTCATTAAGATGGCATTAAAATCTGATCTCAAACTGCTTATCCTGTATTTGTTGTACTTTATGTATTGTTGCTAAGCATCCTCCTTTTCCTGTGCTCATGAAAACTTCAAGTGTTGATATCAGACAATGGTAAACTGCTAGGACATAGGGCCCTGCTGAAGAGACATGGATATAATCCATACTCAGGGGTGGGGGAGAGGAGGGAGGGGGAATTGTTAAACCTGTCATTCAGCATTGATAGGAGTTGTGCTTGCATTTCCCTTTACCCTGTCTTGCACAGCAAACAGCCTGGCCTAGGAGAGCATTGTCCTCTGGAACCACACAGGACTTCCATTTGAAAACCTTGAACTCTTGCAGCAGAGCAGTAATGAAATGTAAAAGCAGGGAGTGGAAATAGCTATGAATAGAAATTCAGGGAAATGTTATATATAAGGGCAGAGGGCTTTTTAATTTAACATACAAGTACATAACACTTCACAGGCTGGTAGCTTGGGCTGGACAAGTTCTGACTACAGATAAGCTGCATATTTTTAATGCTGGAGAGTTCACCTCAGGATATGGCAGATTGTCTACCCCCTGAAATCTGAAAACCCCACAATTGCACTCACCTGAAGGTATGACTGTATAACACTTGCCTTGTTTTATACAAAGTCAAAATTACAAAGGCTCCTTCTGTCTTTAAAATACATGTTTACAATCTATGGTTACCATAAATCTAAAAGATTGGATCCCAGCATTTAATTTCTCCTTCAATTTGCCTTTACACCAAATTCAGTTTTTTAGTTTTTAATGGCTATGAGCAGTATGTAGAAAGTTGAAGGTTCTTAAGTTTCATGATCAGGGCTCTTGTGGCCAGTGATGTAGTCTCTGAGTTCTCATGCCTCTTGGAGTCAGCAGCAGATTTCCAAGCTCACAAATAAAAGACTGGTCCTAAATTCACCTTGAGTGGACTTTAACACCAACCAGTTTTCCAATTCTTTGAAAGGTCTTGAGGTTGATCAGCCGAATCCATATCAATATACTGCATATTAGCAGACTTCAAAGGAAATGTGACTTTGCAGACTGCCAGAAAACAAAAGACACTGCATGCACTGTCCTGCATTAATGACAAACATATTTGGTACCAGAGAGTGGAAGCTTGTGAATGTGCTGTTGTTGGGCAAAAGACCATCCCCATCAAGAGAAGCTACTGTCCCTGTTGGCTGCATGGACCCCAGCACCACCTGCCTTTCTGTCTTCCTCTGGGATTGCTCTGGGCTCTGCAGCCTCATCTCAGAACTCAAGAGTCCAACTTCAGCAGTGACAATTTTCAGGTGATGCAGCACTGAGTCAGTGCAAGAGGCTCATGTCTGACATGAACCCAGAGGATCGACAGGTTTAGTAATCATTGAATGCAAATGATTCCTCACTGCTAGAGGAACCACATTCAATGGAACGTGTTTCCCTACACTTGGGCAATGGTACCACAGGAGAAACAAAGCAATCTATCATGGGCAACTGCCATATCATTCAGCAAATTAAACTGCAATGAAAGCCTAAGTAGCATATCTAATGAAGATCACTCTAAGCTGTACAAAGAGTGGGTTTTGACTCCCTAGAGTTTTCTGTCCATGAACCAAGAGACAATGGTGATTAAATAAATGCAACATTCAGGCCACATATTTCTTATGTTTAACAAAGACCTCAGCAGTTATCAATAAGCTTTTTATTTTTTTGCCACCTTATGGAAACTATAAAATGTGTTGCCATTCTCACTTGCATGCAAACAACTTTCTTTGAACACTTCAGGCAGCAAGAGGGGGAGAGACTGATGCCACAAGCAAAGTCCAGATGGAATAACTCACACTGAGATTTTGTACTGAAACTCAGTGGGTTTTGCCAGACTTGAGACAGAGCCAGTCTGGAGCTCACTGCTGCTGAGATTCCCAATGAGATCTCACTTCCAGTCATTTGGTACTTGAAATTTATGAGGACTTGCTTTCAACAGGACACACTGACTCCTGCATCAAAGGTATCGATCCAGCTGAGGCCAGGCCATTAGCACAAAGCTGTGTCTAAAAAGAAATCTTCCAAGTGCTTTGCAGTTCTCACTGTTGAAAAATTCAAACTGAAACTTTTAATTGTTAAGAAAGCTACTTTTTGTTTGTTTTGTTTCCTATTCCCTGGAGGCTTAGAAAACAGTTTATTGTACTCTTGTTTGCAACAAGCCCTTTAAATACATGAAGCTTGTTGAAGAGCTTCTTGTTAGGCTTACTATAGTTAAATAAACACTGAGCCTGCGAGTCTTTCTACTCTGGCCATGTTTTTTACATCTCAGGTACATCTCCTCTGGACTGTTGCTGCACACCCTTTTACTGAGCTGACACATTCAAAATGGAATATGACACGGTATCTGAAAACTTTCCAGTGACAAAGGAAGGACTGCTGCACATCTTCAATGTTATAATCCTGTTTGTTCACTCCTGTGTGATGGCAGTTTTTTGGTTTTTTTTTAACAAGGAATTCACCTTGTCATCTACTGCAATTCCACACTTTGCTACAGAGCTGCTATTGGCAAATTTTGGTGTTTTTGTATAGTGTAAGCTGAAGTTTGGGGCCTTGCACTTGTCCCTGCTGTATTTCAGCTTCCCCCTTCCCACCCCAGACATGTTATACAATTCTTCCAAATCATTTGGAATTCAAACCCTGTCCTCCTGTGCTTATGATGTCTCTGAGCGTTATGCCATCTGAAAATTTAATAACCACACTTTCTTTTCTATCATCTAATTCATTAATGAAAGCATATGCCAGGATTGTATCCAGAAGAGACCTGGCTGAACTCCATTTCTGCATCCTTCCACTGACAAAGCAGCATTGATAACCTTTCTGATACGTTATCAAACCAGCTTTGCACCCAATCGATCACAGTCTCATCTAGACCAGGCTGCACTTATGAGAATGCCACATGCAGCCCTTTTGAAAACCTTAGTAAGGGGGTAAGATTTCTGACAGCTACTTCTCCTTTATTCCTTAGGCCTGTTACATTGCTAAAAGTGGAGATTAGATCAGTTCAACACAATTTATTCTTGACAAATCCACATGGGCTACTTGTCCTTGCTGCTACATGAAGCAGCTGTTTCACATTTCAAGCTGTGACTTGTTATCTTCCAAAGAGTTATGAAATGTGCATTTGTTCCAGAATCTCTGCAAGTCACAAAGGCAGGTGAGAATCATTCCCATCCCTATCTCCCAACAAAAAATTATCTTCAATGCAACAACCACTTGCTGTTTCAACCTCAGGGGAAAAATTCAGGGCTGGTGGGGGATCAAGACTGCAGCAGAGCTCAGTACAGCACAAGCACATATAGCTTGGAAGGATTTGGTAGGGTCTGTTCCATGTGATGGCCAGTCCTGATCTGCTCTGGGTGGCCCCACAGTGGGAATGGAGGGCTATTCTTGCAGTTTGAGGAATGCAGCTCAGAAACGTGGGGTAAAACTAATTTCCAGGACTTCAGCCTGGTCGTGACTCGGGGAAAAGGCAGTCACCAGGAAAGAGAAAAGACACAAGTCTTGAGGTACCTAACCATTTTGATCTTGTCCTGTCAGCTGGGAGCCCTCCTTGACTTTTTTCCCTGTGCCCTATTTTCAAATATTTCTTAATCCTATTCCTCAGGCTCAGAACAGGCTTAAGCAGCATGAAATTTCTCAGAAGGCAGCAGGAAATGGAGAGTTTTGATCCTGAAGTAACTAGCTTCAGTAGCTCACAGTATGTGTCTGTGTGTGTTCCCTGGGCAGCTGTGTCAACTGGACAATATCTGCACCCTTCCACTTGTAAAAAGGCTCAGATCAACTCAGACATCTTCTTTTGATGTAGATGAAAGGAGGATTCCTTTTTGTTCTCAACACTAGCACTGCCTTTTAGGAGGATTGTCCCTTTGCATTGGTTCACAGAAAGAATAAGGGGAAAAAAAAAGTTTTCTCACATGATCTAAATATCTGCCAGACTGATTGCCTCATTTTCACACATAAAATACTGTTGCACTTTAGCTACATCCATACAGTGATAACAGCAGGGATCTATGTCTAGTTGATATTGGCAAAGTTTCCTTTTCAGGTCTAAAGTAGGCCTTACCCAGACTGAATAACTGATTTGTTCCTAGAGCACTAATTAGAACCTAAATTACCCCTTATTCCATTTCTTTTTTTTTTTTTTTTTTTCAACAATGTGGTTTAAGCACTTTGGCCATGTCCTTGATTCACTCTTCTGTTTGGTTGTGTCTGGGTTTGCAGAACTGTGAAGGGAATGTGGGACTGAGAGTTAGAGCTTCTCCATAAACTCTTTTTGAGCTGATAACTCTCAAAAGCTGCCTGCTCTTCCAAGGACTTAGACTTGATGACCCTGCTTGTTCTTTCCATTTCTGTGTTCCCAGTTGTCTCTTTGTTTATTAAATGATATTGCTTGTTGGGAACATACTAAACTGATGCTCTTTATACCAAGACTTTTTCTGTTTGAAATGTGATTTTTCTTTAGCTTTTCATTCTGTTCTTTGTATTGTACAGGCTGAGCAGTTCTACATGGTTCTGCCACATTCTGCACAGCCATATATACTGGGATTTTTTGGTTTTGTTTCCTAGAAATTTTTTTATGATCTGACTGAATGAAACTATAAAATAAAATAAGTTATATGATTCCATGTGTATGTTTATATAAGGATTTTGCGTCCTTATTCAGCAGAGCCATTTGGTAGATGTCCTGTACAGATCCCAGTTCTTTGCCCTGTTTTAATATTCAAAGCACTTTATAGACTCTTCTGGATGTCATTGTGTTCATGCCAGACCTTCAGAGACAAAGGATAATAATGGTCTGACATTATACAGGAAAAATAACATTTGCTTTATTTGCATTAGGTAGATTGTCATTGGAAATGTCTTGCATTTCAGACTGGTAGAAAGAGCATGAGCCAAAATGATTTTTCTGTCTGGAGAACACCACATAGGGTACTCTGCAATTAATTCAAAGTCAAATGTGCTTTCCAGTTTAAAAATCTTCCCTTGCCCCCTTCCAAATAAATTTAAATAAGAACAGTGCTTTATTTCAGAATTATCAAATGTTTGTCAGTAATCCAAACCATTCTGTGATTCTTCAATTTGACATGGGCACCTTCTACCTCCTGCCCAGGCTGCAGCTCCTTCCTGGCCAAGTTTCTTCTCTGCCCATTGCACATCATCTTGAACATTTTTCCAGGCATGTTTAGTTATTCTAAGGAAGGTACAAGCTTCTCCTTTCTTGGTGCTTTTACCTGGCAAGGTTGTTGCATCCATAGCAAAAGGAAATCAGCAGGGCTGCCTTTTTACTTCTCACCACAGCCTTTGAAAGGAAAACACATAAACAACATATGAGTTTTTCTCTCAGTGAGAAATTCTGAATCCCTTCACTTTTTTATAGCCCCCTCTATACTCCAGCAGTTTTTGCTCTAAAAATAGCTTTTCTTTTTCAGTTAAAATCAACTAATTTTTGGGACACCCCAATATTAAAAGGGAAAGATGCAAAGTCATTGAGTATGAAAGTGCAATGTTTGATCTATAGCAAAGCCTGCTTTTTGTTCCACTTGTGTCTGTACAACTGCAGCAATTTAGTGCACTTGACCTTTACTGTGAGATTTAGAAAGGAAATGTTTGATACTCTACTCTATTTTCAAGAAACCTATGAGGCAGATAAGTAATACTGCAGCCTTTTCCAGATTGTTCCCTGAATCATTTCTTTGATACACAGTCAGAATTCAGAGACCTTGATTTCTTGCTCAACGAACACTTAGCAAGTAAGAAACTGGCACTGAAGACAGTGAATTTTGACATCACAAGTCTCTACACTGCAGTTTTCAATAGGTGCAAATCTGCCTACCCTGAGTGTTAGAATTCTGACTTTGTTTCCTCTGTAGTTTGTATGACTTGAGAATCAGTTATAATTTTCACATGAAATTACCTCTACAGGAATCCCATCAAAAACCCACACAGAATCTGCAGCACAGAAATGAATCTTTTCTGCCCTGTTCACTGGTGAGCTGTACTGGCTATTATATGAAGTGGATGAATCATGGATGAGAAATACATTGATATAACTCTTTCCATGTTCATTTCACTCTTGAATTTCAATATACATCTCTAAATACCTGCACAGACCATTCCAGCATTATTTCTGCCTTTTTAAAAGACAGAGTTGGAATGGTATGTCCAATTTCCATTAAAGCTTTACATCCTGAGCTTTGCAGGACCATCACTATATTAGAGTGATTATAAAATATCTACACAATATCTATCCATAAACAATTGGATGAAGCTCCTATACTGGGAACTGCACTAAGAGAGTGCTGCAAAGCTGCACACACGATGTTTTAGGCCGTGATTCAGAACTAGGGTATGATGGTCAACACCAAGAAAACAGACTGGTTTTTAGGAAGGGGCCTTTTGAGGACAACATCCAAGTCTTCAAAAAGCTGAGTTCCATCCATGCAGTCAAGGATGTAATTCTAGAATCCAGTCTGTGGCACTGGGCACTTTGTATGGTCAAGATTGAACTTTCTCACAGAATAACATCTCTCATTATTAATGAGAACACAACCTTTCTCTTTAACCCTCTCACTCACTTCCTTTTCAATGATATTTAATTAGTAAATCCCAGGTGCATTTTTTTTCCATTATTATTTTGTGTCTTCTTTTCTTCCTTGCCTACTTTCCCACTAAGTGAGTCCATAAGGCAAAGTGCAACCAACAGCAACCCAGGGAGTGGAGTTTCAGACTGGATTTTGTTACACCTATTGAAGGATGCTTAACTCCTGTACACAAATAGCTTTTCCAAAATGGTCTCCAAAATGAAAATGAGATTTTACAACAGCAGGTGTTCTTGTGCCTCTGCATTACTGTTTTATTTTTTTTCCTGATTCAAGAGAATTTTATGCAGTGTTCAGTATATATTATATTGTGGATTCATAAACTCCCCACAGATAACAATGCTAGAGATACCAGCAGGGATCAAGAGCTACAGCATATTTGTGTGGAGAAATTCTATAAATGAAAAAGTGCCATGAAAATGCAAGGCATGAATACTTTGCAGCCTCCTCAGCTTTCAGACCTGTCAAAGGTCTCAGTAAATGCAATTACATCAGTCACATGCTTTCTTCATGCCATGTTAACGGAACAGAAGGAAGACATAGAGTGGCTGATAAACTCCTCGGTCCAGATTTAATTCAGTCATTCACATGTGGAAAATAAATTGCATACAGAAGTATTTTTTGCTGTTTTTATGGGGAATTATCACAACAGTAAGTATTCTGGGCCATTTTGTATCTGCTCCAATAACTGAACAGAAAACACACCCTTGCCTCCAGAAATTAAAATCAAGTTAGTACAAGAGTATGGTCAATGAGCATTCATGTTCACACTTGTCTGCCTGGGCTAATGCCAAGAGATTTTAGAAAAAGTGGAGAGGATATCAGATCACAGGGATTNACAGAAAACACACCCTTGCCTCCAGAAATTAAAATCAAGTTAGTACAAGAGTATGGTCAATGAGCATTCAATGAGCATTCATGTTCACACTTGTCTGCCTGGGCTAATGCCAAGAGATTTTAGAAAACAGCAAGTGGAGAAGATATCAGATCACAGGGATTGTTGTTAAGTCTCTGCTTACTGGACCAAGGCTTGAAAAGTCATCAGGTAACATGGTGAAGAACAAGTCCAGCACAGCAAGGGTCACAGGATGCTTGTCTTTACTAAGGGAGAGGAGTGATGTGCTGAATTAGGTACAGAGGAAGACAAGGCAATGACATTACACAGGCTGCTTGATTTAGCTGCTGTTCACTCACCCATCAAAGGAGTCTCAGGGTAGATTAGATTCTGTATGCTGGCCCACAGCAGCATCTCATTTTATATAGATTTTTCTGGCTGCTGACTGTTTTTATCATCATCTCTACAACAACAACAAAAAAGAGCCAAGTCAGTAAGATTGTGTGCAAGTTATTGAAGAAGCTTAAATCCTTTGGGTTAGCAGCAGTAGTTTCTATCCATTTTTTATATAATGACTGTGGAAGTTGTCCATGAGCACCAGAAAGTGTTTTCAGAAAAGATTGCTTTTATCTGGTTGACAGTCTTCTATTTATAGTTGGCAAATATTTCATGGTTCAGGTTTATGAGCACGCTGTAGACTTTGGTATAATGACTTTAGCTTAAGCCACTTACAGCCATGCAGCAGCAGGTTTCACATAAGGCTTTTTGCTGGGGGAAGCAAGAGAGGATGCAGCACTTACCATCATTTCAGAAATTCAGAGCTGCTAGCCACAAAGCCCAATAATGGAGAAAAAAAAAGTGTAATGCCTCCAAAAGTTAAGCTTAATACTTTGCTTTGTCAATGAAAAAAAATTTAAGTAAGGTACCCAAAAGCTGTGAGTCCCTCAGCTTTAATACAATCAGTTATAATGCCGAGGAAAAGGATCCCAAGCAGAAAGTCAGCAGTCTGCATCTCAGACTGTGGGTCCTGGCTGACTCTCATCATTGATAAAGATGCAGCTTTGTGCTCTGTCCCGTGGGATGCCTTACCCTGAGTACCAAAATACTGTTGGACAGATCTGGAGAACAACAACATGACAACTCTGTGTTCTTCCCTGGATGCAAAGCAACACTGCACTTGCGTGCCAGTCAGACTGCTAGGGGAAAAGAATTTTTTAAAAAGTGCCCTTAAACTTGGGCAATGAAGAAGGGATCTTTTTCAAAGCTGAGACAAGAATAAGGATGTGAGTTTTCAGTGTTTCCCACTCAGAATTGCAGAGGTTTGCATGCTATCCTCAGTAGTGCAGGGAATACCCTTTCCCAAAGAGATTAGGCTGCACCAGCATCTGTCATTCAGATCAGCCCATTATTTATGACATGAGAGCTGTCAGGTTAGATCCTAGACATGAGCCCTGCAGGCTTAAGCCTTCTACCCCAGGCAAGCACACACAGAGAGTGTCACTGCCATCCCACGGGAGTCCAGATCTGCCTGAGATGGATTACGAGATCCTTTTAGAGTAGACAGTGAGGGATAATAAGGAGAATCATCATGGCAATGTTTGGAATGTGCATCTTACACATGCCTTGCACTCTATCTAATATGTCCACTTCTTTGAGAAATTTTCTTTGGGCTATTAATTTGTGTTGAAATAACCCCAAAATATAGAGCCACACACTTGTGAGGGTTTGCTGAGGGTAAGATGAAGTATACCATAGCCTGTAGTGTCTCTTGTTGCTGGAGTCTATTTAAGAACCATGGAGAAAGGAATTTTTACCCTACCTCCTTATCTCAGACTCACACATGCACTTTGCCACACAGTGTTTGCATTCATAGGACTCCCCTTCCCTGCAGGGAGGTTGCTGTTGGCCTGGGATATTTGGGAAGGAAGTCCTGCCAGTCTGCACTGAGCTGCTGCTCACACGTACAGCCCTTGTGCATCAGTGGTGAGGTCCCTGAGTGTCCCCCTGGACTTGGCCTCATGCTTCTGTCCCATCTCCAAGGCCTCCCTCCACTCTCAGGGTATTTTCTGCAGTCAGGATCTTCACCTTCTGCTTTCCAGGTCCCCAACTTGTTTTCAAAAACACTTATTTTTTTCAGGCATAAGTCTCCTTTTCTTTCCAGACTGGGAGCCCTAAGTTCTCCCAGTCTGAATGGTCTAGGTGCAAAACTACAGAAAGTGATCAGCCTCCTCTCTGGTGGTTCTTTTTCATAGCCCTTTACTGATAGGAGGATTCAGGATGTGCCATTTCTGTTTAGATAAAATTTACAGCCAGCCTCTACTGTTGCAGCAAACAGGTTTCTGCTTGAGAGTTCAATTTGATCTCAGACTTTTCCCAAAAAGATAGAATAATGGAATAATACGGATTGGAAATGACTGGAATCACTAGATAAGACCTGTGGACACTTAGGATATTTAAGCAGCCTTAAAATGTTGTCTCCAGAAAGTATCACTGCTACTCCAGAAAGAGTACAATTTTTGAAATTTCTCTGTATGACTTTAAATAATAGAGTGCATCCACTTCTCTCATCTCAAAAGCCGCTTAAATTTTATACTTCCATAAATCTACAAGAAATCAATCAAAACCAAACAGCCCTTACTCTTCTTTACTCCAACATATTTTTCTCCCTTTTTCTCCCTTTTTTGCTGGAGACAAATTATGACAGTGTTTTGCCCCACGCTCTGTGTTTTCAGCTACAGAACTGAGGTCTCTGACCATAATTCACTCACTTGTTGCCAGAAGGCTGAGCCCAGAGCAAGTCCTGCGTCACACACACTTGGAGAGCAGAAAACTGAGGCAAAAAGCAAATATCTTTGCTGATTTTGAGTTTGATTATAAGCTCCTATAGGCAAAGCAGAGTAGCATCTCTTTGTTTATTTCCAAGTATAGGAGCCTTGGAAATGGTTAATTAACAATGGTTTTCAATGTATATTCTAAAAACTTTTTAGTTCTTTTCACTGAGATTGTTGTGAGGGTGAGATTTCTGGCACAGAGTGGTTGGTCTCTCTGCCTTGTCCTCACTCTTCGATAGAGACAGAGGCCAAATTGTTCAGTGTGAAGCAAACATTTCAAAGTTCAGAGCTCAGCAGCTGGTGAGTCACTCCTGAGCCAAGAGGAATGTCAATGAGAAGAGATGCTCTGTGAGAGGTGATTAGTTTCTGTGGAAAGATTCAGTGATTCATTATCAGGTCTGGCTGCATTTTAATTGCAAAGGTTAGAAAACTGTGTTTTGACCTAGGGATTAATAGGGAGAATAACACAATTTTGATGGCTGGAATGTCTTAGCTGAAACTTTTGCTAAGATCTGCTTGTAGCCATTAGTTGTACATGTCTTTTTTGTCTTTTATTTCTATCTGTGCACTGCCATTTAGAAGATGAGTCTTGTGCAAGGATTGCATTGGAAAGCTGTGGGAACAGAACAGAACAGAACAGAACAGTGGTCTCTGACCTAAAAAGATATTATCAATGTACAGCATGAAAAAAAATCTAGGGAACTAGGTATGTCCAGGTGATGGGAAGTACAAGCAGAAGAGAAACCAATACAGATCACATGGAAATCTCTGAAAGAGGCAAGGATTTGAGAAGTGCTCATGTGGGTCACACAAGGGTAACCTAAGTGGAGGTCAGATGGAATGAGAGGAATTACACTGGCAGAGCAGAGAGTAGACTGAGTTTTCATTTTTTTAGGCAGGAAAAGCCATTTTTTGCTTTTAACAATAAGAGCTAAGAACAAATAATAGGATTATCTTTCCTTGAGAAGTAAGTGAAAGCATAGAGCAGAAAGAACTGTGTATGCTTGATTGAAGGAAAGTTTTTATCATCATAATTGAACTAGTTGAGCCAGATAGGGTTAAGATTATGCAAGACTTGCCCTCATTTCTGTTACTTGTAACTTTGCCAAATTTTAATTATCCTGGCTGAATTTTTTATGCTGGGTGTGTGCCTAAAACTGAAGGGTGTGTATGTGTTGTCTCTGTGTTTTACTATTTCAGTCATTCTGAAACCTGAGAAGCAAAGGAAGCTTTTTTTTTTTTCCCATGTGAAACAAAGACATCAACCTATTTTATTTCTCCAAAAGGCTCTAATGCACAGAGTACCTGAACATCCAGTTGTTAGTATTAATGCATCAGATGTGTCTTTT
The DNA here is from genome assembly GCA_013397295.1 of Polioptila caerulea. Classification (NCBI taxonomy): domain Eukaryota; kingdom Metazoa; phylum Chordata; class Aves; order Passeriformes; family Certhiidae; genus Polioptila; species Polioptila caerulea. The sequence goes on from VYXF01002070.1 coordinate 244,732, forward strand.
GGCTGGCTGGAAACAGATATCCAAGTTGATAAGTTTTGGAAAACATGGCAGAAGCAGAAAGTGCCCCAAGATGTGGAAGCTCTCCCAGCACCACCATAAGCAGAGGTGGCACCTGCAGCTCCCACACAACTGAGGAGAGGAGAGGAGAGGAGAGGAGAGGAGAGATGAACTGTTCTCTAGGCTTGATTGACTGATTGGCCAAATCTCTGTTGACTTCAGGGAAAGTTGGACACCTACATGTCGACATCTATATGTAGGTACTTGAATCTGGAATTCAATCCCATCCCTCCTATCTCTGGAAAACTGCAGATAAAGGGTGTTGACAGCAGAAGGTGTTGACAGAGAATGAGTGATGACAACAGAAAGCCTGTGGCTTGCGTTTAGGGCTGCTTTTTGTGCAGGGACCATGGTGGAGGAAAGGAGATTCTGGCTAAAGCAAACAGTGGAGGGTTGTAAGCCAACAAATCTGAGGGCAACATTTAAGGACTCCAGACACAAAGAGCCATCAGACTGGAAGGAAAGACAGTTGGAGTGGGCAGGCAACAAAGCAGATTAAAACAGGGCCTGTAGTAGGGGACTATTTTTATTGAAGGAAACTACATTCTGGTTAGAAGGATAGGAGCAGCTTTTTTTTTTTTTTTTCCCCAAAAGAAAAGCAAAATAAGGCTCAAAGGCTGCCCTTGTATGACATGAAACAGAAACAAATTCCTAAACTTGAGAATATCTATGTCATAACCTCATTTCTTCATAAAATAAGGGACAGATGGAGGAGAAAATAACTTTTAGAATTGTGATTTTCATTAAAAGCAAAACAGGAAAAAGATCATCAACAAAACATTAACAAGTCGTGACAAAACCTCTTGCACACTCTCCATAGCCACGCAACACGTTGTGTTCCCAGCTGGCAATGATCCTAGGCAGGGTCTTGTATAGATGAAGTTCAGATCAGAGGCTGGGTAACAGCACAGCTCTGAGCAATTCATCCACTTATCTCTCCATCATATTTACACCCAGAGTGAATCTTTGGCCCAGCTAAATTTCTTTCTTAGGCTTTTGAAAAGAAATTGATTACTTTTATTAACTAGTTGCTACAGCAAAGCTTAAACAATTATTTCACTGAATTACAGCCAATCTTACCTAATATATCTGCAAGCCCTGTAGCACTTACCCAAAACTGAGTTTCAGATAGCTTTGCAGGACCTTTACAATATTCTGTTTCAGACTGTCTGTGGTTTGTTCCAAAGGTGAGAAAGCTACTGAGAAGGGGTTCAGCTTGTGTTTTTAGACTTGTGTTGTCACATAGATGGATTTTATAATTAGTATTTTGTAATGCCCAGGAGCTCTGGTCATGGATCAGGAACCCTGTTGCCTTAACAGCTGTGCAAACACAGGCACAATGAGCTCTCCCTCCTTGTGAATAGCATCCCTTCCTCTTTAATAAGATACAGTTTTGTTGAAGGCAGGTCAAACTCTGTTGTCAGCTACCTTGGAGTATATCTAAAGCCACTTTGTTGTTATTTCAATGAAAACACAGAGTACACAGCAAGGTTTTAACTTCAAAGTAAATGCCCTTCATCAGTGTGAAATTGCCTCCTACAGCAGAAACCTATCTCGGGGCTCTGCTGCTTAATCCGCCAGGCACTGACAGCTAAAGCAGAGTGCCAGCAGTGCCAACTGGCAGCCAAGTCCTTGGGTGGATTAAAACAATTATTGCTGCTCTTTGTCTTCCTCCTTCATGCTCTCCTCTGACTTCCCAGGTCTTTCTGTTTGCACAGGATTTTATATGAATGCTATAGAGTTTTGTTGTCTCTGTTTAAGGATGTTCATTGTGGCTTGGTGCTCCTGCATACGCTGTGGGTGTTGTGCAGACTGACCAGCCAGAGGTCCTGGGGCACTGGAAGATGCCCTGTGTGTGGCTTTCTGCTTCCCTCCCTCTTTAAAAACCTGATGTTATGTTGTTTTTCTGGTTCTGAAGGCTGAACCACCCAGTGATTACCCTCATTTGGATTTTCTTGCCTCTCTGTGTGTTCCCAGAATCAGGTCCATGGTGGTGCTGCTGGATGGGTGTGTGGAGGTATAAAAAAGAAGTTGTGGAGGTATAAAGAGAGGTTGATTTCTGTGGAAGTTTTAGGTCTTTTCACCTCTGGTGTAGAAAAAGGGTTGTTTCCTAGTGAGGGACTGGGGAGGGTGGTGCACCCTGCAGCCTCACCATCTCCTCCTTGTGATCCACCCACTGTAGACCTTCAGTGGGCAGAAAAATCTTCCCAGTGACACTTAGAAGTGTTTTAAATATTTTAATATCTGAACAAAACCTAAGTTGACAGAAGTATTCTGAAGACTGAAAAATTATCTCTTTTATGTGGTAATTTCTATTGAACAGTACTGGGGCCATTCTTCTCACAAATGAAAGAACAATAATGACGCCAGGACTGTGCTCTACTTTTAATGAACATTTTTGTACTGGACTGTGCATAACTAGTTTATTAAAAATAAAAAAATAAAAATAAAACATCATCCAGTATTCCATTGTTCATTCCAAGTTCATTTCCTATCTTCAAGGCATTTATTCTGTAAGCATTCAGTTACACAACCTGTGGCTGAACTAGAGAGCATTTTCACTGCTACACCGATTGGATGTCTCCAGGCCTTCAGCAGATAGATTTAATCATGTTTGTAGGTACACTTAAGCTGGAAAGACCAAGAAAGTTACTCCTCCAGCTCTCCAGCATGACGGTCTTCCAGAGCTCCTTGCCAAAGGGAATGTTTTAACATTGATGAATCCTTGTGATTTAACGTGAGCCGTACCAGGTCTTCCAGAAGTGGTAGCAAAAACATGTTCCTGAAAAACCAGAATATCCATGAATATTCCACCTACACATGTCCTGTGTCTCTTTGCCATGCAAATAGAAAACCGAGGGCTCATACCAGACACAAATCCCAGAGCAACATGAGAACTAATATCTGACACTTCTGAAATTTATTTTTTTCACAGCCAAATGATTTTATCAAATGTTCTCCAGTGGATAAATCAAGGATTGGAAGGTTGGTTTAGAACTGATTCTATACCATCAGTGCCACAGCATGACCTCAGGATATGTCTTCATCCTAGTTCCTCCTTTTCCTAGCTCAAAGTCATTTAACACCGAGTCAATAAGCCCTGTTGTGATTCTACATCTTTCATATATGTGGCAACAAAATGGGTGAAAAACTGCCTGATTCAGGATTTTTCATCAAACATTAAGACTTCTCAAGAGAATGTCCTACCTACAACTCGTATGTCTCACATACGTAGTATGTATGTATGTAGTATACATATGTGTACTACATACATAGTATCTTGTAGTCTTGTTAATGGGAGTAAAAAGTGAGCAACAAAGCTCCCATGGCAGATAGCCAGGGGACTCTGGATTCATGAAGGACACTCTAACTTGACAGTTTCTACTCATCTGGTCTCCATCTTAACCCAAACGACAATTCTGTGGAAAAGGTGCAGACCAGGTGATGTCTCAGCTGAACCCATAAATTCAGCTCATTTAAGCTCATGCTCAGTGTGTCAGCACAGAGTCATAGAGGGGCTTGGGCTGGAAAAGATCACCTCTGTCCAACCCCCTGCCATGGGCAGAGACAACTTCCACTGGACAAGGCTGGTAAAAACCCCATTCAACCTGAACACTTCCAGAGATGGGACATCCACAGCTTTTCCAGGCAGCCTGTGCCAGGACCTCAGCAAAGAGGACCCCTGTATNCCAACCTGAACTCTTCCAGGGATGGGACATCCACAGCTTTTCCAGGCAGCCTGTGCCAGGACCTCAGCAAAGAGGACCCCTGTATGAAGCACCTTAGTCTGCCACAACCTCTCCTCTCAGAGGGAGATGTTGATAAAATCCTGTCTCTGGACTGCACATTAACTGCAGAATAAAGAAAAGTCAATGAAGGGAACCAAGGAGCTGTTAAAGTGATGGTACTGAGCTGGCAGGTGACCTTTTCATCAGCAGCCTAATGAGTGAACACAATTTGCAGCTGTTCATCAACATTTGCAGGTGAGACCTCAGTGCAAAACATCTGAAGGATTTCCTCCAGGTACAGTAATTAGAGCATAATTGGAACCATTTACAGAGGAAGCATTAACTGTTCTTTCCCTGGGAATGTGGAGATCCCTCCTCACTGTGTTACACCTCAGCTGTATCCATCAGTGTAGGGACCAGGCTTCACATTGCATTTTTTTCCTACTTCTGACTAATTGTTTAAGACCTCTGCTGTGTAGAGAAAATAGAAACATAAAAAATCTGGGAACACAAGATTGGCATCTCCCAGCCACTCCCTTTGCCAGGTGCTGAGCCTTTCCCTTTGATCTGTCTAAGCAGGGAAAAGGCAGCAAGTTTTCCACCTGTTCCAGCTTGAGACCTTGTTAAATCATTTCAGTTCACCGTTTCCTGTAAATATATATATATAATAAGAGTTTCCAAAAGAAATCCCATTAACAGTGTTAGCAGTGGGCACTAGAGGACCTCTTTTATTTCACCAAGCACAGCCTCCTAGAACTTTGTTTTTCCCCTCTGAAGGCAGATTTTTCACACTGATCTCCTTGGGTCATAATGTCTGAAGAAGACATTCTCTATGTTTTATGTATTGCATTGGTGTTCATATTGGAGGAGATGGGTTTTTTACTAGTCCAAAACCTTCATCTTCAATCTGGTAAAGTTTCCATACTTCCAGCTGTGGAAGACCAGAGATATTCCTGCGATTGGCTAAGAGTTGGCTGTGTTTTCATTCTCACTGTAAGCACTCGCTTGCTTGAGGGTATTGATCCTACACAATCCTGTTGATGACATTTGCTAGATCCCTTTGAGTGCTCAGCAATAAGAACAGCTCACTCAGCATCAAGAGTAGCCTGGGAGTTTTGTTGGGTGCCTTTTGATGATTAAATGGCTTGCAGTGGAAAATTATTCTTTTTATCAAAGTTTTCCTCACCACAAATATAAGGCAAAAACTTTCTGGAATATATTTCAGAGCAGCCTGGAACAGATTGCACTTGCCCTTATCTAATTTTCTCTTGAAAAATTGTCTTAGATTTTGATTTTCCCTCAGCCTCACCGTCTCTTCATTTTAACTGTGTGAGCTAAATGTCTTTACATTTCCTCTCCATTTAATCCTTTGCAGGTCTTTTGCCACCTGTGCTACGGATGCTGCTTTGTTTCGAGCTATTTTAAAACTTCACTACTTCAATTTCTTCGAGTCTGAGCAAAACATTGGCATGGCAGACATCATTAGCAAGATTAGATCAAAACTATCCTTTCATAGGTGGATGTTGCAGAAAGAAGCACTCAGGTCCCTACATTCTTCAAAACAGGTACTATTTGAACATCAGAAAAGGAAGTTATATAAGGTGTTTTCCTTCTCCAGCATGTTGCTTTTTCAAATATGTAGCCCTGCCAGGCATGCTAAACAATATGCACAGAACAGTATTGATTAGCATGTCATTAGTCTCACAAGCAGAGCCTGGGACTGTGAGTATGCTGTGAGTAAGACTGGAGATGCTAATGACAGCTGTGAGCAGAAAGAAGATGGACCCTGCTCAAAGATCAGCTCTCAGCAGCTTCATTGGAACACTTCAGGTGTACAGCTGGCTGTAAATGGGAGCCTGTACTCAATAGGACACACTATGGCAGCCTGATTAAAATCTGTGCTGATCTGGAACAGCCCCACTGAATTTGATGTACATCAAATCATAGAATAATTTAGATTTAAAAGTACCTTCAAGATCATTGAGTCCAATATTGATCCAGCACTGCCAATTCAAATGCTAAACCATGTCCCCAAGGACCACATCTACACATCTTTTAAATATCTCGAGGGTTGGTGATTCCACTGTTTCCATGGGCAGCTTGTTCCAGTGCATGCTAACTTTTTGGTGAAGAAATTTTCTCTAACATCCCATCTAAACCTCCCCTGGTGCAACTCGAGGCTGTTTCCTCTTGTCCTATGGATTGTTACTTGGGATAAGAGGCCAAACCCCACCTGGCTACAACCTCCTTTCAGGTAGTTTTGGAGAGCAGGAAAAGTCCATCCTGAGCCTGTTTTTTCTCCAGAAGAATCACCCCCAGCTGCTCCTCATCCAACTTGTGCTCCAGACCCTTCCCAGCTCTGTTGCCCTTCAGTGCCAGCTGTGTTTCTTTGGTTGAAGAAGCTCTTTCCTAATCCCACTGTCTTCTCTCTCCTCATCCCCCTCTGTGTTTGGCTCTTGTAGGGCAGGCCTTCTCCTAACCAGACTGGATGCACTACCTTCAGTTCTGCTTTGAAATTTTCTGTAAGAGAGAAGACCAGAATGCTGGAGTAAACAGAAACAGCTGAGAATATTTCTTAGGCCAGGGAAAAAGGTTGTACCAAAGAAAGAGAGTGGACCTGAGAAAACACATGTCCATTTGTTCCCCCCAGCCCCAATCCTCCTCTCAAAAGCAGCACACAGATCAAGGAGGTTAACACAGATGAAAAAGCAGAAAATAGAAAGTAACACTCCAAGGAAGTAATAATTTTTGCTTTTTCCATGGTGGCAACTCAATACTAAAATGTTTCAGGGATGTCTACAATGAAAATGATGGTGTTATTTCAGGTTCAGCCAAAGATGGCAACTTTTTTTGTGGTCTTTTGCACTAATTCTGTGGCAATTCATGTTCCTGAGAGGCAGTGACAAGCCCTGCTCTGCCAAGGGGCCGTTACTGCACATCAGCTGACATGACAGGGGAAATGTATGCTGAGGAGCAGCAGTCCTTCTTCCTACCTATCATTTAAGGAAAAGAAAACCCAAAAAAGGTGATAATTAGGTCTCTTTAGGTGGTCTGGGTGAACATCAGGTATCTTTTACATAGGCTGCTGGGAAGTTTTTATTAGGAACAGATTTAGTTCATGACTAATCTGAAACATATTTAAACCATGACCTCACATTCATTAATTTCTATCTCAATAGGATGCACAGGAGTGAGGAAAATGATCTGTGTGCTATTTCTTCATCACTTGTTTATAACTGCAATCATCTTTTTCACTAGAAAGTATCAGCCTACAAACAAAAATTGATAGACCTGGGAAGAAACCCCAGCTGTAAATCTGAGTATTGTGAGGCCATAGCACATTGCTTCCCATGGAAGCATTTCTTTCCCTTTTAGGTGTAATCATGCAGGAAGTTTAACATGAACACCAACAAAGGAAATCCTTATTGATTTATTCAACACTATAGAGATGTAACAGCAAAGCAAGAAGATATCCCTGAAGTGCCTTTTAAAAATGTGCACTGAACAGCAAATGGATTTTAAAGTGAAACTCTGGAAAAAATAATTAATTCAAAGTTTGTTCATGATACCTGAAACAAAAATACATAAAATAAGAGAAAGTGGGGGAAAATATTTAATGCAGGAAATCCAGTGTAAAACCTTCCTGCTGAGGAGAAAAGTCAGAAATGGTTATATACACAATCCAAAATAGAATTTTATTTTGCTTCATGAATTTACAGAAGTTTATATCCTTGAATCTCAACTGTAAAAATTAATGACTCACTTAAAAGTCCAGAGTCATACTGCTAGATTTCAGATTTAGATACTTACCTTAAACCACTGTATGTGGCAGTTTGGCAAATATTTCTTCTATAGAGACAGAATCTTTAGAATAATTTATCCCATCCTGAGGTCTGGAGGACCCTGGTTCTCCCCAGTGGAGGCACAGGCTCCTTTCAGAGAGAATAGATCCATGTTTTTCTACCTGTTGGCTAGAGTCTGGACCTCAGTATTACTCTGGGTAATATTTTCTCAGAGTTCACATATTAATCCCAGAAATAAAGAGATTTGCTGTGAACTGGAGGTATTCATCTGATAAAGAAGGCAAAATTTGTTTATTTTAAGCCTTATAGTTACTCAAATAGCTCACAGAGATCCAGTCAGATTCTTAAAATCACATATTTTCTAATGCAACTGGAGCATCTTATATAGGGGAAAATAAAAACATAATGAGACTGACAACCTTTCAAGTAAAGCATTTAGCTTTATCTCTTTGGCTTGGCTTGTGGTAAGAACAAGTGAGTTCGATAAGCAGAGATTGTCAACTCCTGTGTGATTACAACTCCACCAGTGTTTGAATGGGATGTGATGGCACCTGGGCACAGCACCACTGAGGAGCAGCAAAGCTGGATCCCTGCTCTGGCAGAATCCTGCTCATCATGTCAGAGCAGGAGGTGGATGGTGGATGCTATCACTTGCAGGAAAGCTGGGAGCAATACTAATTCAACTAATGCCTCAGTGTTGAGTCTGGAGGAAGGACAGCAGAAACTGCTTTGGTTTTGAGATATTTATGAGACAGTTAAATGGGATGGGGCATAAATTATCAGTCTGCTTAATAGATCTTGTTTCTGGCATGTAGAGGAAGATTAAGTGATCAAAGAGAGCTCAGTGAGAGCAAGGTGCCCAGATTAGCTGCAGCTGGGTGATTGTGCAAAATGAAACCTGTGGTAGCCAAAAAGCAGAAATGAGGTGAAGAGAGGGAGGTTTTTACTTGTGTGCACAGACAAGGTAGTGAAAATACTGTTTGAGAGAGCTTTGTTAAAGAAAGAACATATATAGAAAGAAGAATTCCCCTCCTGGCTAAAATTAAAAGGTAACAACCAGCTGAGTGCAGTTCTGTGTCAGAGGCAGGATGGAAAGAACAATCTGATCAATGTTAGATCATAAGTTTAGCTGGGATCATTATAAAAAATGAATGAAAATCAGCCTTGAGGGATAAAACCTCTGTAAAGCATACTTCTTAACACCATATCCAGCTTTTCTGGTGCACAGCTGAGAAGCTGCTTTCATTCCACTTTCCCAGGACAGTCACATGGAATAGCTAGCCCGTGCATACCACATCAAATGGGCAGTAGCATAAGTTGCTCTTCATGGTAGAACAGTATTTTCACTCTCCTCAGATATAAGGCAACCAGTGCAGAGACTGTTATTTCTGTTAACAGCATATGGCTACTTGAAATAAACCACACAGGCAGAGAGACCAGCTCTGGAAAACGAATGATGAACACAGACTAGGGAAAAGTAGGACTTGGGTAAGTAAACCTTGCTACCTGCATGCTTTGGTGTGCCTGCTCAGTAATCTCTGCTCAACTGCTTTACTCTGAAAGTACCACTGAGTTTCAGGAGGTAAATTCCTATGGCGCTCACTTCTTCTCTTGAATGTGTTTAGAAGTGTAGTTTTGTAAATCCTAATTTACTTAAATGTTTAACCAAATGAGCAATCTCTCATGGTGATCTTCTCCCTGTATCTCTCAGTTTGTTGAAAGGTTTGGAGTATCCCTTACAAATCTGTCCTGGAGCAGGATACATAAGGATGTTATAACATCCTTTCATCCAACACATCAGTACTTAGAGCACTCACAGAGGTTTGAGAGATTTAACTTCTTCTTCTGCCTAAAGGGAACATAGAATCAGAACTCCAAATCTGAGGCAAAGAGCTTAAGCACCTAGTATTGCTCACAAAAGCACCATGGAGAAACTTCCCTTCTGTATTTTACTGAAGAAGTTTCACTTTTATTTAAATAGCGATAAATTCTTTAGGTTAAAAGAGAGTGAGTGTGATCATTTTGCTTAATGGTAAATCTCCCCTTGGGACAAAGAAGGGAAAACCTTTTCATCCTTTGTTTCACTGAGCACCTAAAGGAGAAAATAGAAATTAATGAAGTGTTGGGGGCAGGTGGAGGGAGTTCTGTGTAGTGGCTGGGTTCACATAATGTTTTTTAGACTTTAACTCCAGAAGTCCAACTTCAACATGAGGTGAACACCACTTCCAAATCTGCTCTCAGTATTTTATGGAACAAAAACCCTTTGGGCAAGTTGAGGCGAGGAGATGTGGATTAAGACCAATACAAGCAGGGCAAGGAAACTAATCTTCAGCGTCTGCCATGTGATTGTGAATAGTTTATTCATTGAATTTTTCAATGAAAGACATCACTGTGACTGCTCCAGCTGTCCTTTGTAAGGAGCCTGGATACAGAAAATACAGTTTGGAGTGCTTATGTTTCCCTTACGTTTTCTCCATGAAAACCTCTTGGGTAGAGGAAGAGGAGTTGCTAACTTTTGTGTGTCCCCTGGGTTAGATATAATTTAGACCTCCAGCTACTCACCCCTCAAAGCAAAACTGTACACAGGATACAATGGATGCAATGACTTAAGTTCCTGGAGCCACTCCTGTTATTTCTGGGGCATCATGGATAAAATTGGAGCAAAAGAAGGAATTTTCAGCTCATGATTTTGAGGGCTCTCATCCTGAAATCCTGTTGACTCACAGTACAGCATATGCAAGCACAGAGCATGTTGCTGGGAATTATGTGTATTTTATGTTCAACAAAGTACTGGAATGTGAAGGTAGCTGGAAGGAAACACCTGGTCTGTTCAGCCCAACCCAGCACTCTGAACACTAGGAAAGGTCAAATCAGTGCTGCTTTTAGAGGAGTCTGCATGTTTCTGGCATAGATGCCATTGCTCTGATACATGTGTGTGTAAATACAGGTCCTAGCACCTGCAGTACAAAGGTAAGAGTACTTGTAGTCTCCATGTGCAAAAGAAAGGGATCAGAGAAGGTTTTGTTATCTTGAGCTCCTGAAGGAGGAAGGAATTAGGTATTGGAAAATACAGCTGGATAAGGCAAGCAACAGCTGCTAATTAATCATGTGCTGGGCACACCTTAGCCATCAAAATGGATCCTATGTAACTAATGGTGGGTGAATCAACTGCAGGGGACAATCTTAAAGAGAAAAACCTGAAAAGGTAAACAAGAGGAAGCCATGTGTGGTACAAGAGTAATCCTGGAGTAATTTCTACTGCTGCAGTGTAACCTGTTACATCCCCCCACACTGCAGTGTCAGTGATAAATACTCTTTTAGCTGGCTCTTACTTGCTTCTGCTGTAGGCTTAAATCCACAAGATATGCAGGAGAAAATGACTAAACTAATTAACCAGACCTACTAAAGAAATAGTCCAGTTAAAATAAAGTTTGATCTTTATAATGTTTTATCTAATAGCAGCTAGAAAAGGAATCTACTTAAAGTTCAAGAACTAAAGTTATCTGTGTTCAAGTTTGTGCGTTTCACTGAGGTTTCTAATTTTTGCAGTAATAAAGTTGCATGGATTTTTTTTGGTCCTAGCAGGAAATGAGTTTTCAGCTCTACCTTTGGGCATACAATTGATTTCTCACCCTACTGGTGTGCCTATCACCCTGCACTAATTGGCACCCTAAGGAGTCAAATTAAAGAGGGAGGAGGTTTATTCTGTCATGCCTGGAGCAGTTCCCCCAGTCTCACACAGACCGTGCTGGCAGAGCAGCACCAGCAAGGCAGGCTGTGTGCAATGCCTGTGCTGTAACCTGTTTTGAAGAGCTACAGGGTGGGTCCTCAGGGACTCAGTGTATTAATTTGCCCTGCCCTAAATTGACTCCAATCTGTTTCAAGGTATTATTGATCTGAATGTTAAAGTCATTAGCCTCAGCATTTAGCTGAGGATATGAGGCTGTACACTGAAGTTAACATCACCTGGTCAAAGAAACATGTGAGACAGAAACCACTTCTGGAGTTTCCATGAATTGATCCAAAAAAAGATATCTCTGCATTGAGTCCTTGGTTCCTACACGTCACACTTGTTCTATATACAGTCATGTCTCCATGGTAAGCTGCTTTGAATTTTTTTTTCTTCATTTTTTTTTTTTTTTAACCAAGTCAGTAGCAAGCTAATGGGAAACCAGGAGGGTGAGAAGTTTTGAAGAGAAGCTATTTTAAAGAGAAGCTAGAATTTCTTATATCTGAGAGGCCAACAGGAAATAATTGGATATAGTTTATCTTCTACTCTGGGCTTTGGGCTGACAAATAGGCAGATATAATTGCTCATGGAAATGGATTTTGAAGTAATGAGTAGCAATGTGTCCTGAGCACCTGCAGTTCTCGGATACTCTGGGCACAAGGACATAATGGTTTGGGGCTCAGAAATTCCAATTAGCCCAAAGGAAGCTGAGGCCCAGCCCCATTCATTTGAAACCATGGGGTAGGATGGAAGTGTTAGAATTGACAACTGAAAGATGTAAATAATTGGCTCTGTGAGCTGGGACTTGTCCCGAGCCCATAAAATTTGGAAAATCTCTTAAGCCCTACAGCGTGAGATTTAGCATCCTTTCTTAATATTTTGACAAGGTGAATTATTTTAATTAAAAATTTAATCAATAAAAATAACTGTGGATGTTTCTGATATCTATGTAGCTGTTCTGTCCCATTTAAAATTCTGCCATTTTTGGCCTCATCCCCATCCTACAGAAATTAATTACATTTAATCACATGGGTGAATTAAAAATTACATCCCTTTGATCTGCCTTTCATTCTTCACCTCTTAATTTCTTCAAACAACTATCTGGACACATGAGAAAGGAAGTATCTTCTCCAGAGCATTTATTATCGTATATTATTTTACCACATCCCATCCCAGCCATCTGCTTTCTTAAATACAAAATTGCAGCCTTTCAGGGGTTAGAATTTAGAGTAGTCTGCAATGTCCTTTGAAAAAAATGGAACACTCTCATCTCGCATGGAAAATCTTTTTCCCATGAACAGCAACTGCTGTTACATTCAGCCGTGAGCTACTGCACCTCTTTGCATGCTACTGTACTTTAATCTTCATGATTCTCACTCGTCTGGGTCATTTGGTTGGAAGGGATGTAGGTGCTGACTGACAGCAATGCTGAGGCTGAGCTTGTCTCTGGGTTAGCTGTTGGCTCTCATTGCCTCATCTGCTCTTTGCAGTTTGCTGTACCTCAGGCTTCTCCAGGAGCAGAAATGTGAGTGTCCTGTTTGTTTGTTTTTGTGTGTAGGGGTCTTCTCTGACACTGACCTCCACCCCACAGCAGTGCCATACCAAAATCAACCAAAAATCTTAAGCAGAGCAGATGATTTAACTGTTTCACTCCTTCCTGGCTCTGCTCTCACATGACTGATAAAATATTAAGTAAAGCCTATCACACAGGAGTTACTGATAAAACAAGTGTTTAATCCATCACTTCATTCATACACACACTTGAAAGTTCTCAAGCCCGGGCTGGATGGAGCTCTGAACAACCTGGTCTATGAAAGGTGTCCTTGCCCATGTCAGGGGATCTGAACAAGGTGGTCTTTGAGATCCCTTTAAACCCAAACCATTCTGTGATTCTATGATTCAAGTTCTGTTACACTGGTGAAGGTTTTAAACGATGCAGGTATTCCCAATAAACAGATGCTGTTCTGGGTTGGAGTATTCATCTGTCACTGGCTGATTTGGGACTGAGTGGAATTACTGTGGCCCTGCAGCTGTGGGATACAGCTGCACAGATCACACCAGTGGTGTGCCTTCCTTTGAAAGCAGATATTGTGGGTCTGGGTTGTGCCTGCTGAAGGATCAAGAGCCTGAGAAGGAGACTGGATGGCTGCTTTCCTAAAAAGGGAGAGCTCTTCCACACTCTTCCCAGGTGTCATGTTAGATGGAGAGCAATGCTTCAGCCCTCAATTACAGAGCTATGAAGAATAGGATGTGCAAATACACTAAGACAATTGGGAGTCTGAGACTTTGCTTAATGAAATTAGGGTAGAGATAACTGCTTATAAATATACTTGGAAGAAAAGAAAGGTAGCACCACAGAGGGAACAGAGGTAGTTAAGCCAAGTAATAATGCACATTAGTAAATAAATGTTGGAAGTTAGAAGGATTCTTTTTTTTTACTAGTGAAAGTACACACAAGTAACCCTCTCTGAAATGATCCAGAAGAGCATGGTAAGGAAGAAATTAAAACCTACAGGGGGACAAAAATTGACAAATTTATCTTCTCTGTCCTTATGTTTGTTAAAAAAAAAAAAAACAAAACAATCTGCTTCTATGCGACTGAAACTTGAAAAGCTAGGACAGGGAGAATTCACAGGGGACAGGAATGCTTGAAAATTGTTTCAGGAGTAAAAAAAAAAAGCTAAAAATTACAAAAAAAAAAAAAAAAAAAAAAAAAAAAAAAAAAAAAAAAAAAAAAAAAAAAAAAAAAAGAAAAAGAAGAAGGAAAAAGAAAAAAAATTGAAATGCATTTCTTTGGAAATATAACCTGCCCTCACAGCTGGGAGCAGAAGGGAAAAGATCAGCACCTGAGACTGGAAAATGCAGGAGAAACACAACAAATGGCAAGTCCTGACACGAGGTGCTTGCGTGGTTCTGTGCAGAGAGAGCAAGAGGAAAAGTCACATTGCTCCGGAGCAGAGCAGCTGATAGCATCGGTGTCTGCACCTCACCTCATTAACACCAGCAGGTCCTTGCCAGGTGCTGCCTTGTTCCAGAGCTGCAGAGAAGGGCTGGACACAGCCCTGTCACCACGGTGCAATTTTTATCCCTAAACAGATTTCTGAATTAGAAAGAACTTCAGCTGGCAAAAGGTATCACAGCCCTTTGATTTCAGGAAACACAGCATCTCTCCTATTTCAGGTACAACAAGCAGCCCTGATGCTTGTTTTAGTCCCCAGAACTGCTGCAAGTTGTTGAAAATGCAAAAAATATTACAAAAGACACGAGAAACTCATTGTGTAGTTTGATTGTTGGTTTTTTGGGGGGTTTGTTTGTTTGGTTGGTTTGGTTTGGTTTGGTTTTCCGGAGGAATTAATCACTTACAGCTCCAACTTCAGATATTGGACTCTCAGTTTCTCAAATATGAGGTCTGACACATAAACAGAAAGCAGAATAGTTCTGTTTGACATAAGAGAAGGAAGAAAAAAAACCCCAACAAACACACCTGAATGCCATTTTTCCAGGTCTAACTCAGGCTGACAGTCACCATGGTCATTTATATGTTTTACCAGAATCTCATTATTGCAAAATGCAATTATCTCAAAACAAAATTTTATTCAGCTGCTATCCCCATCGTTCTGATGTCAGAAGAAGAAACAAAACAAATCCAAGCTTCAAAATGATGCACATAAACAAAATGCTTTGACGTGAGCCAGCACCTGCAGGACAAGCTCACCTAATGCTGCCAGTGCTGCTGTGGGTGTAGATGAATATGTGTGCACATGTTTGGGATGTTAGTCCTTCCCACCACTTAACATAATCTCGATTGTGGTGGAGCTTCTCCTATAAACACTCTGCCTCCTAAGGCACGTATTTTTATTTTCTAGCGACGCCACCCAGAAGGGCAAGCTTGCTGAAACTGGTAAGTTATTTGAACTAGGAAAGGATGAAGATAGAGAAAAACAGATTTAGAAAGGAAAAAGAAAAAAGTTATTTTGCATTTGAATAGGATAAAGGGATAAAGTAAGGTTTGAAAATAGATGTTGCAGATCAATATTGTTCTCTGTGCAAGGAGACATCTCAAATCTCCAAGCTGTCTGTCAGTCTTGACGTTAGCTCATTATTGTGCAAAATTTTGGCTATTGTCTTCCTGTAATTGAAATGCATTGAAGACTCTTCTTTGAGTGAGGTGTCAAGATCAGCTGTCAAAAGCTGACAAAAAGGAGATGAAATACCACATAATCTGTAACTTCATTAATGTATTGTCTTCCCCATGATGATGGCATTTTATTCTCATCACCCTATTGTTTTAGTTGTCTAGTTGAGACAAAGGTAACAGTGTAAGATATTTACTGATAAATAAAGGTTGTATGAAGCTTCTGAAATGTTATTTCTTTTGTACTGCATGTGGAAATTGGGATGTTAGTCTATGAGCTTTCCTTGAGGACCTTGGTATATTAGTATCCATAATGAGGCGTGATGTAATAAAGCCTTGTTGAAACAAATTATTCAAACAAAATGAAAAGAGTAATCTGTTTGTTTATTTGCTGATTCCCTGCTTGACTTTCCAGCTCAGTGGCTTGTGTAAAGTTGCCCTGTAAGTTATGGGTTTGTACACAGTTGTATTATGCAAATCATAGAAAAGGAATTAGACTTTCTAATATGAGACTATTCAGATTTGTATGGGGTTTTTTTTCCCTCTTCTTGGGAAAATTATCTGTATGTCTGCTGCTTCTGGAGTAGCAGAAGTTATTCCAGAGAGTAGATGGAAAAGGAGGATTCCTGTAGTGAAGAGCTAAGGGAGGAATAATGATACAGTCTGTGGAAGTGTAAGTTGTTTGTCTTGGTTGTTGAGATTTTTTAGGGTGTGTTTGTATGGCTCAGTTGAATTTCCAGGAGTGATGCTGGGACAGCCATGGCAGAATCATTGCCAGAAGGAACAGAATTGTGGGCAGGTACTCAGATGGGTGTACAGGCTGGCTGTGTCAGCAATGCTCACAGAGGAGCAGGATGTGGGCAGAGGAATGGGTGGCATCCAAAACAGACATTAAAATGTTTTTACTATGGAGAGATGTCCCACTAGAAAAAGATGATCAACTCTGCTCCCAGGGAAAGCATCTGCTCACCTTCCTCCACAGCAGAATGACCAAACTTTACATCCAGTTTGAGTCACCTGAAGTCTTGGCCTCTTACCAAGAGGAGCTTTTGCTTACCCTTTATCAGGCTTGGTTGGAGTTTGGCAGTTTGCTTATTCTGGGTGAGCTCCTTGCTGCTGTGAGCTCAGGTAACTTTTTCCACAGACCCTTCAACGTGCTTAGCTCTGTTTTGTTGGACTTGGCACACACCCTTCTCATCAAAAGCAATGTCAGGGAGAACTTGCTGGAGTGTCTGTGGTGATTTAAACACTTTGAAATGTGTGTGAAAGGAGACACTTCAAAGCATGTTTGAACTGATGAATGTTTTGAATGCTTACTGATGTTACACCCCATAGAAACTGCCAGAGATGAAGAGGCATAGTAAGAGCTACTGAAGGAAGGAAGAGGGTTGTGGGTGCCCTCCTGGGTGTTTGGGATGTCCATTAGTGAGATGGGATGCTCTAGCAGTTCTAATCTTGCCTTGCTCCTTTTAACTCTCCTCGGCAGATCAGACCTTTCCTGATAAGGTATTCTTTAGCCCTGCCATCTCTCCTGCTGATACTTATTTACAGAGTCATTAAGTTCTATTTTCCATAGTTAGTTTGATTGGGGACTGCTCAGCTCTGATAGAAGATTGTATTAAAGCTCATATAATCCCTGCCTGGATTATTTGTTTGCAGGATAATTCTCCAGTCATGTTAATTTAATAAGATATATTTTAATATGCTACTCCTCCTGTGTTTCTGTGATCCTAGTGGAAGGCTCTGCTGGGAAACTCAACCAACCTCTAGGAAAAGAGACTGCTTCAAGCTCCAAATTCTTGCTCTTCTTTTACACCCTCTGCCATTTCCCTGTAACACTGAAACCAGCAGAATGGATCCTGGCATTGGAGAGGTCCAGGTGCTTCCTAGGGGTGGGATCTAAACTAAACACTTGGATTTTTTTTTTTTTTTAAATTCAGAATATGTGCTTGATAAGATTTATGGGATGGAATCCTGGTATCTGAAAACTATTTATTGACTCTGATAGTGGCAGATATCACTATTTCTCAGGCTCCTCACTTGGGTGTTGATTGTTCTGCAGTCTGAGTTATTCATGCAGAGCAGGATATGACACAAGACCTGTAGGAGTCTTGGTCTCCTCTGGAGTAACAGCTGGAGACCAGCAGGGAATCCTGGTGCATCTTCATTGGCATCAGACATTTTTGTGTAGGCAGCTGTATCCTGCCACGGGTCAGAACCCCTCTGATGAAAAAGCACTCCCTCTTTTGCCTTAGCAAAATCTTGTATTAAAGCAAACTCTATCTAAATTTGATAGCTCATATTTTAGATTGCATTGAATGTGAAGAACAGTGCTTCTGATGTCCACTACTGTGGGGACTAAAAACCAGCACAGCTCTTCTGGAAAAACAAAAATGTATTAAGATGTGAGGTTTTAATACTCTGACCAGAGTAAAATGTGTTTTGTTACAGGACTAAAAGGGGCTTACAAAAAGGAGGGAGAACAATTTTTTACACAGGCAGAGAGTGACAGGACAAGAGAGGCTGGTTTTAAAGTAGAAGAGGAGAGATTTAAGTTAGGTGTTAGGAGAAAGTTTTTACTGTGAGGATGACAAGGCACTGGCACAGGTTGCCCAGAGAAGCTGTGGATAGGACCAGGCCAGGCTGGATGGGACCCTGAGCAGCCTGATCTGGTGAATGTCATCCCTCCTTCTGGCAGGGGCTTGGAAATAGATGATCCTTAAGGTTCTTTCTGACTCAAACCATTCTGTGATGATTCTGTTATTCGACATTTCTGTGCATGCCTTTACAATTTAAAATAGCAAGCAACCACATAATCAGAAGACTGTATAAAATTCCTTTCTTATCTGAAGTTTCAGGAAAGAGAACAAAAAAAAAAAATCCCAAACACATGGGAAATAATATGAATAAGGCAGGGGAAGCAGCTGAAACCGTGTGGGGCTGGTTTTTTGGAAGGCTTTCCCAGGCACTATACTTCTAGATGCTTTCTTGCCTAAGTATCTTGTAATGCAAGGTTGAGCTGTGTTGTCATGGAGACTTTCAGGTTACCTCATCATTTTGCTAGAAAAGACAAATTTCAAGGTGGCTGTCATTGTACTAATTTAGTCACGAGACCTGACTTCCCACTGGTTTTATGCCTTCAGACCTCATCCTTGCTTACAGTAAATCTTGTTTATGCCATTGCAGGCATGAGAGTGGTTGCATGTTCTTTTATGAAGCTGTCTTCATGTGAATCCACAGTGCACAGCTCAATATATTAGTGTGACAAGGGACTTATAGCCAGGCTGAGAACTCCCTGCAGAAAGACTTCAGTCTGAGGAAGGGAGAAATTTGCACTGCCATCATCAGAAACCTGGTGGAGTGTTTGCTCTGTCAGGTGGCATTGACTGCCCAGAGCCTGAGGAAAAATCATCCAGACCCTGTATGTGTGATGCCTAAGCTAATACCTGGATAGCATAATTATTTCTCTGTGTGGTGATTCCAGGTTCAGTACTGTGATCAAAGGGTCTCCAGCTGACACTGGAAATGATGAATTTGAACACATCCCATTGCCAAGTGGTTTGCGTGTATTGGGCTTTTTCTGCTCTCTGCCTACCTCTTCTTCAGATGGGATTTGCCCAGAGGTTAAGTGGCAAAATGGATTTTACTCCTGGTGTGTGCAGGGTTGGCCTCAGGCAGCTGCCCATCTCAAAAGGTTTAAGGGAAAATCAACATCTAACTGCCACAAGCAGCTTCCAAGCAGGATTTCTGCTCTGACTTACCTCTCCACTTTTCAACTCCCCTGACCTCAAGGTTGCTGTAACATCCACCCCAACCCTCACTTTTAGGAATTCATCAATCTTTCCTCGCTTCATCCCTGGCTTTCCCTCCTCCAGCTTATACCCCCTCAAACCTTCAGGATGCTCTTGCTTCTCTCTCTCTCTTTCTGTTTTGCCTGTCGTCTCCCTTCTGCAGGAAACCACAGAGGTTATTAGATGCTGTTGATATTAGACAGTTATGAAGAATTTTCAGGGATGCCAGTCTCTATCTGTGCCCCTCCCTGGGAAGTATCTGGAGGTGGAGGTGACAAATGACATGAAGCCCTCACAAAGCTATTTCAGACAGACAATGTGGGAAGAAGATGGACCTCTGCTTGTCTGGGTTGCTGTGTCCTGTCTGCTGTCCCTCGGATTTATTTCACCTTTGTAGGATACAATGATTACGTGAAACCTATTTCAGGCTGACGTCCTGAAAGGACTGTTTGTCCCTATGACTGCTACTTTTTTGTTGTTGTTGTTTCTTTTTTTTTTTTTTTTCCTATTCTCAGCTAGAGGAAAACCAAAGGATATTTCTGGACATGGTCAAAAGGTCAGTGCATCTCATCTCATTTTTCCAAGTCAATTGATCTCAGGACTGATATAAGACACCCCTACCCTCCTGTTTCATGAAGCAAGGAGGTTACACTTTTTTATCTACTTGATAAAAAATATCTTTGCTTTCCCCTTCTGAATGATGCTTTTTTTCCCGTTAAAGGATTGAGGGGGAACCAAAAAACCTTGACTGTAGAGAGATAAAAGGTTCTCCAATGGTCAAAAACTCTTTCTTCCTTTTTTGCCCTCTAGTCTTCTCTTTCAAGCATTTCCCCAGATTTTTAAATCCTCCTTTGGATTTTTCCATCACCCCAAACACAGTATGATGTAAGAGGGAGGCTGGGTTCTTTGTGGGTTGGTTGTGATTGCTGAGGTTGAAACAACACCCAAATCTTCACTGTCCAGGGTTAAGGAAATAAGGGCAAATTTTGCCTGCTAAGATGATACATTTTGTGAGCTTCATCTCACGGTGCTGGATGCATTGGCAACACTGAGGGAAACATCCTTAACCTAAGGATCTAGGAAGACCCTGGATTCTTGAGATTCTTGAATCTCAACTTCCTGTTCTCCCAGGAATTGACAAATTGCTGTGCAGTCTTCTGAGATCTGCTGCTGGTGTTCCCACACATAGTTTGCTACAAGTTTGAAATGGCACCAAATTCCTAGAGGAGGTCACCTCTATGGGAAGGAGAGTCAGGTCTAAACTGTCACACTGATTGCTTCTATAGATCACCTTGGCTGCTCCCATCTTAAGTCAGCAGATACCTGTCAATTTACATTCCCTGGGAATAGATCCCAGAGAATGCTGTGTTCTGCTGAACAGCCTCATCCCGTTCATCTTTACATCAGTGTTCAGCTTCAAGAAATACAATGAGGTAGGGAGGGAAGTATTTGATATCTGTCCTGACTTGCAAGTGTGTTGTGCTCTGAGGTAGTGACAACTCTACAGAGGATGGATCCCTGTTCTTCTTCTAAAGAGTAACCAAAATGCAACCCAAGTACTATGTGTTCTCTCAGTAGTAGGATGAAAAAGCTTTTATGTCTTTATTTTATTTTTTTGGTGATATATGCAGGGATTTTCCAGTAGAAAGTATTTCTGTTGCTGCTTTGCTGTCACGTGTCTAAGCTGGTCCCAAAGCCAAAGAAACAGGTATGCAGCATATACCATATAAGAGAAAGCATAACAACTGGTAATGGTCTCACTGCAAGATCCTAGGCAGATTATTGAAGCCCTTTTGAAATGATACTGTTGAAAAAAGTATTCTGATTTTAAATGCTTTGAGTTTAAAATGTGTTGCCAGTCCTTTGTCCCACTAAAATGCTTCTAGGTCTCAGGAAAGCTAGACTGGGCTAAGTGCTTGATGGTTATTTTAAGCAATCTTCTGCATTTAGCAGCCTGCCATAGATCTTAGAAATGCCATCATACACGTTTGTAAAATATGGACATGATGAAGCAGACTGCAGCTTTTAAGTGACAGTAAAGCTACCTCATGTTGCTCTTTACCTGACCCTTGTTGGTCTTCTTCAAATGCAGCACATTAACCAAATTATTCTACTAATGCAAGGTGTACTTACAGAATAGGCAGAGGTATTTCATAACCCCTAACACCATTCTGCTGCACACAGAGATAAAACCCCCCTTCAAATGTATAAAATCCTGCAGTAATCTGTTTCTTTAAGAGATCTTTAAATCTCTTGCATGTGGTTATTGACTAGAATATCCCAATTGCTTTTGCCTGCAAAGAGCTTGGAAAGAATGGATTAAATGATTTTGTTAATTGCCCACCCTGCTTGGCTCAGATGGGTGCATATGTACCAGCTATATTTATTTGGCAGGTGTTCCTTTCCTCTCTCTCCTTTGGACTTGTTGTTCCCTGTTCTGTTACTCAATCAAGGCTTATAGAAAAAAAGGAATAAATAAAAGAAATTAGTATGATGCTTGAGCACTCTGTACCAGCACAGCAGTGTGGAAGGTACACAAGGAGCCCTGCACATCTGACCTCTCTTTCAGGTGCTGCTGTACTCCTTGTTAGATAGTAAAGCAGAGGTGGAGAAATTCGGGCCATAATGATTAAAGGATTATTTCACACTCAGAGATATCTAAAGGCAGAATTTAGATAGCATTTAGGTCATCAGTACCTATGCAAAACTCATTAATCTGATGTATGCTGTACTTCAGAGTATGTCTACATGAAAGAGAAGTTCTGTTGCCACATTTTCAAAGACTGGGTGTCATTGTATGTGACAGAGAAGTGGCTCAGCTCATATGAGCAAAGATGTCTGGCCTGGGCAGGGATTCAGAGCTGTCTCTTGAGCAATGAACAGGAAAATGCTACCAAGCAGATTGCCAGCTCTGACTTCGTGTCATGGAATATAGCAAAGATAAAGATACCAGCCAAAGATGCTTAGAAACCCACTGTGAGCAGACACAAGTCTTGTGGCTCTCTTAAGCCAACTCTGCAAACCAGTGAGTTACCAGAACTCTCAAGCAGAAAAAAAAAGGACAAGTTCAGGCAGGATTCGAGGAGTTAACTTCAGACACAAAGACTATGATGAATGCCAAGTTGAGTTTTGATTTTATTAGCCAGTGGTCTGAGACTTCACTATGGAGCATATGTAAGATCACAGTGTTGACTTCTGTCCTTTCCCTCTTTGTGTATTCCGGGCATGAACATTTATCTGTAGTTTACTGAGACAGGTGCTGTGCTGCCATAGATTATGGCAGCCCAAGGAAAATCTTAGAATTGCATGTAAAATATCAGCTTACAGCTCCACAGCCAGCTCTGCCAGTTCATGTGGGCGAGGGTTTGACCTTCTGTTTTGAGATGCCATTCTGGATACCAGAACAGAACACTTAGGCACTGTGATCATCCACAGCCTCTTCTGAGCTGCAGAATAATCTTCTACCCTTCTGTCCTTCAGTGAATGAAGCCAAGGGCCAGACACTCTGGCTTCTGTCACCTGAAATCCTGGGAAGATTGCCATAACACACTCTGTTTCATCTTCCTTGCTAGCAGTCAGCTTTACTGCTGCCTGACATAGCACACAAGACATTTCAAAGTCAGCTCTCAGGCAGTCATACTGGAGAAGTGGCAGTGACATTTCTGTGGTCCCACTGATGCTCCTAACTTAATGATCAGTTTTTTGTGTGTCTGTGTAAGTAATTTTAAATACCTGATGCTATTATGAAACACCTACCTGCCAACCTCAATGGGACATCATAAGGCTTAATTAAATGCTTGCAGTGTATTCTGCCGTGCTGATAATCAAGGTACTGCAGAAGGCAAAATATTATTACAAATGAAAAAGCCTATCACAATCTGGAAAGTGGGTAAAAAAAAATAAAAACAGAGTCTAGTATAATCACTTTCTGTTACACTCTGCAAGTAGAGTGTAGCTCATGAACTCTAAGAGATTCTCCCCAAAGGCAGGTCCTTCATTGACGCAAGAAGCTGTCTCACACAAAGCAAGTAAATTGTGAGTGTTAGGCAGATACAGAGATAGAAATTGGGAATAATTATATTGCTGTGCTCAAGATCTGAGTGATCCACTTAACCTCTCTCTCTAGCCAGGGCAGATAAAGGAGTTGTTCTGCCACAATACCCCTGGCTGGTTTAGACTCTTTTATTAGAGCAATATGAGTTTT
Source organism: Polioptila caerulea (assembly GCA_013397295.1). Taxonomy (NCBI): domain Eukaryota; kingdom Metazoa; phylum Chordata; class Aves; order Passeriformes; family Certhiidae; genus Polioptila; species Polioptila caerulea. The sequence continues at coordinate 268,180 of VYXF01002070.1, forward strand.
CACATAGGTTATAACTAGAAAAGTTTAGGCTTTCAGTTGTATTTGTATATCTATATGGTACATATCTATGTAGTCTGTGTCTGGAAACATGGATTTAGTCAGCCAATATGCTGTAGAAGGATTTTGTATAATGTATCTGAAGTGCCCCAGTATGACAAAATATCTTCAAAAAAGGTGAAATCTGCCTCATGCTGAGACCCTGAATTTCTCCTTATCTCAGCCACTGAGTCTGAGAATGGCTTGCATAGAACTTGTCACCCAGGACATGAGGTGGACATTGGTATGCTGCTCAGATAGTGAGGGGTTTTTCCTTTTGATGGAAATCTTCAGTTGTTGCACATCATATCAGCAAAATGCTCAGCTTGCTAAGGATGAGACCCATGGATTCTGCTTGTTCATTCACTCTCCATGCTGTGACTTGTTTTGCATTTGATATCCTTCTTTGGTTAAAACAACTGGCACTTATGTGTCACTAAGTGGTAGCCATAAAGAAAATCAGCTACGCTTGTCTCTGCTGTCACCAGAGGGGAGCAATCCTAAAGGCAAAAGAAGATAGTGTGAATCATAAGAGGAAAATAAAATTCCCATCTCCTTCTGCGCAGTCTTCAGGCATCATTTGTACTCCAGCACAATCACAGCCAGTGGGAAAACTCTAGATATTACCACTCTTGTTTTTATTAGCAACAATCTGGAATTAGAGCTTTAGGTAGTGTTATCTGTCACAGTGCTATCTAAGAACAGATTACAGACATCATGATGGGACACTGGGGCAGATAAAGTGAGGATCATTTGAGGCATATCTCACGTTCTCTTGCTGGGACAGGAAAGCTTGTTTTGATCTTTAATATCTTTCATGTTCAGAAGCCAACAGGTTCATGTTGCTCAGAAGGCATTAAATGAAACTTTTTCCTGTCCAAGGGGGAGCTATGTAGCGTAAATTTTTTGGAAAGTTACTGCAGAGCTAGCAGATGGTAGTGGAGAAGGTGAAAGTGGTGGAGTTGTTAGAAGCAGCAGTGGGAAGAGATAATGGCTAAAATTGTGGGGTCAGTTAGGGAGAAATAGACTTGAGCTAGCTGGTAGAGTCAGAAAAATATTAAGATCTGATGTGTGATAAGTGATGTTGAGCTCCTGTTTGTCCAGCATAACCTTCTTGAAGGAGACTTGATTTTAATGGGGAAGCTTCCTGATGTTTACTGAAAACTGAGCTTATTAAATTAGTTCTGATTGGGTTTTATTAGAACTTCCAAGCAAAACATCTGCCACTGTTGGCTGTACTAGTACTGAAGAGTTTTATAGGACAATAAAGCTACAAAAGCAATTAATATATGCACTAATGCAGAAGCTGTAAATATTTTCAGTCCAGTCTAAGTATCTTAAATAGCACTTACAGCATTGCTGTTGGTGTTACTCCAAGAAGACAATCATAATTCATGCGAATAGGTGTTAAAAGCATCGGTGTTTCTAGAAGCATTTGGAATTATGATGATTTGTTCTTCTACCCAGGCCTTAGTTTTCTGCTTTTTTCACTAATATGTGTAGTCTAATCCAGAGTACCCAACCATTAAATTAAGAAATCTTACAGGTAAAAGGTAGGCTGGGGTGTCTCAATAGTTCAGCTTGCTCCCTCCTGCTTCTTCTTCCTGTCTTCATTTCTCCAGGGAGGAGGTGGGACTGGGCCTGGGAATGATTTGCTATGGAAGCTGTGCCCTGTCCCCACGCAGCCCCCCCTGCTCAGCCAAACACCCAGCCCACAGTGAGAGCCAGCCCAAACCAGGTGGGCTGGAGGTACCTGCACTTCTGTGCTTCCTGTTCCTCTGCCCCCACCTCCACTGACTCCCAGGATCACCTGCTCCTTTTGGAGGTGAGAAGAAAACAAGGTGTGGAGAGAGTTGGTGTTCTGGGGAGAGGATGTAGATCAGGAGATGGACCTGCTGGGACAGAGATGGTGGGAGGGATTGGAATGGACAGGGGTGGACCTGAGAGTGATGGGAACAATGGACTGTCAGGGAGGTTTGCTCTAAAAAAACTGGGAACCACTTGACTTTCTTTTTCCCACCTGGAATGTAGAAATATTCCAGTGGTGTGCACAACGAGTTTTTACCAAGCACAGATAAATCTTTTTGTGAGAAATGCATAAATAGACTCACTTTTCTTCTGGTCTGAGTGTTTTTAGAAAGCAATCTTTTTTTGACAGATGTAGTAAACAGAATTTTTAAGCTCTTTGAGTCCTTCACTTCAAACATTTATTTCCAAATCTCTTTCCTCGATCTTTGTGTTCTATTCAACCTGTTCACACACTAACTGAAGTATATTTTGTAAAGTGATGGATCTTATAAAATTGTGTTCCATGTGTGCTGTGCATCCTGAATTTGGGGCTGAGCTGAAACTTAAACCATTTCAAGAAAAACTCAGGAGAGTTTGTTCTTGAGAGTTTGCTAGTAACAAAGATCAGCTAGCAGAGATGAAGATAGACACATTGAAAAGGGACAGAAATTACCTCTGTTTGGGGGGGTTGTCTTTTAAGACAGCTATGATCACGTGCTCTAATTTCAGAGTTGTCAATCTAAAGTGTCAAAAATTATCAGAGCCAAATTATCCTGGGTTTTTTTCTATCTATTTTTTAGGGATTACATTTGAAATATTTTTCTCTAACGGGAAGTATTAAATACACTGTATGTGAACAGAATTTTCACTTCAGATCTCTATTTCTACAGTAGGGCATTTTAAGAAAAATGGCAAATATTGTCAGATTCTAGAAGAATATAGCTAATGTGTGACAGTAGTACTGCTGTTTGTTTGAATTTCATGAAAATAATTGCTAACTAAAGCCAAACTATATGTTTCATCAATGGCAGCTGTTAATGGTGCAGAGGAATAGCTCTCAAAGAGAGTTTCTGCACGTCCAGCCACGTGCCCTGCAGAGCAGCTGTGCCACAGTAATGACCAACACACGTGCTGTGCCTGTGCTGAACTCCACCTGCATCTGAATGGCAATAATTGCTACAGATTTGTCATGGCAGAAAAGCAAGTCAAAAGCTGAAAGCTTGGTTGAACATATGACTATGTGAACAAATATGTGAATGAGGAAGAGTCTTCTACGCAAAGTTTGTCATTGTGATAAAGGCCCCTGCTCAGAACTTAATAAAAATAAAAATTTTTTAAAAATCCATGTAAACATCAGTAGGTTTTTGATAGCTACACCTTCTTACAAGTTTGATATGGCTTTCTAATCTGTTCCAGACATCCTTTTATATTAAATATCTCAGTAATAGAAGGTGATTTCCACATTTCCCTTACTGCTATGAAGATCTAGTACATAATCAATATGAAGTAAAAGCAAACCAATTATTAATGACCATCTTAATGAAAAAAAGAAAAAAAACCCATAGCTAGAAAGATAGAGATTACAGTTTCCCATTTATTTTGTGTGTTTAAATTCCAATGTACCATGTGGAGCATTCTTCAGAGTTCTCTAGAAAAGAAAGGAAAAAAAATTACTTGAGAGACTTGAATACGACTTGGGAAACTTACTCTCAGTCATTCTTAACTCAAATCCAGTCTCATTTTTTGAGTGAGGAAGAGGCTTACTGTCTTATATCTGTGAGGAGGAAGAGTGTGGACATATCTGAAAGAACCCCAAAAACTTGGTCCTTTTGTCTTTGTTAAAAAGCTTTTTGGGAAGAAGTCATTATTAGAACCACAGCATTCCCCTGAACACCATTATTTTGCAAAGCTCAAAGACTAAGGAAAATGCTGACTAAATAGCTTTTTCAGAGCTAATCTGTCTCAGGAAGTTGTCTGGAACGTCTTTTCCCCATGGGGTTTCTCCAGAACATTTTTTTTTCTTTTTGTGTTAGTTAACATCTGTCTGCTTAGGATTGAACTTGGAGAAGCATCCAAAAGTCACTTGGAGCAGGAAGAGCATCATTGGAGGAGGTTGGGACAGATGCACTGGCTGTCCATGCTGGCTTTTACCTTGAAATAACTTTCCTGCACAGCCCAAGATCTGACCATGGACAAAAGTAGGTTGTCTGGCAGAAATTTGCTTTTACCATTGCAGACACAAGGAGGACACAGGTTTCCATGTCTTTTTGTAGAATCATAGAATGGTTTGGGTTGGAAGGGACCTTAAGTATCCCCTGCAATGGACAGAGACACCTTCCCCCAGATCAGGTTGCTCAAAGCCCTGTCCAACCTGGCCTTGAACACTTCCAGAGAGTATTCACGACTTCTCTGGACAACAGCCTACAATCTGCTGATTCAATGCATTGTGTGCTAAAGGTAGCAAGAACTGCATTAGTTTCTAGGTTTATCAGAACTAAAAATGGGTGTGTTTTTAATTTTTGGGGCCTATTTGAAGTCATTCAGCTGCAGGTCTATTCTTAGTAAAATAACAGTGGGTTTAACCTTGCCCTCAGACTAGTAGCTTGCATATGATGAGTTCTTTCACTCTGAAGCATCATCTTTGCAGGGGGAAGTCTTTTGAAATAACTCATATTTCTTGCACAATTTTTTCATTGTGTTGTTCTGGCAGGGGTTCTTTTACTACTGCATCTCAAAGATCTTGAGAAAGTTAGTTCTGGCTGTTTCATGCTCGGGCAATAATCCTGTGATAGCCTGACATCCATAAATCTGTCATACACCAGCCCAACATATCCAACTATCATGGGAGTTCCAAGTCTGTGTGTGGGATAAAGTGCAGATCCAGCAAGGGATTGTATCATTATACATTTGTGTTGCAAGAACTCACACTAATAATGTACAGGTATCTTAGCACAAGGCTGTCTGAAAAGCAAAAACAGTTCTTCAAACTTTATTTAAAAAAAAATCCCCTCTTTTCACAAACTTACAGAACATATTAGTCACCTTGCTGTAGAGCCAATGAATCTTTTATATTGTGATTGTAAAATCAGCTCCCTCCTTGAACCAAAGCTAAAATCATTCTCACAGGTGAAAAAGCATAAGCTTTAACAATATGAGAAAAATTCATTTTGTGTTGCCATCTGCTTCTGGGATGTGAAGAGGAAGGGGGTTGATGCTGTATGGCCTCTGCCTTTGTGGTTTAGTTAATCCTGCTGTGATAAAGTCCCACATCTGAAGTAGTGACTGTCAGCAGTTCCTCTGCAATAATGCACATTGAAAAGCAGGTGAACTAAAGAAATACAAAGCCAGAAGGAAAATGAAAATGCAGATATTTCAGTCGAAATATTGCAAGTCAGGTTCATAAGAAAATTAAACCTTCTCTGTTCTCATGCCCACTGCTGATTTTCTTCCTTCTGGAGACTTTCAGAGGAAACACAGTCCAGTACTGTGTGGAAAAATGGGAGTTTGCCTCATTTCTGTGTCATGGGCTTCTGTCATGACCCCTGGCTTGTCACTCAGGACTTCTTTCTGAGGAAGATGATTAATTACCTTTAACCAGAATGAGATTTCAACAGCAGATTTGTGTCACAGGCTTCTTTATCCAAAAAATAACAAGCCTATCCATGGTTAACCAGGATGCCATGAGATGCAACTGCCCAGCTAATGCCAGGGGAGAGATATAGCACAAGTTCCTGTTATGTGCACTTAAATACATCTCTGTACATTATATATCTGAATACCTCTCTCTCTCTTTCCCTCTCTCTATCACACACACACACTCACACACACATACACATTTAATCGCCTATAAAAAAGTGTATTTTCTTCTTCCATGAAATCTGAACTGATTTCTGAGGCTGTAATCCTTCTGACTGTTGTGAGAGATGCTTGGCACTGAGATTTGAAAAGTCTGAAGCTTCATTCTTCTCAAGGAAAGCAGATGGCATTTTGGTCAAAGACAAGGCAAGATCTTGTGACAAAGAAAAGCTGAATTTTTATACTATTACCTGAAGGTGCTGATCTTCAGTCTTCCTGAAAACTGCCACACAAACTGAGAAGAAAAGATCATGAACATTTATTTTAGAAAGCTCTTTGTATGAAACACCAGACTCAGCTGGCCCAGATACAATCTTAAATAGGGTCAGTACTATATCTCTTGGAAAATATTTGACCTAGTTCAATGACAGTTTAAAGAATTCAGAGGTAGGAACACATTAAAGAAAAAGGGTTTTCCCTGCTGCACTGAGTGAAAGGGTCTAACGTCATGGAGTAGCTAAGAATAGATGATTGCATTGTTCCTGCTGCTCTTATCTTGGAAACCACATATGCCTGCAGTGGGAGATCTGTGACCTTTGCTAAACTTTGTAATTCTCTCTTAAATGTAGCCTGAGACTAGCTACTACTCTGTCATATTTGTTAATATTGCACTCAATTGCTATCAAAAAACTGTCTGTGTCAATGAAAAAAATATTTTTAACAGGTGACAGGATCCTTGTGTTAACTCTTGTAAAGGCTGAAAATGCAGTCTTTGATAATCTAAGGACTTAGTAGGCACTAAACTTTGAAAGTAAATGTGAATGTTTGGATGAGTGTTGGCTTTGGGCTGTCTGCCAGGTTTGTGTGCCCAGCACTGAAGACGTGCTTGCCAGCAAGTCTAGGCTGGGAAATGGTACCTGCAGCAGGAGATATTTTTGCCTAAACTGGAAAACTTCTGAGCTTTTTTGGAGTGCTTTGCCTCCTCCTAGAAGAGAGAGAGCTGGGAGGTATCCCAAAGTGCTGCTTGTCCCCATGGATTTGAGCCTCATGGCAGAAAACCTTCAGTGCCTTGTGGTTTCTAGTCATGGTGACTGTGGGACAAAGTCTGAAGTGTCTCTAACTGGAGCTCAGGCACAGCTGGGAACTCTGGCTGGAAAAGGAGATTCCCTTTTAAATTATATATTTTAGCTCCTGGATAGCATGTCACATGAAATGAAATAAAAATGAAATAGAAATCTGTATTGTTAAATTGCCACTAGAGTTGACTCCGGGTAGAATTCACAACTGAGGGCTGTGATTTAAGCATCTTTGTGCTGTGTCTCTCAGCTTAAGAGACTGTTTCTACCTTAGCCAGAAGAAAAAAAAAAAAAACAACAAAACACCAAAAAACCCCAAAAACTGAATGATAATATTAATTTCTTTCTCTTGAAGCACCTTTCTTAATTTATTTTAACCAGAACCAGTTGGTTCCAGTTATTGTCCCTCTATAAGGATTGTGAAAGACAATAAATATCTGCCATGCAGACAGCTAACTCAGCCACAGCTGCTGATTTATTTTAAACAACTGCTTTGATTTTTCCTTTCAAGATTTACTCTGTAGTAGGAGGTGACACTGTTGTCTTGTGCCATTAATGTTCTCTTCCAGTGACACAGCCTGTTAATTAGAGAAAGGAGATAAATTCAGAGGCAGGTGGAAATCAATAGATCTTGATTTTAAAAGATTATTTTCTTTGTTTCAGGCTTAAGCACCTTTATTTCAGTACAAAACTAAAAAGAAAAGTGTTTTTTATAATTTTTGATACCCAAGTTTCAATACAACTAATGTTACGATAGTGTTTAAACCATCTGACCCCTCAATGCCTCTTGGTCATATTATTTTTTAGATTCGTTTTCTGATTTAGAGATTTCCTCATGTTGCTTTATGTTCTTTCAGTTTTCATCACTGTGATTATTTTTCTAAAGCTGCCTGGGTTTTTTTTTTTCCTTTTTCCTCAGATTTTTATGAAGTGTAGCAACAAATAATTTGATTTGATTCCAGTAGAGAACATGAAATTCTTCTGCAAGGTGCTTGAGGGTGTCTAGCTGTGTCAGAACCGAGGAATGTTATTTACTTCTCAGTGATCCTTTAGGCTAAGGGAAGATCTATCCCTTTAAAGCTATACCTGAGCAGGAGCGTGGGAACTGTGATGGGAGGAGGAAACAAAGCAGCAGTGATCCAGAAATCATTGCTGCCCTGACTCATTCCTCCTTTTGGTTTGTCTCAGAGCCAGAATTAGCTGACCTCTTGGTCAGAGCACAGAAAAGAGGTGATTGCAAGTTGGAGAAGGCACAGAGAGAGAAGGATTCTTGACCTACTGTGAAGACTTGGTTGTGTGAATGATTTTCTTGGTGGACTGTGGCACATTTGACTCTGACAAGTTTAGTGTGCACACAGAGACTCTGCAGGGAGGCTGTGGGCACCTGAAGGAGTGCACAGCAATTCTTTGTTGGCTGATGTACACAGCAGACACCTGTTTAATGATCTGGCAGGCTGAGCATTCATATGCTCCCCACGGTGCTCCTGTGGGCCAGGCACTCATCAATCAGGCAGGGAGGGCTCATCTCCATTGCTCCAGCCTGGCCCCTGCTGCTGCCATCTTCTGATTGCCTGATTTTTTAATTAGGGTCTCATATCTTTTTGGTGTCAATACTTCTTCACTCTTGAATACCAGCTCTGCTAGCTAATTAGCTACTATTTTTCTGTCTTTGTTTTCACCTTTCTGGTCATGCATGGTTTAAATTCTTGGGTGTTCTCACCATGAAGATGGACATACTCACTGCCACCTCACAACATTTTTGTTAGGAACACAGAACCAGGGTTATGCAGCTCTTCTGCACCAAGCTGGGTCTTGGTTCACAAATAGCTTAGTCCTTCAGACAAGGACAATCAGAGCCATCAGGAAAAAAAGGGAAAATTGGACACTTATAAAGTAGAATGGATAAGTTTCTAAAAAATCTTCTACTAGCCCTTCAGCCTACAGCAGATTTTGGATACCTGAGAGAGTAAGTATTACTCTAATGGTGGAGAGGCACTCAAACAGATTGCCCAGAAAAGCTGCAGATTCCCTGTCCCTGGAAGTGTTCAAGGCCAGATTGGATGGGGGTCTGGCCGAGTAGAAGGGGTCCCTACCCATGGCAGAGGGTTTGGAACTGGATGGTGTTTAAAGCCCATTTTAAACCAAGCCATTCTAAGATTCTATATTCTATAATTCTATGATTTTACATTACAGTTTTTTAAGAATAGGTTATGGACAGATTTATAATCTGCAACTATTGGAGGTGGAGAAGACAATAACTGGTCAGTGAACTCTAGTTTATTTTAACATTTGTGTGTGTACACTGCTTCTTGCCATGATCAATTTGCTGATTTGCTAATAGACTGCTTTTAGGATTGTATCTGTATAACCTCTGATCCATTTGAGCTGTTCTGTTCACTCAGAACTCTTTGAAATTGAGAACCTTACAGACTTGAGAATTGAATTGAAACCTTACAGACTTGAGGACTGGTTTCCAGTTGAAAAGGTAATATTCAACTTGCTCCTTTCTTCTACACCATCTGTCTTCTTGACAGCAATCTAAAATGTTCTTTATGTTACACTTGGAGTAAATACTATGGATCTGAAAGCTGTGTGCATAAATCCCTGCTGTTTTGCTGACTTGGATTTATGCTTGGAGTTACTGTATTGATTGCCTAAGATGACATCTGATTTGTTCTTTGAGATTATACTGTAAAAAACAAACAGAACTTGTCTCCAGCTGAAGGGTGATCTCTGAATCTGTGCCTCCCTCCTCTTCCTCTCTGTGTTTTTGGTTCAATGTGTATTAAGTGGGAATGGGCTCACACTGTAGTGAGTTAAGATATGAGGTCTGGCAAAACAGCAGGTCCAATCAATATCTTCTTGTTCTTTTCTTTCTTTTTTTTTTTTTTTTTTTTTTTTTTTTTTCTGTNCTGATCCCTGGACCTTGATATGAACAGCAACTTATTGCCTGATTCTTGGTTGTTCCTATGGCTGTTTTAGTCTAGAAAGCTATGCCCATTCTAGCATGAATTGAAGAGGAACAGTGTCTACACTATCATATAATGGTTTGGATTGAAAGGGACTTCAAAAATCATGTAATTCCAACTCCCCTGCCATGGGCAGGGACAACTTCCATACCCATGGTATGGAGATTGGAATTAGGGTTGCTACAGCACTGTCAGAGGGGACTCTTGGCTGCCAGAGAGCAGCCTGTATCAGCTCCAAAGCAGGAACTGCAATGCCAAGGAACACCATTCTCACAGTGGGAAACAGATGTTTCAATACCTGTAATCATATTTCTGCATGTCAGAACTGGAAACCAAATTTTGTGGCTTTAAATGAGTCTGGTGAGTTGGCAAAAGGTTTAGAGCTACCATGTTGAGCTAAAATTCAAATTTTTTCATTGCTGCCCTGAGTAAACAAATCTTAACAGGAGTGGAGGACCCAGAGCTGTAAAATGGGAAGCGGAGTTTCTACATAACAGACTAGAGATGTGATGATTTAAAATAGATCAAGACTGCCCTGTTTTTCCAAAGGAGTGAGGAGGATGCACTTAAACATTGAAGTTCTCACTGACTTTCTGGTTTGTGCCCTGGTGTGACACCACACACATCTGAAGCTGTGTTGGGAGCTCCCTGCAGGGAAAGCAAGAGCCTCTCTGCAGACAGAGACCTTCTGTGAAACTAATCAAGGTGAGATAATTCACCTTTTGGATAATTCAGGGACTGTCTCACAGGTTCTGCTTGGGTGCAAAGAGGCATCTGGACTTTAGATGTGTCAAGGTAATTTGACCTTCCATTGATGAAATCCCTTCGTACTTCTGGAGGCAGAATGTAGGCATGAACCAGGGCTTGGTGGAGCTGCCCTAAGGCTGTTAAACAGAGTTTATGATTTCTGTGTTAGACTTTGTGAAATTGAGATTTTTTTTGTTTGTTGAGAACAGGACACGAGATAGTCAAAGACTGGACAAATGCAGATTAAACCATTTTTCTGACAGGAAAGATACATTCTGAAATGGGTGAAAAAGGCTATTGCTATGTGGTGCACCCTGCAAAAGCTTTCACAGATGGGATAGTTTGATGAAGCAGCTGTCCTGTCCAAATGTAGCTGAAGCAGTTGGTTAGTTCCCACTGAGACCAGAGACACACTTGGCAGGATTCTAACAAAATGTTAATGTATTGTGAATGTATCTGCCAGCCAGCCATTTGAACTGTCACCGTTCTTTGCTACAGGCTGCAGCACAGCAAGGGCAGGGCCACGGGCACTGAATTTCAAGGCATTTGTCAGAGCTGTCGTCTTGGTGCTGTCTCAGAGCAGAATGTAGCCAGCAGCCAAGTTCTGTTCAAAGGGAACATCCAACTGCATTAGTGTCAGCCTCTTTGCAGCATTGCAGGCTGGCTGTGCCTGTCCCTGGGTCATTTGTTGTCTGAGGAAAGGCTTGCTCACAGGGGAGCAGGGAAACCTGATGATTCCTATTTATTTATCTGGGGTTTTTAAAGTTTTAAGCAACTTGTAAATCAGGAAGTTGTACTTTCTGAGCAGCAGTGATTCAGAGGAGAGAAGAAGCACAGTGTTAGACAGACTTCACTGGCTTGTGCTGTATAGCTATTAAAAGACTGGATCACAGCAGGAACTTGGGCATGGTGAACGGATGCATCTTGGAGGGGTGGAGGGGACTGTGCATCCCTAAAATAGGCACAGCATTTGATGCAGCTCTTCATGACACCCGAATTAGAATAGTGGTGGGTGTGTTCCTGACAGGTTGTCCCTGCTGAAGATGTTACTGTACCACTGTCATCCACAAAGATTGAAAATAGGTAGAAAACCTGGAGAATAATTGTATTTTTCAGAGATGGCTGGAATGGCTTAAAGCCTAGGAGAAGACCACTCAGGTCAGGTGGTGCTGTGTGCTGCCAGATTTGCTGGCACTTCCAAAGGGTGATTCCCCTGTTGAAATTTTACAGAAGTCCATGTAGACCTGTCTCCAGTTGGTCCATTGTGTACCCTAATCCATGCTCCATCCTGCAGTGTTCTACAAGGACTTTCAACGTTTAGTTTTGGTATGAACTGTTCCCTCTGTTCCCAGAAATGAGGCTAATCTTGATGCATAAATCCATGCTCATTTTATCTGAGCTCTCTCAAGCAGCATTGCTGAATGGCACCATGGCATTTTTTAAGTACTTACCAAGAATGATTATAATGATGATGCCGACTGCTGCTCAAACAGGTAAAGAAAACATGTTTTCTTGCTATTATTGTTGATATTGCTTCAAAGGTAAGATGTCTAGGGTGAAGTAAATGTGGGCAGAAGAGCAGAGGCTTTGCAAAGATTGAACAGTTGAATTTTGATAGAATAATTGCTTACCTTTTCTAAAAATGAGACTTATACATATGTATTAGGATTGAAGAATCCATTTGTTGGAAGTATAATCAGGAAACTGAAATTACTGCAATACTAAGGCTAACATATCTTCAGCAGTTACTAGTGCCAATATAACTAACCTCTTCTTTAATTAATGTTTGAATATAATTAAACAACAGCAAAGTGTAAACTTAATAGTGAATTTATCATTGAGGAAACTTTCATTTCCTTGAAGGACAAGAGCAGAGAAAGGAAGAATAAAAAATATATAAATCTTCTGAGATTATATGAGTGTATTATCTGTGTATTGCTTACCATACCTCCTTTTCTGGAACAACAGCACCAGAAGGTTGTTTTCATTTCTGTCCCTAAACACAGGGAGCATCATTAAATAGTTCAATGCAATTAATAAAGAAGGTAGCTTTGTCTTAATCATTCTGTATCTTCACAAAAAATCCTTGCAGTGTCATATGAATTACTAGTACAATATGAAATGAAAACCAATAGACACAAAACATGGAAAGTTAGTTCATGCAGGTTCTGAGATAGAAGTAGTAGTATAGGAAAAATAAAAGTCTGTGTTTTCAATTTTAAAAGAGCCTTGCAAATTCCTTTTTGTGAGTTTGTTGCTAATGCAGAGGGTACACTGCTCTGAAGGTCAAAGTGACCTTTAGGGTGTCTATTCAGAAACATAAACATATATTTATTTAAAGATAAAACATGGATCTTTGACATAAAGTTGTCAAGGGTGCTGTGTGTTTGGATTTGATTTTCAATCAAATCAGGTTCAGTTTACAATATAGCAATGTTTATCAAGTGTGTGTTTCCATGAAATGTCTTGTGTTTTGAATGAAGAATATAGATAGGTATAACTCCCAGAAAGCTCCCTGTGGTGAAACAGAATGGGATGTCATGAGAATGATTCAGGATGGAACAGAAAAGAAAGAAAGGCAGGCTCAGATCTGTGGGAGCAAAAGTTTGAAGAAGAAGATTAAGAGGTGATGTAGGCAAAAGGAAGACCATAAAAGTCATTAAAGAAGTTGGATGACAAATATTAAGCTTTGGGCAGGAAAGATTATTTTTACCTAAATTATTATTCCAAAACTAATAAGCTGAGATTTAAAACTCCAGGAAGAAGCAAAGCCTGAAATAGCTGCAGTGATGGAGAACACCTGGACAAATGCTTAAGATGAAAGGTCCATGTTTCCAGATACTGCAAAATAATCAGAGAATTTGTGATTGCCTCAGACAATCATATGTCTCAGACACTTGGAAAGCTCTCTGAATATGCCTCAGACACTTGGAAAGCAACACAGAGGATATTCCACCACGGTTGTGGAAGGAAAAGGATAAATAACAGACATTATTAAGGAAGAAAAAGCCATTAATGTATGAATGTAAATTTCATGTACAGAAATGCTTTTGATCCTAATCAATAACTATTTTACCCATTTCCTGTCTGAGCTGAAATACACATCTTAGATGGAGATGTAAAGTGATGATGAAAGAAGATTGGAAATATAGTTGGAAGACACATATTTAATTTTTTTTTATGCAATCTTGTTTGAAATTTCTACTGCAAATTGTGTTTGATTTCTCTTATCATGCCACACAAGGCTGTAAATTAATCTGCCAGATATAAATGAAAAATACACCTCATGTTAAATTTGGCTGCTGGATAGTCCCATGGAGAGGTGACAGCAAGATTGGGCAAAGACCAGTTCAGTTTTTGGGAATTGGCAGGTTTGGGAGATAGAAACGAATGCTGAGTGATTACTTGTCATCAAAAGAAAGCCCAAACACGTTAAAGGGGTGAAAGGAGGGCAGATCCTGGAGGGACATGACCATCGGTGATGTCTACAAGAAGACACAGGAGTTACAACACAAAATAACTGAATGATGACCCAGTGCAGGAGCTGAAGGAATTGTCACAATAATTGACAATTGACCCATTCCTCAGCAAAGGGACCCATCAAGATGATTGTCAATGGCAGCAGAAGGAACCAGACTGCAAGGGTGCTGCTGCTCTGCTAAATTAAACAGTTTAGGCATCGATCTCCAGCCCCGAGGTCAAATGCCAAGGGGTTGCTCCTCCTCTCCCTCCCTAAGCTTACACTGCCTTCAGGGAATGGTCCCTGGCAAGTGCTTGTCCTAAACCTGCCTGGAAAGCTGCTAATTGGCATTCTAAATACACCTCAGCAAGCTTCTGCTAGCAATTAAAAGCCAAGAATTACAGCTAACATTTAAGTCCATATTTTTATGTACTAACACATCTCACCCAAGGAAACGGGACACTGAGGACATGAAAAATGTGAAATGAGCTGTGCCATCAAAGTTTGAATGTAGGAAGAAGGGCTTGTATATTCAAAGATGGGGGGTGAAGAGCATGTTCCTGCTCTACCTGGGAGACAGGCATGAATACAACAAGCCTTGAATAAGGAGAAGAGAATTAGGCTAAAAATGAGCCAGTCAGAAACCCTGGAGTGATGGGGTCAAGAGGGCAAGCCAAAGAGATAGAGATCAAGGACAGGGGAGAGAGCTCTGAGTCAGCAGCACTGGAAAGAAATCAAGTGAATTTCTCTCTTATGGCCCGGGGTCCTTTTATATCATTTCTCTGCAGTGCCAGCAGCAGCAATATTTGCAGTAACAGATGTGGATTTAATTAATGTGCAGCTTATTTCTTTCTCTGGGTCACTCTGAAACCTCAAATGGAGGGCAAGAGTGTGGATGGGGAATTGCTTGCAAATTCAGATGGGGTAAGGGAAGACTGTAGGGTCAATCCTGGAAGTCATGGGGTGAAGGAAGCAGAGATTGATGCCTCTCACCCTCATCTCTCTGCTGAGGTCAAGAGGAGTGAGACATGGTTGGTTTTTTCTGAAATTGGACACTGTGGCCAGCAGTCTTGAGGGACTTTTACAGCAGCTCATTAGCCTCCAGACTGTCACATTTGCATGGCTGTGTAGGTCACTACAGAATTTATTTTCCCCTCAGTTTTCCAAAACCCACAGATATCCTCTTCCTCAGGAGATGTTTCCCTAGAGCATGCTCTGTGATATCACAGAGATCTTACAGAAATGGATGGAAGGGATGGTGTCAGCAGGAAAGTTCTGCTTTTTTTTTCTGCACATTTTCCCCTTGCCTCTTGCAGACATTTTGACAAAACTGCTACAATTGGCATCTAAAAATACAATTTTAAAAGATACTGAAAAGTTAAGACCCTGGGGGAAAATACTAAAATTTGTCTTTGTCAAATTTTGTGGGAGTAAAAGGCAAATTTTTAGAACAATATGAAAATTCTTATTTTGACAGATAGACACATGTCTGTTGAATGGGATTGCAAAAAAAATTTAATGGAAAAATTCACTCTCTAGGAAAGTTGGAGTGCACAGTGAGGTTGAAATAAGCATTTCTATTTGAATGCCATTCCTGCAGGATCAGTGTCTGATGCAAAGAAACAGTGTCCATTGCAAAGAAACTCTGGGAGCAATTCCATATCAGAAAGGCTGAAGCAGAAGTAGCTGGACTTTCTCAAAAGGGGGTGAACATTTCAAACATGTTTTTCGCTGATGCAAGATTGATGGAGTGTGGTCAGTTCATGTGTCACTGAATGGAAAACGACAGCAGCACTGCAGAATTGCCAAACAGGTGGCTGAGAATAAACTGGTCAAGTGATACCAATAGTTGGAAACGTTGGTAAAGAGGGGACAATTCAGGATGAAGGCTTTAGTGAGTCTGTAGAGACAGTATCAGTGAAGATTCCTCTGATTCCTCTGCTTGTTACTGTCTGTATTCTTGACACCATTTTGCAGCTCCCATTCCCTGCTGAGCCTAGTTCTGTTTCAAAACCCTTCCATGAAGACACCAGACTTTGGCCAGGCCCTATAGCTGTTCCTGCTGGCCCAGATCTGTAGGTTCATAATCTGACATGGTGGAAAGGAAGCTTTGTAAAATCCATTTCCAAGCTCCCATGGGAGGCTCCAAAGAGTGACTGATTACCTTCCATTGCCAGTAACTTCATGAGGCACATTCTGCTATAGGTTGGCATGGTAATTCGTTGAACTGAATTTGGCTTGGCTGATTTATAACAGAAGACGATAAAGTATTTTGGCTCCAGCTATGGGATCATTAGTTTTTTAATTCCCAAGGCAATGCAGAGCTGTCTCTGATAACTGATTTCTTGCTCCCTCTTTCTTTCTCTTTAGAAATATCTCATTTGTTAAGTGGCTGCCCCACTCTTGAAACTCAGCCAGGGAGCAACAGAGAGATTATATTGAAGTGTTCATATTAGAAGAAAGTACTCAGAGCTAAAAGCACTGCCAAGGGCTTGTTCAAACTCAACTTTAGGAGGTTGATGTCTCATGGAGGATGAATTGTCCCCCATTCAGAAATCAAACATGAAGAAACATTTATGAAACCTAAAAATGTCTAATGTCAGAACAGAAAGTCAGTCCTACTTCATAGCTAGAAATGAACTGTGTTCATTTGTAAAGACTTTGGAGACACGGTTTAATGGTGATCTTGGCAGTTCTGGGTCAACAGTTGGACACAGTGGTGAGAAGGTCTTTTCCAATCTAAATGATTCCATTATTTTAAAAGTAGTCTTTATAATGAGGTCATTCATTTGTATTATGGTTCTGCTATGGAAACTCCTCTTTAAGGTTGGAAAAGAATTTAGATAAAGAGAGAGAAATGAATTAATATTATGTACCAAGGTAGACAGCCCTCCAGGCACAAAATTCCTTTTAAAAAAGTGACTAAACAAAAATTTGTGCCAAAAGGTTTCCTGTCGAGCTGTGAGAATACAGGTGGGTAGATGGATTGGAATGGGACACTGGACTCAACATAAAGATGAATTTTTTTATGGCTCAACAAGGACCCTGAGGGATGCCTTTAGGACATCACCCACACCCTGGGAAAGGGGTCCATGCCTTTCTATTGGTTGTAAGAACTAAAGTGACCCAGCAATTCTGCACAGCCTGCTTATCTTTGGCAATGCAAAGGTGCTTTACCTCCTCACTGGCACAAGTGCTGGAAGTCCTGGAAGATCAGATCAGAGAAGACACCACAGAGCAAAATGGGCCATGTCCCTTTATTCCAAAAGGCTGTTTTACACAACCAGTTGACTTTAAAGAAAGTTCAAATACACCTTCAGTGTCCCATCCTATTTTATGAATGGTTCATCAGAACTAGTTTTTTTCAGTAGGTGCATCAGCCCTGTTTTTCCTCTCCGTGTGTTGAAGCATCAACCATTCACTAGACCCTCATAGTCAAACTGAGCAAGATCAAAGGTTCTCCTGGCCCTGGGTTTGAAGTGGATATCCAAAGGAGAATGAAAACGATGAGTATCCTCATGAAGTTCTCCCCTGAGATTTCTCTCTCACTGTTCTATGCTTTCCCTTTCAGAGACTTCCTGAGTCACAATTTGTTGCTGTACCTCCTCAGTGTATTTCTCTTCAATAAACTTATCTCACTTTGACACCATGCAGACTTGTGCACTCAAAATTACTCATTCTTTCGCTGCAATGCCCAGTGTCCCTGTTCAGTCCTAATTCAACACTATCCCACAAAAACCAAAAAAAGCAAAATCCATACTAAGCCCTCAAACTTCTCTCAGAAAGCACAAAACAAAACCCCAAACCTCAATCCTTTGCACTGTCAAAGTAAAACAGCATATTTCCTAACAGAAATATATAAAAGGCTGGATTGTTGCAACCCTGGAGGAATTCTCATGGAAAAATAAATCCTTAGAGCTGTAGGTGTTTTAAATCAACACCTTAGCAACTTCCAGGATTTGTCTACCTAAGGGGTAGGAAGTGATATTTATAAAATGTCTATTGATGCTGTGTTCCTCCCACCCACTCCTCACCCCTCTCTTTGTTTCTTGCAAGTGGAGAGCAAATGTTGGCCAGGTTGTTGGTGAGAAAGGAGAGGGATGTTCCCTTAGCTCTCCCCTTTGGGTTGTTTTAGAAAATAGTGTAGAGTAAGAAGAAACAAATCTTTTCCATCACAGAGACTCTGGAAGAGGCTTCAGCACCACTCAGCTGCAAGCCAAGAAAGCAAAAGTTGGTGAAGCTTTGTCTTTTCCATTCTCAGTTAGTGTCCAACATGGCCAGAGATACCAAGGAAGATGGGATAAAATTTCTTCATTGATAAGGAACTGTGGCAGTAGCAGATTACTTTTTGTGGGATCAGATGGAGTAATACCTTTCTGTCAAGTTTAACCAATTTGACACTTCCTTAGCAAAGTTTTAGGTATGTTTGTGCTAATTTCCCACATATGTTTAATGGGGAATGTTCTAATTTTTCTGACATATTTAGAGCATTACAAAAAAATCCCAACAAATATTATGACTGAGAAGGAGGTAATGGTAACATCTGATTGACTCCATGACTTTTTCGGCTGAAGAACTTGATTCCAGGGGAAGAGATTTTTATCTTGTTGAGCCCTCAAGAAAAGTATCAGGTAATCAAAAAGGCTGAAACAAAATCAACATCTCCAAAATCCTTCTCCATTTTATTTTAAATATTTTTGAATATGATAGCATTCTCAAGATTTTTTATATAGTTGCTTAAGTTTTACTCTCTTGAGACCTCTTCTGTTGCTTCTCACTATCTTTCTAAACTCAAGCCTCTGGCATTTGGGATCCTGTGGTACTGTTCCAAAACAAAAGCATCCATACAAGCTGGTTTCACTCCATTAGCCTGGAGATATCTTCCACCTGCTTTGCACCTTTTCCAGTCTTACCATCTCTTCCATACTCTGTTAGCTTGTGTGTTTCTGGGGTTTTTTTTTGTACGTTTGAAATTGATCAAACTTCCTGAGTTTTTCTTGTTACATCACAGGATGACATGAAATGCTCAAGAAACCATCAAAGGCAGAATGAAAGCTTCACATCCCCTTTGATCACTGTTCCTTACTGAACTGCCTGGTCCCCCTAGCTGGAATTCCTGTGTGGAACAGTGACTTTTCCTTCATGGACTCTGAAATTGTAAGGGACCAACTGTATCAGCTAAATGTCCACAAGTCCATGGAGCCTGATGAGATTCATCCCAGAGTTTTGAGGCAGCTAGCAAATCTTATGGCAGGAGCCATCTCTTTTATCTGTGAAAGATCTTGGGAGTCTGGAGAGTCCCTGTTGACTGGACACTTGCCAGTACTATTCCAATGTAAAAAAAGGCATGAGCAAAGACCCAGGGAACTACAGATGGACTTTTATAAGTCCATCTCAATTCCTGTAAAAAATCATGGAGAAGATGATACTGAATACAGTTGAAAAGCATTTAAAGAATAATACAGTCATCAAGCACAGTCAACATGGATTCATAAAAGAAAACTACTTTTAAAATATTGTGATATCTTTCTATGTTATATTGACTCTCCAAGTGGTTGAAGGGAAGGTGGTGGTTTTGGGTTTTGGTGAAGCTGTTGATACTGTCACTTACAGCATCCTTATGGATGAGTTGTCCAGCTGTGGGATGAGAGTGTTCATGGTGAATTGGCTGAAGGGCAGAACTCAGAGGGTTGTAGTGAATGTGGCTATGTCTGGCTGGTGGCTGGACACCAGAGGTATTTCTCTGAGCTCAAGCCTAGGTCCAGTCCTGTTCAATATATCTATCAGTGATCCAAATGCAAGAATTGGATGTGCCATTAGTAAGTTTGTTTCCTCTCCTCAATTACATATAAAGGAAGAAAGTACATTGGTAGTTAAGTGGCTAAGATTGGTGATACTTCAAATCTACAGGAAGCTGGTGAATCATATGTTGCTCTCTTCTTACCTCAGAGGTGTCTACTATATTGAATAAACCAATACTTCAACTGTGCCAACACCTGGTTGTTGATCTGCAGTCAACACTTCCTACCATTTTACTCAAACATTTACAAAGTAAATTTTAATTTGAATTACTCTCTTTCCTATCTGCTTTGCTTCATTGAATTGCTAACGATGACATGGCTGTTTGTAAAAAGTATCTGGTGGAAACGTTGCTTCATCTTTTATAGTTTTGAAATTAATGATATATGAACCATAGCTCAGGAGCAGGGTCTGGAAGGTTTTGTCAGCTTTTACAGTGAGCCAAAGGTACTGGGGATGAATTGAATGAGAGCTAATGGGACCAGCACATAGCTGAAGGTTGGGTTACAGCTCTGGGGTTGGGTTTCTTGGAGATCTGTTTCTTAATCAATTTTAAGAGCACTATGCTCTCAGTAAGTCCAAATAGTATGGAATATTCCTTTAACTCTGAGAAAGAACAGTGAAAACTCTCTGTGCAAAAAAAGCTAGTCTTTGTAAAAAAATGAATATGTCTTCTCACTTTCTCTGGCAAAGACATTAAAGCAACCTTCTATTTCTGACATCTGTATTTCCTGAAGAGTAGTGTGAAGCTGTAATTCTTGAATTGAGAGTTTTATGTATTTTTCTTTTTCTTTATTTTTCTTTTCCTTTGTTTTCTAGAAGATTTCAAATAGTCCCTCAGTTTGCTAAGCCCATCATGCAGGACTTAGCCCAGGAACTAATTTGCCTATCAGTCACTCAGCCAGCTCTATATTTGTGTTTTCAATGGAGACTTGATTGCATAGACTCAGTGTGAGGTAGATGGTGTCTGGCTCTCAGTGATATACTTGGAAGGATTCTGTATGTGAAAGTATATTCAGTGGGTGATGAAGTGAAAATGCATGATTTAATTTCATCCTTGTTTGATTCAATGTTTGAGTAAAATGGTAGGAAGTGTTGACTGCAGATCAACATGAGCTTTGCTATCCTGGAAAATTCCATGGGGAGAGCATCCATTCGTTTGTCCTACTCTCTTTCATTGGGCATAGAAGGACTTTGTTAGTTTACATTTATTACAGTAACTGTGGTTTTATGTTAAAAAAACTCCACGGCTTATTTTCCTTCCCCAGCAATCAATGCTCAAAATTATTTTAGAGGAGAAAGTGTGGCATTGGGTTTCCATGCAGGATTTATTTCCTAACCAGAAACAACAGACCTTGTTAGCTTTTCCCAATGGGATGGAAACCTGATCTCCTGTCGAATGTCCACTAAAATTTAGACTGAACCAGTGTGCCTGAAAATAGCAGGGTTTGGACATACATGGTACTAAAACAAGATAGTGTGTTATACTGTGGCACATTCCTTTGCTTTTAACATCATTCTGGATATTTGGGGGTTAAATTTTTCTTTTTCATTCCCCTCTTGTTTTTCACATGACTACAAGTGAATTCTCAAGAGTGACAACCTCACTTACTCCATATGACTCTTATTTATCAAGAAATTCGGGTGTTTTTTTCATGTCCTGCAAAAGGAAATTTTCCTTGGAGGGAAAGACTTCAAGGTTAATTGGAAAAGTATAAAGTGTGACAATAGTCCATGTGACATAGACTTGTTAGAGTAAAGACTGTCATGGCAAAGTGGATCACTCTTGAGTTTTCTGTGGCTTAGGAAGGAAAAAAGTGGGGAAGATGTGAAGCCTCTGATCCACGAACAGTGGAGCTGTAAATGTTCATCACACGTATTTAACCCAACCCTTTCCAAAGGGCAGATGGCAGAATTTCACACCATATTTGTTTTAGACTCAGTTTTCCTGCAATTCTCCAAGTCTTACTTTTAGGATTCAGGTGTTCCTAAGTTCTGTGTTTTTTCTTCTAAACCATGCAATGTTTGTGAAGTACTTGATGGAAAAGGAGGTATTTGAAGGAAAACAATAAGGTAGCCCACTACACGTTTCTCCAAGTTTCATTGAAGGCAGGAATGATGGCAAGATGAGAAAACAACATTTGAAAATGTTAGTAATTCTCACTAGCTCTGAATGAGGGATGAAGTGATGGAAGTTCACGAAGTGAGGTGAAATGCTTGTGTTCAAACTGGTTTTGGCAAATGAGGACAGGTAAGGGGTTACTGAGGGAAAATAAGCCCAGGGCAGGCCAGGAATATGGCCTTTGAAATCTCATGCCAAGCAGGCAGTGAACATGGTAGGACTGCATTCATCAAGATCAGGGAAAAGGCTGTTTCTAGTCAGAGACTGAGAAGAGGAGACGGGGGATGAGCTTTAGGTACGTGCAGAGATACCAAAATTCCTGTGCAATTAACCTACCAACATACAGACTAAATATAAGGACCTAAATATTTGCATTTGATTTTAAGACCTTACAAGATTAAAGCTTGTGTTGCAGGCAGAGAAATTATTAAATCCATAGTGATGAAGAAAGCAAAGGAGGTCAAACTTTTAGGGGGAGTTTGCCCATAATTCAGCAGAAGCTTTAGGGCTGTTGACATGTATTGTCATACTCTTAATTTAATATAAAGCAGTACATACAGAAAAACTGTTTCTAAATGTATTTTATGCTTTTCAGTTCTTATAAAAAAAGTTTTGGAATGGATTCTGAAAACAAAAATAATAATTAAAAATTTATTTCAAACATGAGATTTGTAATTAAAAACAGTGAAAACCAAACAACCCCCCTAATTCCCATGTAATCAAACACAGTCTTTTACAAGAATTGTTTTTTCCTACCAGTTTAAATCAACATTAATTTGATTTGGGGAGGGCATGCAAAAGGAAAAGAAAAATGTTAGCTTTCACAAAGCATTGTGTAGAAGTTGTGGAGTTCAGGGCACTAGGTTCTGGGCAAGGATGTGCTAATCAGTCAATAGAAGTGCTCTATATGTCAGGAAAATAGAAATTCCTTGATACTTCTACTTCTTTCAAAGCAATTGGAAACAGACTATAACAAGACATGTTATAGAAGAAAAAACTAAAATTTAATGTGATGGTGGTGGGATTGCAAAGAATTCCGTGTAGAGATCTCATTTAGACACAGATAGACAAGATGACCTTCCCAAATAACTGACCTTCCTCTCATAGCTGAAATACCTATGTGAAAGATCCATGGTGATTCCTTGAATGTATTTTCAAGCAAGACATTTTTTCAGCAGTTAAGTCCCTTAAAAAGGAGTTCAGAGTTGAGAATGCAACTCAAAAATTGTTTAATAGCTTTTTTATTATACTCCATGTGCATTGGCTGGCAGAACTCTCCCAGATGGATTGTGTTCAAAGCTGCCACAGGCGCATTTTGCAATTTAGCAGTGGCCTGAGCTGTACGGAACAGTTTCCTCTGCAGTTGGCAGTGTTAAATGCTCTGCCATTACTCTGAAACAGCATCTTTTGTCTCTGAGATGATCAGGACAATCGTATTTTTGTAATGGGAATATGTTTACAATCACTTTGTTTTTCTTATCTCTGGCTGTTGTTGTGTTGTACTGATAGTGATGCCAGCACTGACTTGGGAAGAGTGCAGAGAGACCTGGGACAAAGGCAGTCAGTTGCCTGTGCAGAGTGAGTTAGCTCAGGAAAGATAAGCCCAGGGAAAGATCCTGGTCCTGGCTCTGCTGGAAGAACTGATTATTCTTGATATTTGGAAATCAGCCCTCTAGGTTGCAAACCTTTTCAGGAAAGCATTTACAGGCTTCCATGAGGCTGAACACTTACGAGTCAGCTGCTGAAAAACTTTTTATATCAGAAGCAGGTGAATTTTAGCAGTTTTCCCTTTCCCTTCTTCTCTCTTCCTCTGCTATTCCATAAAGATTTGCTCTGGGAAGACTGACCAGTCTCCCTCTGACCGAATTGCAGCTGTATCAATATTGGTGTTTTTGGGAGGCTGTCTGCACCAAAGACACTCTGCTGCAGATGGTCTTTGCTTACCCAGCTCTCACTGACCTTTGGATGAGCTTGGTTTTGTGCTCTCACAGCACGGCTCCAGAAATTGCAAGTGCTTATCTATTGTAAGAAAGATCAAAATCCTTGCAAGTCGTCACTCTTGACATGATTTCAGAATATTTATGAGAAGACTATGTGAAACATAATTAATGATAAATATTTTTGCAGCCAGAATGGGGGAAAACCAGTGTGGGGAAAATATTGTGGCAGTGCTTGCATTCTGTTACTGTGAAAGCTACATTTTTAAATGGGAATTTAAAAATTAGGATTATATCCCCTACCAATTTTATTTGGAAATTTTGAAACTTCAAATTAAAAAAATCTTAATTTTTTTGTCTTCAATGTTTCCCTGATCTGCTTCTCTGCCACACACCTCTGAAACCCCAACACATATATGTATGTGGTACTTGTGTGCATTTTGTCTCTAGAAAATGATAGTAAAAAATATATAGGAATTGAATATACTTACTGAAGTAGTGGTGCAAATGAATAACCTAGATAATCTGAGAGGTTAAAAACATTAAAATCATAGCAAGACTTGCACTGGAAGGGATCTTAAAGATCAACTTGTTCCAATGCCCCTGCAATGGGCAGGGAACCTTGCACAGAACAGGTTGCTCTTAGCCTTGTCCAACCCAGCTTGGAGCATTTCCAGGCTTGGGGCATCCACTGCTTCTCATGGCAACTTTAGGAGAAGGGATTCCAATCTTGACTGATGGTAGAACTGCAAATATGAGGAATGATGCTTGTCACTTCTGGCTCTGGTGTGATAAAAGCAGAGAAGCAAACACAGGAGATGCTGGTAAAAAGAGATGTTCAGACTTCTCTCCTGTTCATCATTCCATGGCTGGAAGGTGGCTCTTTCCTTGCCTACCTTGGAATATCCTGGTTCCCCTTTTCCATCATCTCCTAAATCCTTTGCTCATCCCTGTCCACAGACGGAAGATGATTGCTTTCATTTCTGTGGCATGTGGTTCCCCAGGTTTGTTTCAGACAATATCCTGTGGCTTTTGCAGGCTTCCACTTTGGATACGTCCTTGTGTTCACTTGTGGCATCTTTATTTTCAATATCTGCTGATGAAATGTGTTGTCTGGAAGGTTCCTTAGGGAGTTTTCCATTCCCTCCTCCTCATCTCACATTTTATTGCTGTTTTCTCTGCCCAATGAAATTTGATACCCAAGGACATCCAGTTGTCTGTGTTAATTTATTGTCTCTCAGCCCTGAACATCCCAACACCACCACAGACTATATTAGCAACTTTCAACAGCCTGGACTTTCAGCTTGAGTTCTGAGAATTTGCATAAGTGTTTAACCACGTTATCTAACAAGTGGGTAAGAAAAACTTACATTTTAGCAAGATCATGCTGCTGATCAGTTTTGTTTTTCTGTAGTGCCTGAAGGCTTAGGACAACTGTGGTACTATGTTGCTTTCCAGACTGGCTTGCAGGACATTCTTGTAATAGGGATGTATTTGCCATTTAATTGGACTGATTAAAAAAA
>VYXF01002070.1:293486-341685 GCA_013397295.1 Polioptila caerulea
AGGGTCAGAAGAAATTAAATTTTCATTTTCTTTCATAGGGAAATTAATTTCTCTTTGTACTTTTGGGTGATGAGAAGGGAATGTTTCTGTCTAATTATGTAGCAGGACTTCCCTAATTACAATTTAGCTCTTCTGGCTTACATCAAAAACTATCCATCCCTCCCATGGCTCTTAGCATTGCTTCTAATGAGCTTTCAACCATGTTGGAGGGTTTGTCTTTTCCCACACAAATAAATTCTGCTGGGCATGGAGTAAGACTCATTGCTAGTACCCTGCTGCAGAGATCTTTGGCACATCCCAAAAGTCCAGTTCGTCTAGGAATCTTCCATCAATTTGCCATTGAAATATAACAAGTAATTTAAAAATATGTGATTTGTTTTGTTATTGATGAAGATTTTTTGCTTTACTCTGGAGAAGAACATGTCTGTATTGATTTCAGTTTTTAACTTTGAGTAATTCGTCATTGTTTCTTTTCACTTCCACAAATGAACTCCCTAACATCTCTAAAAGAATCTCTGTTGCATCCACACTATTGTTATTTTATACTTGAAAAGAAAGTTAAAAAATAAATCTAATTTCAAACTATGCAGAAAGGAAATAAAAACATAAATCAAGACTAATTTTGTTCTTTATTCTTGACAGTTGGCCTTTATTTCCCACTTTTCTCTCAGGGCTGTCTAAAGGCACTGTCCAAAATACAAAACCTAAAAGGAAGAGACTAGAAAAGACAAGGTGAGGGGGAAAACCCACTTCTTTTCTTCCCTTGGCTTCCATTATTCACATTCACCATGGATGAGAGGCAGATTCATGGTTTCTTTTGCAATAGCTCAGGCCTTTATAGAGAAGGGGGAAGGTATTTTGAAAACCAGATAATATGATTATGAAAACATCAAGAATATCAGAGAGAATGTGCAGACAGAAGTAGAACTCGGAGTGGTAGACTTTTTGCAAGGAGGCTGAATTTTAAAGTTTCCATTTATGTCCACTGTAGCTGGAATCACAATTGGTGTTGGGAACATTGGAAATCAACTTTTGTGTGTATATAAATGTATAAACAATATTTTTACTTTCTTGAAAAACATCTCAAACAAATCACTTGGTCCAGAGTGGGATGGTTATCATTATTTGGAGAGAAAAATTAGACTACCTTTACAGTTTTATTGGCTTCAGAATAAGTTTCATTGAAATAAAACCCTCATTAGTTTTGGTTTGGCTATCTGCAGAGTTAAACAGCAAAGCAGAAAAAAATACATTGTGATATATATAGAGTGTGCTAGAGACTTGTGAGAAAAAAAAGTGCATTTTACTTGAAATACTACGTGTAGAACCAATGCCTTATCTCAAAAAGGATATTTTGACCTCAGATGAGTGCAAAGAAGGGTGATGACTCTAATACAAAGTACAGTGAGAGATCTTCTTTGAAGGAAAATTATTATTTTAACACTTAAAAAAACCCAAAACTGTATTTTTGAGGTTTCTGTGTTTTCCCTGTATCTGAACTTTTGGAACTAAGCTCAGTCACTGAAACTATACAGTGAGGAGCTCAAATTCAACCAACAAAAATGTGGGAGCTTTTTCCCCAAAATTTGAGATTAGCATGTGCAAAGTCCTGAGAACAGCAGTGAAAGTGAATTAGAAAGGGATGAGATGTTTGTACATGGATAACAAGAGGCTCAGTAATGTTGCTGGTAAGTTTTTTGAAGTAGATCCTAAATCTCGTGCTTTGGGATACAGGAGGCTGATAAAGGTCAGGTGAGGTGGATCAATTTCTCCCAAAATTTCAAATTTTGTGGGTTTTAAGTGTCATCCCTTGGTCCTGAATCACATTGGCTCTGTAGGACACAGGGGAAACTTCTGACAGCTTCTCAGAAGCTGCCCCCAGAGCCCCCCCTTTGCCCCAAACCTGCCCACATAAGCTCAGCCTGAGGCTTCCAGCTGAGTTTGCACATGATTCAGCAAACGACAGGAAATAAAAACATACTTGAAATTAAACACTTATCCAAATGTGTCGTTGCATAGGAATGTTTACTGCCTAGAAAATCTTCCTCTTCATAAAATGCTATAGGAGGAAGCTGTTAAAAAAAAATGAATGAAGTCAGCATGAAATTGAAGTTTTCCACTGAATGTTTTAAACTGCATATTCAGCCCTAATGCTTTTAGAGAATATTTCAGGCAGGCCTCAGGTTTCTTCTGCTTAATAAAATGCTTTCACTGCTGCAATGGCCTCTCCATTACAAGTGGGTTGTATGCTTAATTCCTTTTTATCACAGTTGTTCTCATGCTCAGGAGCTGCATTCTAAATAGATCTGCCCATGTGTGTACCAAAACAAAACCATCAAGTAACTTGTGAATACCTGTTGCTCATTTGGTGGGAATTATAACCTGGCAAACTTAAGTTTTTTGGTTTTCTAATTAGCTGCATTTAGTCCTGCTGACCCACCTCTATTTCTATGTGAGTTGCCTTTATGAAAATACCAATGATCAGTAGGAAAGTTTGGGTGTTCAATTAACCTGGTACCTGGAGTTTGGTACTGTGTGTATCCTGTGGGGCAGTAAAGAAGTGTGTTAACTGTTCTAGGTGGCTTTTGAGGGACGTGGGGTTTCTTGTCCTGTTCATACAGCATTTAATACAACACAGCTACAGGCTGAAGAATGTACAAGTACACCTATATCCTTTCTCTAGAAACATATAAAAAGGAGACAACACATAAGAGGGACTGTGTGTTGTATATTTATGAATGCACAATTAATTCCTCTGAGATCTTACTGTTTAATTTCAACTGGTGGACAAGAAAAGAAAATCCTAGCAATATGTATGCTCCCTTTTTAATGGATTCATAAACGGATGGTAGCAGTGTTGTTTCAGCCTTTCCCAGCGTCTAAATCTTGATAAATAATTCAATAAAAGTCATTGCCACAGTGAATGGTAATTAGGTTTATGAAAGAAAGAACAGTTGCTTCAGATAAAAGAATGAGGGCCCTATTCCTCACACTGCCCAGACAAACATCCATCACTGTTCACTCTCAGTGTAGCAGCAGGTCACACCTTTCATACAAAGCAAGCAGGGAAGATTCCTCTTGAGAAAATTAAGGTTGAAATATATCCTTGTACTTTTTAGCACAACTGCTAAGTGTCACAGAGTTAGCCTGTGCTTGGTCCTAAAGCCAGCTGAAATTTCAACTGCATTCACACAAGAACATGAGATTTACCATGACCAGCTCTTAGAAAAATAAATCTCTGACACATGTCCAGGTATTAGCCAACTTTTTCCAGTTTAGATCACCAGAGTGTCCAGAATAACTAATTGAATTTATCCAACTAGACCACACCAGGTACTCTGTGCACTGTTAAGCAATTAAACAGTGATCAAAATTATTTAAAGGCACAAACTTTAAAGAAGTTCACAAAATTCTCATTTACAGCCATGATGTGAGCTTGTCATTCAACCATCTACTTTTTTTTAGCTGTTCACTTAAATAAGATGTCCCTGCTTTGTAGTACATCATATGCTGTCCAGTTTCTTTGACTGTTTTGAATAGTTCACAAATTTTCAAAGTTCACAGTGTTCTTGAACATCTTCTACTGCTGTGGCTCTTTTAGGGGGTCAGAGGAGGGTAATGTAGTCAAATAAATTTTTGTACCAAAATAATTGCATCAATTCTATTTAGTTTGTCTTGTCAAAGTCATTTTAACTTTGTGAAGTTCTGAATTTCAAGAGATAATAGACCATAAAAAGACCTCTTTTTTTCCCATTGAAAACATTAAATAAATAATGACAACAATGAAAAATGCTGCACTACACTTTAACATTATGCAACCAGCATGACTGATGTGATTTATCAGTCTCTTACAACTCCTTTTGCTGCTAAAGGAACTGTTCCATGAAAAATATTCAGTAGAGTAGGAGAGATGTGAGGAGATTTAGTTACATCATATTTTTATGACAGACATCAGTATAGATTCATTAAAATTGTAGAAGAAAAGCCTGCCAGTCACAGAAATCTTTGTTTTGCTTCCTTCCATCCTTCTTTTCCACCAGGGTTCTCCACATGGGGATTATGCCCTCCTCCTTTCCTCTGAACCACTGAGCCCAGAGTTGTATGCCCTCAAGGAACTCAACTGTTTTCCTTGCTATGCACTTAATATTTAATATGTAACATTCAGCTCCATGTTCTAACTTAAATCGTTCAATAGACTATGTATTATTCAACAGAGGGAACCTAAAATGTTAAATAAGCAGGAATTTCAGATCCATTTATACAAGTGGACCCGATTACGTAACATTTCCTTGCTTTATTGTGGGTTCATTGTCACTTTTAATTCTTTCACTATTTGATTAAGTTTAAAGCCAAAGCATTTTGCCATCCAGGACACTTCTAGCATTGACCTCTTTTCTTCTAGGTAAGTACAAATTTGCAGTTAGTACTTAGCCCGAGTGCATAATGCATGCAAAATTAATAGATGGGCAAGATTTGCTTGAGTGTTAAAAAACGAGGACAAATGAATGTGCTGGGATTTATCTTCTCCCCTCCAAATAGTTTCTTGCAGATTTCTAGAGGTACTTTTGCAGAGTATTCTTTTATTAAATAGGGTGGAGGATTCACACCTGGCACATGTGAATTATTTATGCATTCCCAGCTCCTGTTATTATTTATCTCACAATAAAGTGCAAGCACATACTCTGACTGAGGTGTCTTCAGTGAACCACAGAGCTCAAAACTGAGTCTAGAGAAAGGCCAAACACCAGCAGCACAGATTTTCTATGTTATATTTGTTGACCGGGGTTTTAAATATGAAAAAAAATTTGGGCCAGTTTTATTAAAGTGTTTGGTTGCCTCAGTTCCATTTAAATAAATAGTAATTAAGTGCCAAATTTCTGTTTAAAAGACTGGCTGACAGGGATATCTAAAAAAGCAAATTTTACCAGGTCTTGGCTAGAGGCATAAAATGTCCTTAAGTTTGCTGACACCCATTCCAAAACAAACCCATTTTTTAGCACAGTCACTGGGATAATTTGATGCCTGATAAATAATACTAACCTTCCCACCTCCCAGTGTGAAACCTAGAGCTGCTATGGTATGATTCCTCAAAAAGTAGGAGGCATGGCTGTGAGCACTTATCCTACCCTCCTGCAGCAGTAGAAACTCAATCTAACAAATCCCCTCTGAGATCTGAGGAAGAAGACGAAGTCAAGTAGTATCAAAAGAAGCAATTTTTTTCTTTCTTCAGTCCATGACAAACTTTATCAAACTTGCCTGGGCAAAATCACCATCCCTGGATTGCTAGAAATCATCTTGTAATTTTCCAGCCTAAGTCTATTTCTGAACATTATATATCCCATTGATCTTGTGCCAGTATTATACTTATAGTTAGCTAACACTTCCACTATCTTGACATTCAGCCTTTACAAGTATGAGTCACCATATCCTCCCACAACCTTTATACTCCATGCCAAGTTGAGCTTTTGTGTATCCTTGTCCACAACGATTGTAGTCACCTTTTTAGTTCCTCCTTCCATTTCCCTACTTTTCTCATGAAAGCAGGTGCTTAGAAATGCTAAAGACAATTCCATTTGATGCTACACCCAGGCATTTTTTTTCAGCTGGATGGGTTATTCCTTACCTGTACTAAATTCAGAATGCTTTGCCATTTGTACCTGTACTGTGTCCATATAATATCTTGAGTTCAAAGGGACTCACAAGGATCATTGAGTCCAATTCATGGCCCTGTACAAGGCAGCCTCAAGAGTCACCCCAAGTGTCTGAGTGTGTTGTCCAAATACTTGAACTCTGTCAGGCTTGGGGCTGTGAACACTCTCCTGGAGAGCCTGTTCAGTGCCCAGCCACCTCTGGGTGAAGAGCCTTTAACTAATGTCCAACCCAAACCTGACACAGCTTCACTGCCAACCCCTCAGGTCCTGTCACTCTTCACCAGAGAGAAGAGATCAGTGTCTGTCCTCTGCTTCTCTTTGTGAGGAAGTTTTAGAGTGCAATGAGGTCTCACCTCAGTCTCCTCCAGGCTGAACAAGACAAGTGACCTCAGCCACATTTCATACAGCTGCCCCTCCACATCCTTCACCATCATAGCCCTCCTTTAAACACAGTCTAGTAGCTTTATATCTTATTTTGTGCTGTGGGGAACTCACTTATGGGCTGAGCTCTCACAAGCACAGAAATGGAGCTCCTCAGTGATGAGCGAAGGCAAGGCACAGCTCAATGGATTGTGATAACAAGGGAGACCACTAAGGAGATTAGTTAACTTTGAAGACACAAATTATTGTTTATCCTGATCTCTGGGGATGCAGTTTTGTCCTCATCAGTACATGATTTAGTATCCTTTGCATTTAAGTCGTGGGATGGAGTTCTTGTTTTGCACACAGTCATGTTACAATAACAGTAATAATTCAGCCCTGCTGAATTCACAGCAAATTCACAGCCTCGGAGAGCCCTGGCAGGAGCATCAGCTCGTTCCCTGCTGCAGTCTGGAAAAAAAGGCCTGACCTGGAACAGAGACAGGAGAGGAAAGAGGAGCAGCCAGGAGAGGCTGGGGGGGACCAACCACTGCCCCATCCCCACCCTGTTAGGGAAGAGTCATCAGGAGTGAAATGGGGGTCTGGAGACAAGCTGGGTGGAAGGTGTTTTTTGTGCTGTTTGTCTCTCTTTCTCAATACCAGAATATATTTTAATTGTGAATAAATTAAATTAATTTTCTCCATGTAATCCTGTTTAGCCCATGGCAGGAACTGGTAAATGATCTCCCTGTCCTTTCCTCAGTCCCTGAGCTCTCTCAGTGCTTTCTCTCCCTGTACCTCTGGGGAAGGGCAGTGACTGCAGCTGGGTGGCTGTTTGGCCCTTTAGCAGGAATGACTTTATTATCTGGTTCTTTCAGGGCTTCCTAAAGGGATTTTTTTTTTTTTTCAGTATCTCAATGTCCATTTTGTATGGTTGAGAGAAGTGTCTTGGCTCTCCAGAAGACAGGATGCACTAAGGTTGTGGTGTGCATTTCTGCATGTCTGTGAGAGCCCATCTGAGCCAGAGGCTGTATAACATGGATACATGTGTCTGCACCCCAAATTAGTAAGTCCTGAGAGCCCCTGATGTGTACAGTTCAGGCTTTAGCTCCACTAATGCAGCTGCATATCTCTGTCTATATACTCAGAGAGCAGAGCCTGGCTATTTTTGTTTGCCTTGCCAAGGGGGAAACACAAGTCCACAAGATACATTCTGGGTGACCCTAGGCTGAGGTTTGCCAGGAAAAAAAAAATATCTTGAAGAATTGCAGATTTGGTTTTTATTTCAGCATTTAGGAGAAGACAGCTTCCCAAAACATCCAGGCATGATCTGCATAGCAGTAAATGTTGTGTGTGTGAGGTACTGCAGAGGCTGTATTTGCATTTATGCTGAAAGAGCAGTGCTGCACAAGGAGGTGTGTTTGTAAATAGTTCTGAAGCATCCCTCTGAATTACAGCAGTCTGCCAGGCTCCTGGTGGTGAGAAGAGACATGCTAAGGATGTGCAAAAGAGTGAAGAAGGATTGCTTCATCCCAGGTGTGATTCAGAGGTTTATGTGAGGCCATGACTGACTTTAAAAAAGTGTTCCCTCAAGCTGTCTTGAGATAGGAGGTGAATTGGCTCAAATGTTGAGAGACTGGTTGTTCCTGGCAGCATGAGGGGTGATGCTTAGAGAGAAGGGGGCCTATAAAATAGGGAAAGAAAGATTTCTTACATGAGCAGATAGTGATAGGATGAGGAGGAATGTTTTTAAACTAAAAGAGGAGAGATTTAGATTAGCCCTCAGTAAGAAATTATTTTCTGTGTAATATTGAGGCCCTGGCACAGGTTACCTAGAGAAGCTGCTGATGCTCCACCCCTGGAAGTGTTCAAGGTAAGGCTGGATGGAACTTTGAGCAAGCTGGGATAGTGACAGATGTCCCTGCCCATGGCAAGGGGTTTGAAACTAGCTGATCTTTAAGGTCCCTTCCAATCCAAGCCCTTCTATTATTTTATGGTTCTGTGATAACCCCTCTTATGTTTGTAAATGTTTGTGTTACTTGTAAATGCTGTGCATGTGAGCTCTGCCTCTCTACCAGAGGCTACCAATGGCTGGAACTGATAGAAATCTCATCTTTTTCACCTAAATGCAGGAAACTCAGTGTGTGGGGTTATGGGAGGGGGGACATGTGATTGCACAGAGTGTTTGCAGGGCTGGAAGAAGCAAAGGCCAAGAGTGCAGTGAGGAAAAGCACAAAGAAATGAGAGCCAAGGAAGTGAACCTCATTTTTAATGTGCAAACATGGAGCCTTAGGTGCTGGTCACTGTAACTCAGATATGCTTGTACCACCAGCATATGTACCAGTTTGGTTTGCTCAAGAGATCACTCTCTATACAGTGAATTTATGATTGCCATGGGTTATTTCCCACTGGCTGCAGTAACAGCTCTTCAGTCTTGAAGTCTCAATGTGATTTTTCTTTTAATGAAGTTTCCTTTTTTGCTTCTCAAGAAATATCAAGGAGAAAATTCAATGCTATGCAATTATGAACATTGGCTCAGATGTTTAAAGTTAAAATAATCACAAGTTACTTGTGGAATGAAAAAAAGAAAGGGTAAAAATTACTAGAAGAAACTTTTTGCTTCAGGGGCTAAATGATGAGGGATAAACGTGATGGTTTGTTTCTTATCTGCCCTCTAGTGTTCAGGACTCCTTTTCCTCTGGTGTGTGATCATGTCCAAGGAGTTCTTTGAGCATAGGAAGTGAACAGAAAAAAGACAAAGTGGTTAAGTTAGTGGAAAAAAAACTTTCTAATGTCCTTCATCATATGAGTTCAAAGGATTCAGTTTGTTTAATTGTTTTGTCATATAAGAGAAACAGGAAGACAAATAAGCAATCAGTCTCATCTCCAATCTCATCTCAAATTTCTTAGTCTTTTTTAGAAGCTTACAAAGTCTGTGCAAGTCTCTGAAACTGGGAAGATTGATATAATCAGAGATCATTTTCCTTGTGATTGAAACAGATTTGTTGAACCTTCATTGGAATGCTCTGAGGTAGTTGAAAATGTTAATTTATGGTAATTTAGAGCTTGAAAAATACAAATACGAGAATATTTTAGAAAACAGCTTTTTTTTTTTTTGAAACTGAGCTTAACCCTTAGAGCCAGCATTGTATTAGTCATCATCTCAAAATATATTTTAAATTTGAAATTCAGAAGAAAAAAAGGTTTTGCATAAAAATTATTAACTTACTCTAGGAACTTGAATTGAACCTTATTTATGCTAAATGTACACTGAACCTGTGTGTAATTGGATTAGTTCTGTAATACCTAAAGTTGTATTTGCAAAAGCACATATAACACACACACACACACACATAAATATCTTGTCAATATGTGATTATGGACTAATTCATAATGTGTGCATGTATATTCACATATTTAATGTCTGTGTGCTTTCTATAAATTCAATACATTTAAAGAAATAATATATTTGTGGATGTATGTATGAATGTATTTATATATATGTGTATATATAATCATGTACCATTTTAGGTCATTAAAACATATGGAGTGAGGAAATCAATATGTATTGTTTTTGGAGCAAGGTGCTCAGCTGAGTTTCCCAGTCCAACACTTAAATAATATTTAATAATATTTAATTGACTGTCATCCCCCCCTGGAAGCTGGGATGGGCAATGCTGCTCCCTCTGTCCCAGGGGAGACCCTTTAGGGCCGACAGTGCCTCAATCCCCCCTTGCCTGCAGCCTGCCCAGCCAGAGTCACTGAACAGGCAGAGAGGTCACTGCCTTGGGTGAACACTGGTCTTGGTCTCCAGGAAAAACTCCTGGAAACTGAGAGGCCTCCAGGGCAGAAATCAGTCTCCCTATGATGAAGTAGCTGAAAATGATTCTCAGCTCAGTTCTGATATTTTTCATGACTACTGCAGAAGGTAGGCTGGAGATAAACTCAAATGGGTGTCCTTTGAGTGACATTTTTGAGACCCCCAATGTCTCTGCAGGACAGTCTCTTCTAAGACTGAATTCCCTGCCAGGTTTTATTTTCCCCAGGGCTGCAGTGAAGATCCTGCAGCAGAACTAAGCACATCACACAGTCCTGCTGCTCAGGGCCAGTATTGACAAAGCTTCCCTTTTCAATCTCTGCCTGACTAGAGTCACTTCCAGCTTCTTGTGGGTGACACATCATTATTCTGCACCCACCAAGACTCTGTTTGTTCCTTATGTCACAGCCATACCTCAGCAGAGGGTTTACTAAAATTCACCCTGAAATGAGTAATGATGGTTCTTGGTGACAGAACAGAGCTAAAAAGAAATGGCATCACCTTTCTTCTATTTCAAACAAAAATATAGGTGGTGATACCTGGCCACATTAACGATTGAACCTGCTTTTGCCTGAAGGGGAAAGGTTCAGCTGTCTTCTGAGGACTGGGCTCCTGGAGGAGCCCATGTTGTTCATAACAAGCCAGGCAGGGCTGGAATGATTTCCCAGGGCATTCCCCACCTTGTGTCCAGTGACATGCAGCACACAGGTGGTTGTGATTTCTGTTAGGAGGCTGTGCTTTTTGTGGGTCTGTGCTGTGGCCACTCAAACACAAGGATTCTATTAAAATTCAAACACCGTGTGCTGGTGTGGGTTGTTTCTGTAAATTGCAGAAGATGATGCTAAAACCTAATTAACACAGAGGGGCTGTTACAATACCTTGTCCCATGCAAGAAGGGCAAATAAGTTTTTTCTCTGTGGTGGGAATTTGACAAAACAACAGATAAGAGTTCATCTCTTCTCAACAGACAGGCTGTGAGAACTTCTGCTGCTTTTCACCTCAATCTATCCCTCCTTTGTCTTTCATATCTCTCATATCTGGGTGTTGGCAGGGAACTGGGTCATGCAAGCTTTCAAGGCAGAGGGAAATGTTTACTTTTCCCTTTGTGTTGAAGAGATTGAGCCTCTCTCTTGCCCCATTTAATTTCAGAGCTGGGTAATGAAGTCAATGCTATTGCTGTGTTTGTGACTGGAGAAGAAAGAATAATAAAAAGAACATGATGTAATGCTCTGATAAATTCCATGATTATCTTTAGCCTTCTTTCCTTTTCCTTCTTATTGGCCCGACATGTACCTGCTGTGCCAATCTGTTCGCCAGGATGTCGTCATTGAGAAGTACACAAACAAATGATCTCTGCTTTTCATTTCACAGAGTGAGTGCAAGGCAGGCTACTAAGGGAAGACTTGGAAACCTGGGAAAGTCAGTTCTGTAATGAGACAAGTCACAGGTATCACAGAATAATCCAAAGAGTCTTTAGCTCAGTTCCCTGCTCCAAGCAGAGTCAGCTATGGGGCCAGCTATGATTGCTCAGAGCTTTACCCAGTCCAGTCTTGAAAATTTCCCAGGATGGGCATCACACAGCCCCTTTGGACATTGTGCCCCTTTGCTTGACTGTCCTCAGGGGAAAATGGTTTGAATCTCTCTCATTTAAGTTTGTGCCTGTTGTTTCTGGTTGCCCTGCCATGCACCACTATACGGAACCTTTTTCCAATTTCTGGATTATCTGTCCCAACAAGTAGTGGAGGACTGCTGACCTCCCTTAACAGTCCATCCAAAGCAATACCTTCTCCAGGGTGAAGAAACTGGTCCTCCACCCTCTCCTTACTTGAAAAATTCTTCAGATCCCTTCTTCTCAGTGGTCTTCAATGCTCTGGTTTATCGAGATTCTCCTTGTATTGGGGGAACCAAACCTGGGTTCAGTATTTAGGTGTGCTCTGAAGAGCACTGAAGCAGACAGGGATGACCTCTTCCCTTTATCTGCAGGCTGTAGCCTTGTTGGTACAGCCCTAGAGGCCTGTTGTCTTTGCTGCCAAGTCTCACATCCATCCCACTGACCAGCAAGAACCCCTGAGCCTTTTCGGAGGGCCACGAGCCCCAGTGTTTCTTCCTTCCCAATCCCCTGCACTGAATCAGGGATTCTAAGGGCACAGCAGTGTTTGTAAGAGCAGTGTTTTGCAGTTCTGCTCACTGCTTGCTGGATCTATAGATAATATTATGGATGTTTTGAGATGCTGTTGCTATGGGTTGTGCCAGGTGCCTCATGCTCCCATCTGCATGGTCTGTGTAGGCTGTGGTGTGTGCACGTGGAGTTTTCTTTTAGCACTTAAGTGGCAGGGAAGACCAGAAAACACACTCTGGTGATGGAGCTGTGCCCAGGGTTTTGGCTCTGTTCAAGGCTTGGTTGCTGCCTCTGTGTGTGGGAATTTTTTCTGCTAGGGTAGAAGGGGAGAGGGGAGACAAAAAGATGTTTCCTCTCCCTTCCCCCAGATTTAGAGAGCTGAGAAGGAAAAGGAAAGTGTCCTTTCTGTCACATGTACATTCAGCCTTTGCAGTCATTCCCTGGACTCTGACCATGCTAAATTATATAAGGTGCTCTGCAGCTGTCCCTCAAGAATAACAGGGGCAACCTGCAGGGAAAATTCTCAACAGATTTTTTTATTCCCTTTGGAGATGGATAGCATATTTACTTGCACATTTTTGGTAAGAGCATGTAGAAAGATATTCTGCTTGGACTGAATGCTGAATGCGAATTTTGCTGCCAGGGTTCAATTCATTGGTAAATCAAACCCTTCTCTGCTCCTGTCAAGCCTCCAGCTGAGAATCCACTGAACACAAACATGTAAATCCTTCCATCTTTAGTCATTCAGGTATCTATATCTGTCAATATCCTGGCTGTTTGGTCTCAGTGTCACAGACATGCCTACATGTCTGGGGACATGCAGTGGGTCCATTGTCATCCTCCCAGATCAGCTCCAGCTCCACATCTACTCAGTCTTTGTCCTCCCTATTGAGAGAAACCATTTTGTGGCTTGTGTTATCACTGACTTCTGTTGTCATATGCTCAATTGAAGCATTAAGAGGAGGAAATGTTTTTGAAAAATTTACTTGTGAACTTCAAGACAAATCTTATCCTATGGCAAACCCCTGAAGTCCTGCAGTTGCTCTCTGCACCTGTGGTACACCTCTTTAGATGTGCACTAGTTCTCACTGTCTATTCAGTAAATAATAAGCTTTAATAAGAAGAACAGCAGATGTCTGCACAGGGGCTAAGACAGAGTTCCTTGATTTTTTATCCAGTGTAGTATCTTTCACTTTTCTTTGAACTACCATAGACCCAAGAACATAACTGGCATAGTCCCCTCTATGAAACCCCTTAATGTTCAGTTTATTTTAAAGTTACAACACATGTATTTTGTAACCATTGTTTTCCTTTCATTCAAAGAGAGAAGGGGGGTTTTTGGCATAAGCTCTACAAAACAGGTTGGTTAATTTCTTCTGATTAACTTTACTAGCCACTCAGAAGACAGGTGAGAACTAGTCCTATGGAGCCACAATCTGTGGAATTTCAGCGGTCAGTAAGCCTGATGTTCTTTCCAAAGCAATGTAGACATGTCTTAAATGTTTCTATACTAAGCTCCTTCCTTCTCATGAATGATCTATTTATTAAAAGAAAAATTGAATGTGAGGAAGTGTCCACTAGCAACCACTATCATTACCTAGGGTGGTGGGAATGCTGAAAAATATCCTATTCTGGTTTTGTTGTAGTGAAGTCAGTAGAGCTGTGGTAAAAGGTGGGACTCATCGCTCTGGATAATGAATTCTTAATTTGCTTTTCCCAAACTTTAAAATACAGTTAAGAGCTTGACTTTTCCCTCATCTTATTCCTTCATACCCCTGCACTTCAACCTGGAGCAAGGGAAGGCAAAATGTCTCTATCAGTTTCCATCTTTCTCATTTAAGTGGGCTTTGGGGTGTCACTGACCTAGAAATAAAAATAGTGGTTGGAAGTTATAAGTCAACACTTAGAGCAACTTTAAATAAATGTTCAAATCTCAACCACGAAACTCCCGCACTGCTAAAAGTGCTGGTTTTCCACTCACCTGGGATTTGCCAACAAATTGCCATCCTGTGGCTGAATAACTTGTTGCATTCAAGAATATTTTGGAGTAAGATGCCTCCTCCCCTGTCTTTTTCTCACTTCTAATATGCCCTTCCTCAAGCATATTTAGCTTTTCTGCACCATGGTTTATCTAGACACAAATGAGGATGGATGTTTCTCCTCTCCTTGCAAGGCTGAAACATTGTGCTTATTGTAAGCAATTCCAGACAAGTGTTTGGTTCTGATATTTTAAAATAATCTTTGGTTCTGATATTTCAAAATCTTGGTTCAGATATTTTAAAAGAATTTATATGCAAAGTCCAGTTAGTAGTTAGGTACTACTAGTATTGCCTGCCAGCTGGTATTTTGCATTATAAAAGATATATATATATATATATATATAAAATCTGAAAACCTCTAGGGAAGAGTCTTAAACAAACAAGCCCATCTGGATGTTTAGTGAGTTAATATGTATTTTAAGTGGGAGTGATACCAGTGAGTGTTGTTAAGGTTGTCCAGCATTCCTTATAGTAACACTCTAGCTTTTATTGCTTATCATTTTGCTGTATCTTAATTGCTTGGGCTGAAGCATTTTATGCAGGGATATCTTCCTTGGACTGAATTAATTTGTGAAAACTGCAGCCAAAATAGTTTAGATATTTCCATAGAGGAATCTAGGAGAAATAATCAGTTTTGCCTACATTAGAAATGGGTCATCTGCTCTTCTTTGGAAGACTGTAGTTATGTGCTTAGGAGCAGATACTCCAAAGAGAAAAGAAATTGTCTTTCTGTTGTGTCCATCTCTCAGAATTTCTATAAGACAGCCCATAAACCTTTGAAGGAACAGAGTTTTTGGGTGCTCAGCAGAAGTTAGACATAAACAGCTAAGGTCCTCTGACATGTTGAATGCACTGGATGTTTTCCGGCCTCTGTCAAAGCAGAATTCTCCGAAACTTTTCTTCCTTTTTCTGTGATGATGTAGTTTAAGCCAGATCCAAGGTGGGAGACAAGGTGGGAGATGCACCACTCAAGGTGAGAGGGAAGCTTGCACTGTGCCCAAACAAAAGAGAGAAGGAAGTTGCCCTTATGAGTTACTGCACAAAATTGGCAGAGAGAGCTCTAGGAGGTAACAAGGGGCCTAGGAAGAGACCAATTAATTTAGGTTTAAGATACTGTAGGTTGACTGGGGTGGAGGAGTGTAAGATGTGACTATAGGTGTATGGCAATATGTTTGTGTGTGGAAGAAAAGGATGTTGTGTATAAAACCAAGGAAGAGGTTAGGAGTTTTTGAATAAAGGGGCAGAGATCAGGAATATCTGGAATGCATGCTGGGAGCAGAGAGGTATGGGACTTCATGATTTCATAGAATAGTTGATGTCAGAAATCACTTCTTGAGGTCACATCATCCCTGGCCCTGCCCAAAGCAGGACCAGCTACAGCAGGATACAGAGGAAAATATTCAACCAAGTTTTGAATATTTCTCGTGATGCAGACTCCACAACTGTCTGGATAATCTGTTCCAATGTTCAGGGAGTCCAGAAAACCTCAGCTGCTTGTGTGGGTGCCTCTGAAAAAGTCCAGAACTTGTTTTCCATGCACATAATAGATGGCAGTGGCAGTCCTTTTTCAATAGGAGTGTTTAGAAAAATATTGATTGTGATTCTGTGAGGTACTGCAGTAGTGAGCAGTGCTCTGCAGCTCCTAAGGCTTTCTGCAAAATGATGCTTTGAGCCTGGCCTGTGTTATTCAGAAAAATCCTTCTTTTATTTCTGTTTGTTTGTTTGTGTTTTGTTTTGGTTTTTACTAAGTGTTTTTTGAACTTCTAATAGTGCAGTAGTTCCTTCAAGTCCTATAAGAAGTTTTGTATTGTGTCAAACACTTGGAGTGTGCTTATTTACTCTCTGTTTTCTATCCAGTGTGCAATCTTCCAGAGCCCTGAATGAGAGGACTGTAACCTGAGGCTTCCCACTGCCCTCCAGGTAAGGGAAGCACTGATGGGTAAAAGTAGATTTTTGATACTTAAAGCAAGGCTGTATACCTGGCAGGCTGTCTGTAACAAAATGCTGGACTAAAACTGAGTGGTAAAATGAACAAAATATTCAATGGATGGCATCTGAATGAGGACTCTGTGGACTGAAGACAGGATGTGTAAAGACTGGCAGGGAGAGGTATAAACTTTTCTTGGGTGCAACTATTTAAACAAGCCAAGCCTTTATGATCCTTTTTATATTATACTGTGTGGGTTTTGTGTCAAATACAGAATTATTAAAATGATAAATTATACTTTTTCTAATACTGTAGACTTTACCTTTAATTCTTTATTATGGTATGTGTAAATACTGCCTGATTTTAAATGCTGTATGGTTTAAAAGAAACTGCATTATTTTAAAAACACCTTTATTCTGTGGACCTCCCTAAGAATCTGTTAGAATCCTAAAATGGTTTGGAGATCATCTAGTTCCAAACTTCTTGCCATGGAAAGCAATAACTTTCACAGGATCAAGTCGCCCAAAGCTCCTTCAGTCTGACTTTGAATGATTCCAATGATGGGGCATAAGTGATGGAGATCTGAGTGTCACCAGCTGCATCAAAATAAATATTGATATATTTTAGTTGACATTTGTGGTTATATTTTTTCTCAAATAGCTGTGTGAAAAGAGTCTTTTGATCTCTTCTCCTGTTTTTTTCCTTCTTTTGCATAACTGCTTCTCTGTTGCATAGCATGAAACTGGATTATGTGAGACTGTGTAATTCAAATTAGAGGGTGTTTCAAATCCTCAGACTTTTCCTTGGTGCATTTGCTTCCTAAAAGGGTCTTGCCATCTGAATGCTCCTAGAGCACACAGAGGATCCAGAAGTAATCAAAGCCCCAAGACTGAGAGTTCTATTTGTTTTTCTGTGTCAGACTTTTCCTTTGGATCTTACCATTCCCTGAAATTATAAAGTAGAGAGAAACAGCCCCTGGAAATTGTGTTGCAATCAAAACGTAGATTCAGCTTCTCAGTTCACTAAAAGAGAAGATTGACTTTCTCTGTCCATTACCTAGAGATCTGCTGTGTTTCCTGCTGCTGGCCTGGAGCACACATTTAGCCCTTCCTTCTCCCCGGGCACAGTGTGACCTGTTACACACCCACGAGGGCTTTCACAGAGGTTTCCTGCAACAAGCTGTGTCCCAGAGCTTGAGGAAAGCTATGACAGCCAGGAGGTCTCTGCCTGCAGCCACTCGTTGTGTGCTCCAAGCTGAGGGTTGTGGTTTTTCCTTGACAAGAGACACATTCACTCCCTCACTCTGTGTGTGGTTTTAAATCACAAGCTTGTGCCTCGTCATGTAAGGTTTTACGTGCTGATATTGAGGTGTTGGAGGAGTCAGAGTCATAGAAAGTTTAGGCATTGGAAAGGATTTTAAAGATCATGTGGTCCCAATGCTTTCTACCATTCCAGGGACATCTCCCACTAGACCAGGATGCTTGAGGACTTATCCCACTTGGCTTTGAACTCTGCCAGGAATGGGACATCCACAATCTCCCTGAGCAACCTGGTCCAGTGTCTCACCACCCTCACAGCAAAGAACTTCTTCCTAATATCTAACCCAGATTTGCTCTCCTTATACCCATTACTCCTTGTCCTATCCCTACAGTTCCTGACAGAGTTCTCCTAGTAGGCCCTCTTCATATAGTGGAAGACTATTTTGGATTCTCCACACAACCTTCTCTTCTTCAGGCTGAACAGACCTGACTTTCTTAGCCTGTCTTTATGGGAGAGGTGATTCAGTCCTCTTATCAACTTTGTGACCTCCTCTGGACTTACTCTGACTGTTCCATGTCCTTCTTATGTTGGGAGCACAAGAACTGTGCTCAGCACTCCAGGTGGGATCTCACAGGAGCAGAGTAGAGGGGCAAAATCACCTCCTTTGACCTGCTGGCCACACTCCTGCAGATTCTGCTCAGGATTCTGTTGTTTCTTCATCAGCCATCACCCCTAAGTTCTCCTCAAGGCTACTTTGAATCACTTCTCCACCCAACCCTTCGATGTGTCTGGGATTCCCATGACCCAGGTGCAGGACCTTGTATTTTGCTTTGTTGAATTTCATGAGGTTTGCACAGTCCTAACTCTCCATCCTGTCCAGCCTGTGACTGCACCATAGGGCTTGGTGTGGTGAGTGATATGCTGAGGGTGCCTCCATCCCTCCATCCATGTCACTGATAAAGATGTTGAACAGCATCAGCCTCAGAACTGACCCCTGAGGGACTCCACTCATCGTTGGTTTCCATGTGGAAAATTTTCTGTTGTCCACAATTCTTCATGTGCATCATCCAGCCAGTCCTCAGTCTGCCAAGTGGTTCATCCATCAAATCCATGTCCCTGCAATGTGGAGACAAGGATGTTGTGTGGGATAGTGTCAAATACTCTGCAGAAGTCCAGGTAGACAATGTCAGTCACCCTGGCCCATCCACCAATACTGCAGCCCTGTCATAGAAGGTCACCAAATTGGTCAGGCACAAACAGGCAGTAAGAAGTTTGTAGTTCTAAGCTTATTTCAGTTATTTTAAGATTTTTTTTTTTATTATTTAGCCCTGCTCTTAGAAGTTATACAATTACTATTACACTTCAGCTCTGGTAGTGTAGAATAACAGACTGAAGACTACAACCTGTTGAAATGTTTACCAGCCAAATGTGTGCCCTGCAGCATGGACTGGATGCTCCAGTGAACATCTATTAGTTATCCTGCTACCTAATGGGAATATCTATTTCAGGTTATTATTAAATAACCCAAAGGCTCCACACAAAGAATCCAGAATATAATCTTTTCTGCTTATGATGGGATATAGGTCACTAAGCATGTCCAAGGATGTCTGTTCCATAGGGGTTGCAGTCTGGGGACATTCAGCAGGTAAACAGGCACTGAGACATCCTCACTGCTGAAACCTCAATCTCCTGTGGGGTTAAGATGGCAGTTAAGAGACATTTCCAGAAGATAAGTTTTGGTTTAAAACTTCATTGACAGGCATCAGGGCTCAGATGGCTGATTTGGTGGGATAATTCTTCTGTACTGGA
Source organism: Polioptila caerulea (assembly GCA_013397295.1). Classification (NCBI taxonomy): domain Eukaryota; kingdom Metazoa; phylum Chordata; class Aves; order Passeriformes; family Certhiidae; genus Polioptila; species Polioptila caerulea. Next base: position 312,469 of record VYXF01002070.1, read on the forward strand.
GTTAGGGATGGGATTTACCTTTGCCTCAGGATGTTGTAGATAAATACAGCTAAGTAAGTCAGCCCTTGTGTTTTCTTAACAACAGGGAGAGAAAAAGAGGCACAAGGGAGAATTTACCTGATTTGCTTTAGAAATCTGTGTTAGGCTAAGTTGATTTGCCTGTCATTAGAATTTAAAGCAAAAAGATAATCCAGATATGACTAAACACAGGTGCCTAGTACCATCTGAGATGCCCAGAGTGATCTATAATTACCTAGCAGGTCTGCAAGACATAGGTTCTATCTTTAAAAACTAATGCCATGCTTAAAAACACAGCCTTTCCTCTCAACTCTGTCAAATACATCTGTGATGTGTCCTTTCTTTATTGAATCATAGCTACTTATAAAATCAGCATGCTTTACATACTGTAACACCACTTATCTCCCCAGTGAACGATGCAAATCATCGATCCCACTGTGCAGGACCTTCTTGCATGACTGAGGAAAAATGAAACTATTTTACCTTTCTGTTTGTTTGTTTGTTTGTTTTTTAATTTATTTTTTATTTCCTGTGTTTTGTTAGACCTTTATATCTACTTTGTCCTCACTTGGCACAGTAGAAGATGTCCACTCTGCAGGGTACAGACAGAGAGATATCAAAGCCATTTGTTTTAGTGGACTCTGCATCTCCTTCGAGGTGGATTTTTCCTCACTGGTGCAGATTAGCAGCAGCAAGAGAATTAAAGTGGGCAATTCCTCCTCAGTGCTATAATGTAGCCACACTGAGGCACAGAACCTGAAGCTATAGGACAATTCTCTCCTGCTATTCCTATGTGTCTTCTTGAAATCAGTGATGCAGCTTCCAAAAAAAAAGCCCCAAAAAGCAAACTTGGAAAATATAATCTTGCAAACTGGTTACACACACCTCAGTAGGTACATTTTGCAGTACACATCCTGATTTAACAGAAATAAGATCTGTCTGTGGTCCCAGTGATCTATTCAGAATAGCCACGGGTTTTGCTGTCAGCTGGTTAATCATGGAGTGGGTGATTTAGATGTACTCAGCATCATTACTGCAATGAGATCTTCTTGCCCTGCATTCAAAATTACAGCAGGGAATCTCCTGGGCCACACATGCAGCAAATATTTTTTAGCTCTTGAGAAGGGTTTCAGGGTCCTGTCTAATTTTACATGCATTAAATTTTTAAAGATTAAAATAGATAACATATTTCTTTTTTCTTTTTAGAGTGCTGGAAAGTCCCTTTGAGTCAACTATTCCATATAATCTCTGAGTAGACAACAAAATTGTTGCCTAAAAGAAGATTAATTAAAAAATCTTCAGAGATAATGGTTTATAAGATATTTGGAGGCTGTGAAATCAGAAGTTACTCCAAGGAGGTTTGACAGCGTATGCTGGCTAGCACTTTTTCCTCCTCAGTCAGGTAGTTCCAGCTTCTCCCACAGTCATGAGATATATAGAAAATGATTTTATATGAACCAGATTATGACTTTGCAAATGAACACAGTGTGGAGACACAGTCTTCTAGAATATCTTGAGAAATGCTGCCAACAGCACAGCATAGAATCATAGAATTGCTTGGGCTTGAAGGGACCTTAAAGAACATTTAATTCCAGCCTCCCTGCTAGGGACAGGAATACCTTCCACTGAGCCAGGTTGCTCCAAGCTCCATTCAAGCTGGCCTTGAACACTTCTGGGGCTGGTGCCCCTCTCTGGGCAGCGTGTTCCAGGGCCTCACCACCTTCAGAGTAAAGAACTTAATATCTAATCCAAACCTACTCTCCTTCAGTTTGAAGACATTCCTCCTTGTCCTTGTCCAGGTAGTGACCTGCTCTTGTAAAAAAATCCTGTGCATCTTTCTTGTAGGCTTCCATCTTCTAAAACCATTTATGCAGGTTTGATACTTTAATGGGAAATACCATCCAGTTCATTTTCTTGGTGCCTCAAGCTCACAGATTTATATCATCTGCAGTATCCAGGTTGCAAGCAGAGATCTGGCAGCAGGAAGCAAATCCCTTTAAAAGTTTCCACCAGTGATTTTTCTTTTTTTTTTCCAGAATTTTTAAGACAGGGTTTCACAATGTCCTGCAAACTGTACCAGCTCCTGAAAGAACTGTCATGGCTTATAAGCATTACGTAGCTTTGCACTGACATTTTGGGATGAAAGTGACATTTGATTGTTGTGATCTTGTTGTGTCTTGTGATGTTCCAGTGCAAAATGAGAGCCTCATGACATGCCTCTTTGATAGATAAATGGCAGCTGAATGCCTTGATTTCACATGTCTCTCTCAGTTAATACTCCGTATTTTGATCATGTGGCAGTCCATTCACCTGAGGTCTTTTTCCCTTTCTTATTTTCAGATCATTAGACAAAGGCAAAGTTCAGCTTGTTTGCTTCATGCATGAAAGAATTAGTGTCCTGTGCTGTGTAAGTGGATTCCTTTTTGGAAGATATTTTCCCCACTATTTGGTGGTTAGAGGCAATTCTCTGTCAAGGAACTCACTTCTAGGGGGATTTCTCTATGCAAAGAAACCTCTACACAATAAGACAGTAACTTTTAAGTCACAATTTAAAGGCAGAGGGTTGGCCTTTAGTTTAAAAAAGAAAAAGTTTAAAATTTCATCACAGCAGCAACTTTGAAAGTCCTTCCCTTTCCCAGCTTTTCTGTTTTGTTCAGTTCTTTATAAAAATGCAAGAACCCCCTAAAAAAGGAAACATCTCCCTCCTGGAAGCTGGCGTTTGACCTCTGCAAGGCAGTGAGCTCTTTGCTGACAAGTGCAGAACGCAAACATTTTAGATGCATCACTCCATCTGTTTTCCCAGAGCCCCAAAACCATGCCAAGGAGTGACCTCCATCCTCCCGACTGCCACTTTCCCTGCGGAGAGGGGCTCTGGGGTAGGGTCCCTGTGCCTGGATGTCCAGAGCTGTGTGGCAGCCGTGGGTTCGAGCAGATCTGGGCGCTGGGGCAGCTGTTGCTCTGAGCGGTGCCGCCGCCGAGTTGGGTAACCATGGCAACAGCATCACCGCCAGCATCCTCCTCCTCCTCCTCGCTCGGCTCTCCTCCTCCTCGGCATCATCAGGAGCAGCAGCAGCAGCAGCAGCCCTGGCAGGAGCCAGAGCCCGGCAGCCGAGGCTGCAGCCAGCTGCTGCCAGCCCCTACCCGCCCCTGCACCCGGCCACNGGCACCCGGTCACAGCCCCGGCCCCAGAGCTCTCGGGGGAAAAGGGCAGAGGGAGCTGAGGGAGCTGCACTGCAGAGGGATCCCAGACAACCCAGGTAAGAGCTGTGGGGCTGCTCACAAACTCCCCAGGATCGATGTGCTGTGTGCCTGGTGTGTGTTTGCGTGCGAGCGCTGGCTGCGAGTTTTCCGGCTTGCTCCTTCCAACAGCAGTGTGATGACAATTCCAGGCAAGCATGTTTTCCAGCTCATGTCCCTCATCCCTGTCATACTGTCCCTCTCTCTGTCTCCTCTACCCTCATTCACAAGGAATAATAAATAATGCTCTGAAAGCTTGTTAGGAAACGGGATGGGGGGGCCCAATGTGATCAGAGTGGGGAACGGCTGCACTTCTAAAATAAAAGTGGGCAGCAGCAGTGGAGCAAAGGTTGACGTGGTAATTAATAACCCTTAAAGAAAAAAAAAATTATGCGACAACGCACTTCTGTCTCTACCCACTCTACAAATAAATCTCACTCATCATATTCAGCAGAGAGCTGTAAAACAGAGAGGTATATGAATAGACAAGACTAAAAACCTCACTGTAGTCCACAACTGTCAGATTCACCTTAAGTGCTTTAAAACCAGACTAAATTATTACAATATCAATGCAGTAATACTTGAGAATATATGTACGTGTAGAAGTGTAAAAATACTGCTCTTAAACCTTTATACCTCCTAAGAAATATATAAAAAAAAAATATCTTAAAGATATGCATCTGATGGCCACAGTGAAAGATGCTCGCTTCATCTGTTGTGAGAAAGCATGTAGTGGGTAGATTTCAAAAGGTAGGAAGAATAGTTCTGATCCAAAAGCACATGAGGACAGTCCTTGTCATTTTATAAACAGAAGAGATACAAAGCTGTAGAGTGTCCTTGTGCAGGCAAATGGATGTGGATGAGTGCATATGTCTGAAGAGCACAAAGGGAGGGTCAATAAGAAGTAAGTTTAAGCCAAGTGTTTAAGGTGTGAGTGTTTGCTGTGTAATGACTGCAGAGAGCTCTTTCCACTTCCACAGAACTATTTTTATTTCTTTGTTTGTTTGTTATTGTCAGCAGTAAGGAGAAAGAGATCTGACGCTGCTGCTGTCTCTGTCTCCTTCTCTAAACCCCTGTTCTTCCTCTCTGGTGTCCCTTGTCCTCCCTAAATCATCCTTGTCTGTGTAGCTGGAAATGTTTCCTAATTCAAACATGGGTATAGTCTGGGTATAAGCCAACACAATTACTCATATACTTGTGTGTATATATATTTATATATCTATGTATATCCTTGTAATAAGGTTAAGAGACACCTCTCTCATGTTCAACCTGATTTGAAAATCAGAGTGGTTTTTGGTCCCTGCATTTTGCTATGTCTGTAGATCCTCTTAAATTCAGCAGGAGTTGGAATATAATTTAAGTTTATATTACAGAACAGAGGGCAGAATTGTGCCCACCTTTTCTCTATGTTTACAAACATTCTGTTCCTGAAAGCTACAGAATGAGGAATTCAGGTAAGGCAGGACCTCATGTCCAGTTCTTATGCAGAAGTCCTGTAAAAATTACCTGGGCATTATGTTCCATCCCAAGAGAAATTGATAAGGTAAAGGATAGAAAAAAGAACATAGGCAGCTATTTGGCATCAGCACATCAATTTGAAAAATAATTTCTTGAGGAGCTTGACCTCATCACAACAGGTCTTCTCTACAAGGGGTTCTTTGATCCATGGTAATGACAGTGCTCACAGACACCAAGTTCAACTGAAGAGGATGATTTTGGATACTTACATTAATTAAACTAAAGCACTGTAGGGCTACAGTCCTTAAGAATCTGGGCACATTACATGGTGTATTTCTGCATGAGATTTGGTGTTTACTTCAAATTCAGAGAATATTTAAATCTCGAGACTTCTTTGTAATAACAGAGAGGGAATAAAACTGCCTGTCAAAATGCCTGTAAAAAGAGCACAAACCTGATCTTGTGTCTGTCTCTGAGACACCAGTTACAGAGCCACAGTCCTGTATACATGTGTTGCAGAGATGTACAGTGCATAATCCAGTGAGTATGCAGCTCAGTGAGGTGCAGAGCAGTGACCCTCCCATCAGCACAAACAGATGATTGAAGGTCAGAGGGCTCTGGGCATTTTATATTAACACTCTGCAAGTATTCCTACACAGTCCTACTTTGCTGCTAGCAATGAGCAGGTGATTACAGGGAAGCCAGAATTCGTACCTGGACTTTTGATTGCTACAGGGCTGAAAACTTCTGTTAGAAATGACTCTGGGTAAGGCAGGGGAGCTTGATGTTTTCATAAGCACTGCTTGGCTGTAGAAATCCTCTACGGAGGGCTTTTCATGGAAAGTCAGGGCACTGAGGCTGGTATCAGTGGAAACAGCAAAGATATTCCCCACCTCATATATCTAGTATTTAATTCCCCAGTCCTACTGCTCTTTCCATTGCTTAACCTGGAAAGCTTAGATTTTTTTTTTTTTTGCCTTATGGTTTTTTCTGTTATATTTTATTAGTTTAGTAATGGAAGGGAACATGTTCTTTCTTTTGTTTTGTGCATAGCTGTTAGAGCTGCTCCCTCAATGCTCAATTATTGTTCACTAGCACTGTTCTAAGGGGGAAAAAATTCTATCTCATGATATAACTAAGAATCTTTTAAACTCTCACTCCTGATTTTCATTAGTCACCCACTGTGGCTCTCAGCTCAGAACGAAAGAAGACTTATACAGCAGTTGCTGTTCTAAAGTCAGCATTTGCCAACAGGTTGAGGCAGGAATTTTGGAAATGCTGCAGCCAGGGTTTGTGGGTTTTTTTTTTTTTTTTTTTTTTTTTTTTTTAATAAGGAAGATGCTTTTTTCCAGATCCTGCTCTGTAGTAAGATGCAGCAAAAGATGATTTGAAGAAGAATGTTGTACCTTTGCTTTGTTGCCTTTAGCTTAACAGCCAATTTAATTTTATTTTTTAGCCTTTGTGTACACTGCTGTTTATTATTCTAATCAATAATCTCACTGTTATTTTCCCTCTTGCAATATTATGTTTTTTTCCTTTACACTCTATTGTGATTGGCTATATTCATTGTTTAATGAGACAGACACTTAACCATGGAAAAGTTTTCCCAGTGAGGAGTGGAATGATGAGATCTTTACATTAGAAACTGGACATTGCTATGTCTGTTTTGTTCCCTTAAAATTATGTACCCAATCTGTACTTGGTACAGAAATAACCTTTTTTTTGCCAATTTTCGTCTTCTTACAGACTCAGACTGGCCTTGGCAGGTTCTCTTAGTCTGAATGATACCCCTGATGATGCAATGGGAACCTTTCTGTCCACTGAGCAGATACCCCATCAGCACTCGGGGAGGTTATAATTCCTTTCTGGTTTATTGGCACAAGTGGTGTAAGCTTTTGGTTTCTTTGCTGTGCAGCCCCTGGGGTCCATCACTTTCCTTGTTCATGGTTTGAAACCTCCTTCCCCCACTGGTGAGACAATCTGAGTGTCTGTGCTTCACCCCAGCACAGCTCTGACAAAAGTGTGTCCACGAGCACAAATAGTGCAGGTGTCTCACTTTGTGTGTATTTCTTCTGGTCTCCCCTGTACCCAGCTCCCTCCCTTGCATGCTGGTAGTGCCTGACATGCTGCAAGAACCTCAGGGGAGCTGATGTAGCACGACCTCTGCAAACACTGCTCCAGGAGAGAATGGGCTGAAACCACCTGAGCAGTTGTGGCTGCTGGGCTGATCCTCCTTCAGAAGGTCAGCACTGTGACATGCCTGATCTCAACTTGTTGGGAGAGTGAGTCAGAAGCTGGCTTCCTCCAAATGTTCCCAATCCAAGAGGATATGATTTTATTCTCTCTCTAATCCTATTATTAGTGCCTGCAATATTAAGGACTCTGTTATTCAGCAGTTTTATTTCTTCCCTGTTCCACTGCTGCAGATGGAGCATCCAAACAAAGTGTAAAAGGAAGAATCTCTGTATTTTGTACACTCAGATGCTGCTGACTTCCACGTGCTGTCCTGTATTGAAAGGGAATACCTTTTGTAGAGGGGAAGCTCTCTCTGGTCCTCCTACAAATTTGCCAGAAATCTCATGGCATTTCTGCTTCTGTCTCGGGTTCAGACAAGACTTGGTGTGGATTCTTTGTTTCTGTAGCCCCCACACCTCTGATCTGGGTATGTTTCAGCACTAAGATCATTTTCAGTGATCACAGAGGAACTCACAAAGTTTACTTCTCTTACTGCACATGAGGTACTGCGGGTAAATGCAGTATCCTGATATGCTCTTCCTACCTGTCGTGTTTTCTCATCCTTAGGATCACAGGAATATAATATAAGCAGTACTTTGACCTTTCCCTGGTATATATACCCACTAAATTCTTGATTTTGTGCTAGTATATCTAGTATATATCTATATATATTTATATGTATAACATGTATATCTAGTAATATTCGTCATAATTTCTTTTTATGTATTCTTAGCTGTGTGGGGTTGTCATGAATAGCTAAGACCTTGTGCACTCTATTGGAATTTAGAGGTGAAACTGCAGGTATTAAACAACAGACTTGTACTGAAAATGCATAACAGTGGTGTGACAGTAAACTGATGCTTGTCTTATTTGCATGGACACTTCAAATTCTGGTCACAGGCTTTTGAGGATTCATAGAATACTGCACTATGTGGGACTTCCTTATCGTAACTTCACTTTGTAAGAACTACCTGTGCTATTAAGATCCTGATGCCAGAATTTAGCAGCCTGGGAGGACCAGGCTCTTTCTTGGTCCAGTTATCAGGGCAAAAAAATCTCCCCGTTGTATTGCTGTGCAGATCTGTTCAGCTGGGAAGGAATCCAGCTCTGCACCATCTTTTAATGTGTAATTTTGGTTTCTCCCATTGTTAACATTGTATTTATTTCTGAGGCTGGCAAGCACAGTGCCATTACCTTTTTATGACCCTAAAGAACGTGAGTGTTATTTGGAGGATGTGGCTTGAGTGAAATGTTGCTTGTATCTTGGTCAATTTGTCAACCCACATTGACAAAACCACTGTGGCAGTAGGAAAAGCAATATTGTTGTATGAGAATGATTTCTTAAAGAACAGAGCAAAAGGACCAGGATTTTCATCCACTGAATCCTAGACAAGAGACTTGTTTCAGTAAGAAAACTTCAATTTCTGTTAAATTATCTCCTCCTTTCCACTCATAGCCTCTTGTTCTGCTCAGTGGCTTTGACTTGACCTCATTGCAGGGAGATGATGCCTAAAGATGATGTAACCTCATATTCTTTCTAAATAGGCCCTTGGCTTGTAAGTGTCAGCTTTGAGATGTCTGCATGAAACCACTGATTTTATTTGCATAAAAAAGTCTCCCATTTTTTTCAGAGGTGATGGGGCAGAATGAGGCAACGCCCAGTTTTGGGAGATCACTTCTCTTTGTATGCCACTTTTCCAGATTTATGTGCTCTAAAAAAAATTTGGATTCTCACCAGAATTTTGGTTTCTACAGAAGACTCTGGGCTACAGGTTTTGAGCTGGCAGTCTGCCAGTACCTGTAGCAACTGCTCCCCCTCTGTGTGATTGAGCACCTGAGTGCTGCAGGTACTGGCTCACATCTGCACAGCTCTTCTGTGCTATTAGGGCCCGACTATCCCACGTCATAGGACATGAGGATCTCTGTGGGACAAGGAAGATGGATTTCATCACATCTGAGCAGTGTCTTCTGCTGCAAGTGTCTCTTCTTACAGGCCCTTATAGAGAACGCTGCCCTGCATGATAAACCTGTTCTACACCCTGCCGTCGCACAGTGATATTTATTTTCTTTTCCTGCCTGTCTTGGTTTAAAATATCAGTTGAAAACTTCTCTTTTCTGTTTGTGCCTCATTGTTTTCTCTGTTTCCCTCTCCCTTTGCAGCTGTGCTCAGGCTGATCTGTGTGAGGGTGCAGCTTGCCACGGTAGATGTTAGAAGAAATAAAGTCTCATTGTATGATGTTCTAGAGTGCTTTGCTCCACAGCCACCCAACCCTTGCACCACTGGAGGCTGTGGAATGTTTTTCACTGACCTCAGGAACAGCAGGAGTCATCCCCGTGCACAAAAGTCTTTTCAGAAGGAAAGATAATGTACAAGGCTGTGAAGAGATTGTTGTTAGAGAAAGGCACGGAAGCCTGAACCCTCTCAGTCGAAAAGCTTTTGTTGGCTACCATGGAGGGAACAAAGTCAAGCTGCTGTTTTTACCTGGGTTGTCACAACCACCTGAACATTCCTTGTCTTTGTTTGGGGAACCAGGCAGCAAAGTCAGGGGTATTGAGAGGCAGAAGAGGGACAAGGCAGAGAGACATTATTTGAGCAAGACTACTCTTTTTTAAAAGAAGTTCACAGAGATGAAAGGATGAAATGGATATGAATAATAATTCCAGAAGGTTATGTGAAAAGCCCTTAGATGTGTTCTTTCTTTTATGGTGGGGAAGGGAGGAATAGATTTTGGATTGCATCAATTCATTTGGATTGCTTCAATTCTTTTGGATTGCATCAATTCTTTTGTCTGAAGAGGGAAGAAAGATTGTTGGAAAAAAAAAAAGGAAAAAAAATGAAAAAGACTAGTGAGGAATGATCATCAGACTCTTGCTAATTTTTAGTAGCACTGTAAATTAGGCCTTGTTTTCTTTAGGTGCCTTGCGTTGGTAGTGGGTGACATTGGTGCTTTATTAAACTTGCTGTGCTGAGGAGCTCATCGGTTTAGTGCAGCTAATAATAATACCCTGATCAAGAAACAGAAGGTGGGATAGCTCAACATCAGAGTGCAGAAGTAGTCCCTGCTTGTTGAACTAAAAATACACACCAGCATAACCCTCTTGCCTACAGCAGCACATGCAGAGCACACTTTGGACACCAGCTTTGGGGGGAAAGGCTTCCCTTTGTTTCTGGCAGCTGCTGGATCTGCAGTGCTCTGTGGTGGTTCGTTTGTGTGACTGCCTAACGCTACCTTAGGTGTGCAAGGCCCCTCAGAGCAGGTTAATTAATATCCTTGGAAAGTTAATCATTATCTAGAGTCATAAACAGACTATATAGGGCTGCAACAGATAACTTGTTAAGCCAGTTTGTCCCAGGGTGGGACTTCGTGATCATGGAATCACCCAATGACATGGGAGTGACCGGCAGCAGCAACCGAGATGTAACCATGGCTACTCTGTTCCACTGCTCCCTGCTCCTGCTTGGGGACAAACAGCAGATGTCAAGATCACTGCTGAATTATGAGCCTCAGAGTTATTGCTGCACAATGTGGTCAAAGAGATTTATCGAATTTTTTCCTACTGCCTCCCAGGGTTTACCCAGCCTTTCCACTTGGGCTCTACATAGGTGAAATTCAGTTTAGCATGTACATGTTTTTCTGCTATGAGCTTCAAAATCTCCATGACAATAAGCTAAAAGTGGCCCAGATGTAGTGGGGATAGGATGCCCTGAAATAGGTTAGTTAGATGAAATTAGGACACATCTAATGCCAGAATCAGCAGTGCGACGTGGATATCTGCTGCACTGTCAGATGGTAGATCAAAGGTGAGGAACGCCTTGTAGATGAATCATAGAATCATAGAACAATTTAAGTTGGAAAAGACCTTTAAGATCATCAAGTCCAACATCTGACCCAGCACTGCCGAGATGAAGAAAAGTGCTGGGTTAAAAGAGGGAGTTAATTGACTGTGTTGGGCACAAGTGATGAGACATTGTCTCCAGATAAAGGATACAAGCACAAAGTGCTGAGGTGGTGAAGACAAGAAGCAAGGCCTGCGTGCTCTAATTTGAAATTCCAAATTCCTGCATCATGTGTAATAAAACCCAGCTGTGGAGGGACTCCTTCATTTGTTTGAATACTGAGATACCTGTGGCTGGGATAGGAAGGGACAACGATGTGGTTGTAGCTACTCTGGTCAGCACACTGGCAGGTGGGAGGAATACAGGGGCTGCATCAACACTCCTGCCTTGCTTCCCCTGCCAAAGTCAGGTGCCTGCTTTCTGCACAAGCACAGGCTCTTCCCTCAGAGCAGAATGTGTCAGAATATTGCATGAAGAAATGTCACCTAAAGAACTGGTTTTATAAGATCCAAAACAGAGGTGAGCTCTTTCCACAAAGAACCTGAGTTTTTTGGGGGTTTTTGTTTGTTCATTTGGTGTTTTTATTTGTTTTGGTTTTTGTTTGTTTGCTGAGATTACCTTAATAAAGGGAGCACCAGGAATGACAAACTTCCTTGCCTGTCTTTCTTAGCCAGTCTTAGCTTCTTTCTTGGATTCCTATTGTACTTACTCTCTGATGAAGTGAATAGCAAAAAGCTATTTTTGTTCACAGGATAGTTTCATAGGATAATTCTGGTTGGAAGGAACATCTATTCCAATCACCTGCTGAAATCAGGGTCACCTGTGGGGTCAGACCATCCTTCTTAGTTTTTTTTCTAGTCCAGTTTTTATACATGTACAACAGGAAGCGAGTGGCCCCTAAAATCTTCTGCATTGTCAGGACCAGGGTCACCAGGAGCTTTCAGAGAGAGTTTTGAGAGACACGGGTGGTCTGGCAGCACATGCAAGGAGCATTTCCATGAGGACTTCTGACTATGGAGATATCCAGGGAAAACTAGCAGCAACTCTGAAAGGAGAGTGGTGTGCAGAGCATGACAGAGGTGAAAATGAACTTATCAAAAGCCTTCCTGGGCTGTCAAGGGCAGGTTTATTCCTCAGTGTAAGTGGTTTCCTCTGGGGACTCGTGGAATACGCGCTGCCCGGGGGAAAGTGCTGACGTTCGCAGTGAAGTGGGTCTGGCTTGCCCTGTGTCTGTACATGGTAGATGAGTGTTCTGGGAGATAATGCCTCAGGTCAGTGACTTAATTATGTCTAGTTTGGAGAACTTTTACCATACCTGAGATAACTCAATGCTTACAGGATAGCGTTTGGAAGAATCATCTTGTTCAGCAGCAATAATCACCAATTACTAAGAAAAGATCACCTTACTTCGTCATTTCCCACTAGTCTCATCTTCCCACCAAACCCTCTGTTCATAAAAGCTTTTATTTCAGGACCAGAGCCACTGATAATCAGAACCCTCATATCAGAGGAACATTTTAGAAAGAGTTTGAGGGCCAATTATATAAATGTTTCCTCTTTTGTAAAGCAGCTCGGGACTTGTAAACATATTAAGTCCACATATCTCTAAATAATTCATGATGATGAATTATTTACTTGTGTAAGCTGTGTATTAACTAAGGAAATATTTTTTTCCTAATATGAGAGAAATAGAGATATTTTAGATAATTTTGAAAGAAGTAGCTGCCATTTCACTCTTTTGCTTTTTTGTGTTCCAATTGATTTTTCTTATGAGTGTATTCTTCAGGAGTGGCTAATACCAGGTCTCTAGTGTGTGAAGGTGACTTCCTCAGCACCAAAACCCACAAAAAACTTTCAGCAGAATAAGGCTTATCAGAAATCAAGGAGTCTATTTCATGTTGTAGATGTGTGAAGGGCACATTTTAGAACTTAGAATTTTAGAATCATTGTTTATTTTCCAGATGAAATTGAGGATGGCAACTTCAATCCATGCAAAGTAAAGGTGAATGTTGTTACTATGGATTCCTTTGTAAGATGCTTTTGGGTTTGAACCTTATTTATCAGATTATTTTGAACTTTGTCCCCTTTATATATATAGGGATCATTCTGTTGCATTTTCTTTTCTTTCCCCTTCCTTTTCCTCCCTCAACAACAGATGATTTTGAAGACAGCATGAATGAAACAAAATGTTGGCGTGGTTTAGCTGAATTTCCTGACAAGATAAACATCAAGTTAAATGTGAGACATATGCCTTAGTGTGTGACTGTAATTTTATAGGTTCTTTTATATGTTATGGTTGGCAACAGAATCCCTGTATCCTATTCTGGTTAGAAAGAACAGTATTTCTTAGTCCTAAGACAGATAAATGATTTAAAATCTGTATTTGCTAGCAGCTATACTGTGTGAGTGCTGAAGAGTAACTTGGTTATAAAGACTGTCCATTCCAATTCATCTCATAATCAAAGATGATTATTCAACCATGGTGCATTTGTGGTGGGGCTAATGTTCCTATCAGAAGTCCTCTTTTCTGCCTTCATCCCACCTTTGGAGTTAAGCTGTCTGGAGGTGGTGCCCCTCCATTTGCTCCCACTGTGGAATGCAGGCTTGCATTGAGTAAGAATATTTCCTGTAATGGCTGCACAGGTAAAAATTAGAGGGTTATTGGCTCTAGCTCATCCCGTGAGAGTTTAGTTTTTGCAGCCAAACCATCAGAGGTTAAATGCTGTGCCCTTCCCCAGCCTCCTTAATTTTGGGGAGCACTTGCATAATCTTGGACTACTGCGAATTGCAATGAAATTTGCTCATCCCTCTGTCACATTTTTACACAAGGATCCCCATGCTGAAATGCCTTTTGGTAACTCTGTGGTAATGTTCAGGCCTAAGAGTGCATTTTGTCTGAGATCCTGATCACGAGTGGAATTTATTTCTGGTTTATTTTAGTAGAATCAGCTTCATTCAAAGTAGCCACCAGCTTTCTTTTTGTGGACAGGGCAGAGAAATAGATATTTCTAAGGAACTACCCAGATAACTCTTTTAAAATGCATGCTTTAGGACAGAAAAATCATACTCAAGCTTTGCCTTCACTGTCTGAACAGGAGCCTGGACAAACAGTTGAGGAACAGCCATTTGCACTGTAGATGTATTTTCACTTTTGCAGAGTGTAAACTTATTTATTGTCAAAATATGGGACAGGAGACAGACATCCCGAGCCTTATCCCTCTTTTCCAAACACTCTTCACACTTCTCTTTATAGCATAGAGATCTTTTGTTTTCAATCAATTCTACACATTCCTACTGCCTTTGCCATTCAGGTTTTCAGTGAGTTCTGGCATTTTACATGGTAAGACCTCATTTCCTGTGATCTGTCATCATGTTCCTCTGCGTCATGTCCCACTCTGGACTCCTGGACTAGCACAGGGGAAAAGTGTTGAAGCAATCCAGCATTGCTTCATGTATGCATACTAAAGGATTTGGGTTCTAAGATATAATCAGGGAAAAAATGGTATATCTGGCAAAAATGTAGCCTGTTCAGAAACAGTATTTGAACTTGAAAGATGCAAAGATCCATGAGGCAGCTTGGATAACAGAGGCACTATAACTTGCTTAGCCTTGCAGTGCCCAGCTGAAGTAGGGACATCACTGGGATGCACAGCTGCTGGGAAGGGTGCTTCAGCCCAAGCAGAGCAGCATCTGTTCCTTGCCCCTGAGAGAGCTGGTGCAGAGACAGCTCATGCACACCTCTGTAGTGGTTCAGAGATGCAGTACCCTTTGTTTGGAAGAGTAATTTAGCACTTTGTGTGGGTGCATTGGCAGGAACACACAGATCCTCTTAAAGAAATAGGCATGCTTCTGGTATTTGCAGAGGTTATGGCTGCAGATTAAGAGAAAAAACCTAAACCAAAACACATTTAGTGAAGGAAACTTACATTATCCATCAGCAGTTCTTATTTGTATCTTAATAGCTTATTCTGTGTGGGGAAAGGAGCTGGAAGCTGATTTCCAAAAGAAGTATGCCTGGTACTTATTAAATCAACAAATTTGTGGAAAGAATTGCACCTGTGGTCTAATTCCTACGACTGCTTTTAGAGTGGCAATAGGAGAGGCTGAGCATGTAAGGATATAGAGCTATTGGAAATTGCCCAAAGGAAGGCTGTGAAGTTGGTGAAGGGCCTGGAGGGGAAGCCACACAAGGAGTAGCTGAGGTGACTTGGCTTGTTCAGGCTGAAGAAGAGGAGGGTGAGAGGAGAGACCTCATGGTAGTCCAGACCTTCCTCATTAGGGGAGGACAAGGAGCAGGCACTGATCTCTTCTCTGTGCTGACCAACAATTAGGCTCAAGATAACAGCATGAAGCTATCAGGGGAGGTTACTTTGGATATTAGGAAAAGGGTTTTCACCCAGAGGGTGGCTGGGCACTGGAACAGGCTCCCCAGGAAAGTGGTCACTACACCAAGCCTGACAGTGCTCTCACACACATGGTGGGATTCTTGGGATGTCCTATACAGGGCCAGGAGATGGATTGAATTATCCTTGTGGGTCTCTTTCAACTCAGGACATTCTATGATCCTGTGCTTCTATGAGGCTTATCCATCACCGTCTCTGGAATTTTCCTTTTGTTACTGTAGAGCCTGAACTTCCAATGTGTGTGGTTGCAGATTTACCCTGCCTCATGCACTGCAAGTCTTTCTGACTCTTGTTGAAGCAAGGAGAGCAGCAGTATGATACCAGGTGAATACCTAAAGCCTGAAGTGTGTAGAATTGAAAATAAACATTCAAGTGAGTTTAGTAAGCCAAGCCCCTGGCCCACAGCTGTCCTTCCCCCTCCACACTCAGGCCTGTCACCCCAGGTGATGTTTGTAGGACATGGTCACTGTGGCTCTGGCTCTGGCTCCCAAGTGTTGCACACCAGCATCTCTCACAGCAGCCACTCTCCAGCTGGGAATGTGCTGTGCCAGCCCAGCCTGTGGTGCAGAGGGGTGCTGAGATGCTTTGCTGCTGCAGACGCTGACATGGGTGGCTGTAGCTGTCAGTGAAATTTGTGACTTTTCTCCAGTCTGTGATTAGACAATCCTGATGCACAACTGTGCTGGTGCTGCTGATCATCCAGTTGTTCCTCTCTGTAGTGGATGATATGTTCTGGAAACTTGTTCCAGAAATTTTCTCTCCTGTGTCCTCTTGGACATTACTGACAATGTGTTAAGAGACAACTTGAATGGTTGTTGCCTTCTCTCTCCACCACTGTACAATGCACTACCCAGGGATTGCTCTTCACTTGGGTTCTGTGGTTGTTCTGGTAGGATCAACCACAGAATCCTGGAATAGCTTGTGTTGGAAGGCACCTCAAAGATCATCTCATTCCAAGTCCCCTGCCACAGGCAGGGACACCTTCCATTAGACTGGGTTGCTCAGGATCTGCAGGTCAGGAGGGTGGGTTATCACCAGAGACATGAATTATCCATTTAGACATTTTGCTCCTTCAGTCTGTAGCACTGGAACTGCTGAGGTAGAAGACAAACTCCTCCTTTTTAATTTCAAGGGCAATATTTATCTTGTTTTGTTTGTGAATATTTGTCAAGTCTCAGCACATCTACTGTAAGCCTCAAATCAGTGTTGAATATATCCTTTTTTTTCAGATCATTGATTTAATGATCAACAAAGTAATAAAGATAGTAGGAAATGCAGAATTATTATGCTTAGGTGAGACTTGTGGCACCTAAACAAAGCTGTCTGAAAGAAGATGAAATTCTCTGTTGATGAATACAAAGTAATGTACAATGGAAAGAATTAACTTAAATGATTCATAGCCCTTGCTGGCTTAAAAATAAATTCTGACTACTTGA
Source organism: Polioptila caerulea (assembly GCA_013397295.1). NCBI lineage: Eukaryota > Metazoa > Chordata > Aves > Passeriformes > Certhiidae > Polioptila > Polioptila caerulea. The sequence goes on from VYXF01002070.1 coordinate 329,094, forward strand.
GAGGAAAGAAAGCCTTCAGAAAGCCTTTCTATGTTTGTGAGTACCTGAGGAAATAAAGTCTGCTGTGAATAAATAGAATATTTGGTGTATAAGAACCGTGATGAAAATTATTTGGGAATAGAAAAAATTAATCACACTGTTTTATTTTCCCTAGAGTGAAAAATTTGGCAATTAAAAATGTTTTAGCTTCAATTAACATGAACCTATAGGAAGTATTGATCTAGAATTTGTTTGGGGCAAAATCTGGAAATCAAGGGACTGAGTTGAGAAGATCAGTGTTTGTTTGTTTTGAAACACTTTTTGAAATGCCAAAATGTAATTGTTTTAGAAAAAGAAGCTATTTACATTAAAAAAAAATCTTAAATGAAAAGTGTTGATTCACTGAGATGCAGTGTTTCTGAACCATCAAAATATTTTTATTTTTGTCAAAAAGTTTTGTGGGAAATATAGGGCTTGCATTTGGAGTCTGAACATAAACACCCACCCACTCACAGTCTGAAAATTTCTTGCTACAGGTCCCATGGGTGTATTCTCCAAAACATTGCAATGTCTCACCAGAAGCGTGGCCTCTCCTAAATTTCTGCATTTTAATTTGGTCACTCTCTCCCAAGGGTCCACATCACACAAGCAGGAGGCTCCAGAAGCAGGTGACCAGAATTCATACTGGTTTCTGTGCTTTGAGTAAAACAAATACTTTATTTCAGCTGAGAATTAAGGAAATGCTTGGCTGAAGGGTGAAGTACTCATGTTCTCAGTTTCTGCGAAGTTAATGGAAAACTTCCTATTGAATGAGAAAGGTTTTAGGTTTTCCCACCTGGTTTTGGTATCAGCAAGGTAGTCCATGTGGCAACCTGGGTGCAGTTGTGCTCTGCAGAACTGCTGAGTACATAGAATAAAAGAAAGTGGAACAATTTACATTTGTCTCTTTTATTTTCCTAAATACAGGAGAAAGATAGCATTCTGTGAAAGTCAAAGGCATTACTTTGAATGTAGATTAAAAAGAACCCACAACACTTTTAAACCACGTAGCTTGCAAAAAACTAAACCAAATCAAACTAAACCAAAACACACCCCCCAAAAACTAGGAAAAAATATCAGGGGAAAATTTTAAAAAAGAAAATGGAGAATTGAGGGGCAAGTGCTCCATTTGTGGTTAGAGGATAAGAGGATGAGTTTAAAATCAGGTTTTAAACAGAGGCTGAGGTCACAGGAGCTGAGAAAATGGAAAGATTCTCACTTAGTTCATTTTTTCATCATGCAATATCTAAGAGAAATTATAAACATACTTGCTGGGAAACACATTTTTTAACTTTTCATTCTTGTGGAATAGCCCAGATTGGAAGGGATGTCCAAAATTCATTCAGCCCAGCCTCTTGTGGGAAGGGGAGCCAAGAAGGGATCATGTAGCAACCTGCCCAATTACATCTGAAAAACATCCAGAGATGGAGACTCTGCCATGACCATGCAGGATTGTTCCAGGGAATGATTATCCTCACTGTAAAAACTTCCTCTGATACAGGGCTGAAACCTCTTCTGCTGTAAATTGTAAGCATTTCCCCTTTCCTTCTCCATGTGGTTCCTCAGGTAGAAACACCGTCCTCTTTGTGGTTACCCAGGAATAGTTACTGGAATAATGTGATGAGATTCCCCCTGAGGCTTCTCCTCTCCAGGGAAGAAATCTCCTTCTGTCATTCCTCAGAAGCCAGGCCCTGGCACTCTTTTGTCGCCTCTCCCATTTTTCTGTGTCTTTTTTGAGCAGTGGGGACCAGAGCTGGACACCCTCTGATCACCACTCTCTGAGTGCAGTCTTTTAGCCGATTTCCTGCCCATCTTGCAGACCACCCATCCCGTCTGTATCTTCCCAGCTTGTCCCATAGATGTAGTTTATCTAATTTCTAATTTCAGGATGATTTTCACCTTTTCATTGAAGACTCTATAATTGCTACTGCAATGTAGTATTTGTCTCCAGTATTCTGAAGTCAAAAGGTGAACTCCAGTATCTATTTCTTGTGTCATAAACCCCTATCCATATGTAGAGATATTTCTAGGATTTTTTTCTTTTTTTTTAATGTTTGTTTCTATCACTACTGAAATACTTAGGTCATAGTGCACATAACTCTAGGCTTTGGTACATGGAACACGTATTCTGCATTTGCTTTTTAAATGTCACAGTGCCTTCCTCGCTAAAAGCATTCAGAAAATCTGGGTTCAGTGCTGCATTAGGAAAAGAAATAGGAGAAAAAAAGAAATACTCAACTCAACCTGTTAATTAACTTCCTTAGGATTTTTTTAGACTTTGACGTTTTTTTGGTAGGAATTAAAGTTCCATTTATTCAACATGTAAGAACTAAGAATGTTGAATTCTATGTGAAAAAAGGAGAGGAGGAAATACAAAGGTACTGCAGAATGCCAGGGCTCAGTATATTCGCAGAAAAATAAGATACTTGTGACAATGGAAATCAAAACTAGAAACGTTTTTTTCTCTTCTGTCTGCATTGTAAAATTGTCCTATAATAAGTCAATTATAAGCAATCTCTTCTTCAGGGCTCAAAGGAGACCCATCTGCATTTCCACAGTAGGTTAAAACATTCAGTGTCTCTCAAGAAAAACCCCATTGTGCCATAATAGGATTTAATATTTTTTATTGCCATGTAGCTGTGATTATAAAAGGTAATTGTTAAAAGGCCCAGTGTTCACAGTCACAGGTTTAGAACAGGAAGGCTAAAGGTAGCTAAGTTCCAATGGGCATTTTCCTTTCTTTTTTTTTTAGAAACACCTCTTCACAGCTTGTCCTACCACTTTCCCCTCTTTGCCAGCATCTTCCATGGCCTCCCCTAGGTCTCATGTAAAATGGAGGCAGAGTTGTGTAAAATACCTCTCAATATAATGGACTTCTTCTACTGCTTGGGCCCGTTCTAATCTCCTGGTCCCATAAACAGATTGCTGCACAAACAAGGGAGATTGTTTCGTAGCCACTCCTCTGAAATTGTGTTGTTCCATTACTGCTTTGTGTTAATGTGCCCAGGCATAATTCCTCACTAGAAAACATCTTGATTTCAGTGGTGCTACAGCAGGTTTGTCCTGCCTGTCTCCAATTTCATGGACAGGTTCCAACCATTGCCTCCTGCCGTCTTGCACTCTTCTCCTCTGTCCTTGTCTCTGCTGTCCCTGCATGGGAAGCTGTCACATTTCTGTCACAACTCGGAGTCAATCCCAGCAAACCATCATGCTGACTACCAGGGACTGCTCCCAGGTATTTGCCTTTTCTTTTGCCCTTCTTCCAATTGGACAAGACCAAAAAGCTGTGATAACTTGTCTCTGGTTTTTCCCTTTCAAAATTAAATCTCCTTCTCCCTTTTGTTCAGTTTGGGGAGGATGTTCTTGAACTAGGTCTATCTTTGTGCTTTTTTCTGTCAGAGGTTCAGCTTCTTCCCTCTGTTGATTGATTTCTCTGTCTCTGTAAGCATGTTCAGCTCTGGGTTCTGGACAGGTCTGAGTCTGAAATGCTGCAGAAATAAACATCATATCTTTACTGAAATCTGTAGCCCCTTCGTCTCAGATGTGCTTGAGATTGCTGTGTTTTCTGGAAAAAGAATCTAGATTTTCCATGTTCTTCTTTTCATTCACTGCCTTCCCTCTCTACACCTTTGTTCTCCTACAACCTATAACCAATATGTGTTTCTCAAAAATCTCATCATATTTCCCTAGAAATGTGGGTTTTTCCCATCCCCCTCTTTTCTGTAGAGTTCTAACAATCCAGACCTCCTTCAGCCAGCAGTGCCCTTGTGGCCAAGAAGGCAATGCTGTCCTGGGGTGCATTAGGAGAGTCATTGATTGCCAGCAGGTTGAGGGAGGTGATCCTGTCCCTCTTCTCAGCCCTGCAGAGAGAGATCTGGAGTGCTGTGTCCAGCTCTGGGCTCCTCAGGACAAGAGAGACACGGAGTTCCTGGAGCAGGTCCAGTGGAAATAATGAAGGGACTGGAGCATCTCTGATAAGGAAAGGCTGAGGGAGCTGGGGCTGTTCAGCCTCAAGAAGGTACAACTGAGAGGGGACTCATCCCTGTCAGTGTCTGCAGGGAGGGCTCAGAGCATGGACCAGGCTCTGCCCCTGGTGCCCAGCAATGGCACAGGAGGAACGGGCAGGAACTGATTCCCAGGGAGTTCCTGGACATGAGGAATAATTTCTTCCCCGTGCAGAGACCAAGAACTGAACAGTTTGCCCAGAGAGGGTGTGGAGTCTCCCTCATGGGAGATATTCCAGCAGTCTCTGGACACAATCCTGTGCCATGAGCTCTGGGATGGCCCTGCTTGAGCAGAGGGGTTGGACCTGGTGACCCCACTGTGGTGGTTTCCAACCTGACCCATTCCGTGATTTTGTGATTCTGTGCTGAGGTCGGGACCAATCTTGTCAGGCAGGGACACGTTCTTATCTCTGCTGCCAGCTGTCTTCTGGGAGGACCCCATCCTCTTCTAAGCCAGGGAAAGAAGTGAAAGGAAATAACAATATTTAAAATTGTTCCTCTCTAAATGGTCACAACTAATTATGAAGGCTACAGCTACTGTGAGATGAGTTATTAAATGCCTTGAACAGGTTTCTGAAGTCTGTACTAGAATGGGATGAGTCACTCTTGCACCAGCTGACTGCAAATGAGTGGGTGGGAGGGGAAGAGGCCCTGTACTTTGCTGGCAAGGTAGGAACAAAGAGCTCTCCACAGGCCTGGGATATGATCTGGGGTGAGTTAGGACTGACAGCTCGCAACAGTCAGATGGAGGCAACAGAGTGTTCATCAAAGAGGTAAAGCCTGAGCTTTTTAGTTAAATCACATCTTGAAACCATTCTGTCAGAATGAAGGAAATGAAGATCAGCAGAGGATTGGTCAGGCTGTGATGTGCCAAGGAGGATTTAGTCTCTGCTTCTTGGTCTGACTGCTTGTATGTAGCTCCTTGAACACCAACACCAGGAAATTGTGATTTGAGTCAAATCAGAAAACACCTTCAAGCTTCAGTGTTTAAGATCAATATGATGGAACATAGGCAGACAGTGACAGGATTATCTGTTACTAGGAGTAACAGTTTTAAACTAAGAGAGGAGAGGTTACATGTTAGGAAGAAATTCTTCAGTGTGAGGGTGGTGAGCCACTGACACAGATTTCCCAGAGAAACTGTGGATACCCCATCCCTGAAAGGGTTCATGGCCAGGTTGGATGGGGTTCTGAGCAACCAGACCTAGTGGAAGTGTCCCTGCCCATGGCAGGGGGGCCCCACCAAGATGGTCTTATAGTCCCTTTCAACTCAAGCCAATCTATGATTTCAATGAGTCTACAAAACTGTCTGCACTTGTGGCCTGTTACAGAAACTCCAGATGCAAAATTCAATTCTGGACCTGGGTTTATGCTAAAGATTTTTTTAAAATTATGGCAGAGGTTTCTTATTTGCCATCTTCATCTTTCAGAGGCCAGAGTTTGTTGTGTCTGATTTACAGCAAAACTGTGCAGACTTGAGTGAGGATAATATCCTGACTGATAAGACCTCTGAGTGTCCTTTCCTAGAATAAACCCCCACAGCTCCCTCAGCTGCTCCTCACCAGACTTATGCTCCAGACCCTTCCCCAGCTCCATCCCTTCTCTGAACACTCTCCAGCCCCTCGGTGTCCTTCTTGTCACGAGGGGTCTGACACTGAACGTAGAGTTCAAGGTGTGGCCTCACCAGTGACAGGGGGACAGTCACTGCTTTGGTCCTGTTGGCCACATTATTGCTGATACAAGCAAGTCAGTGTTGTTTATTTTGGGAAAACTCACCCGGCCTAGACCAGGCATCATGTTTTCTGCTCTCTCTGATGAGATAATACAGAAGGTTATTTTTGACACATCTTACTTGAGTTTTTGAGATGTCACCTGGCCTTTTGAGGCGTGCAGATGACTTGCTGCTTTCAGCATGGCATAAGCTAGACAAAATCTAGCCTTGTAGGTGGATAGACAGGAGTAGATGGAGAGTCTTGAGTCAGGTTTAGCATGGGGCTAACAGTGAATACTGGAAAAACAGGAAACTGTGGGCAACTCATGCCAGGAGGATGAAGACAGTATGAGAATGTAGCCTCCTTGCAGCAAGAAAAACAATCTGCACTGACTGATCTAGTAAAAAAATATTCTAGATAGGTTAAAACAATTCAGCCAGACACATCATCAATAACTGATTATTTGCAGCTAAAATTAGACCTGGAACTGGCATTTTGTATCTTAATTAAAACAAAGCTATCTTTATCAATGAGCTACAACAACTTTGAGCAGACATTTCCTAGTGAAGGTTAATCCCTCAGTCTCTTTTGATTAGTAGATGGGATTACATTAAAATTGATCCTCCTTCCGAGGTCCATTTGTGTGCTCAGTCTCAGTATTGAATAACATGGCTGGCCCTGTGCCAGGCACAGGTTCCCCATTGGGACAATGAAATCACAGCCACAGTGATGCTCATTTGTGTTTTACAGTATGCCATTTATTTATCACAAAAGGCTCAGGAGACTTTATGCCTCGGTGAGATATTATTCAGGCTTCAGATCTCTGTTAAACCTTATTCCTCTCTTCAGTTTGCTTTGCACTGAGATGGCTTTTGAAGATAGGAAGGGAAAGGCTAGGGAAGAAAAACAATGTCATAATTAAAATCCAGCTTTAGTGAGTTTTCTCCAGTTGTAAAGGCTGTTCTGAGGGAATTTCTGAGATTCAACCTGGGAGAAAAGATCACTAGACAAAACACCACTGGTCAAGCTCAGTGTAACAGGTTTGGAAAATTCAGTTTGGAACTGTGTGGATCTTGTTAAAAGATGAGTCCCTCTGGCTCGTAACTGAGCTTTAGACAGCCAAACCTGAAAGAAGCTGATCATAAATTGTGCTGACCTGTTGCAAATGTTCTCTGAGGGTCCCTATGAAGCTGATGGGAGTTGGGTGGGACATGATCCTTACAAAATTCAGGAGCAGAGAAGAACTGCTATGTCTTTATTTTCTGTTTCAATGTTCTGTCTTAGTAATTAAGAGTAATTAAAGCTATGAACAATTCTCTGCAGGAGAATTGGAAAAAAGTCACAAAAAAAATAACAGAGAATAGCTGTTGACAGTCTGAAAAGCTGGACAGCTTTCCATTTAACTCCCTCCCACCTTTTCCATCTGTAGTCTTGTCATCAGCCAGCAAGCTGGCCAGGAGACGGTGACAGATAAATGGTATGCAGTCCTCTAAAGTTCCAGATTACATCTTCCCTTCCCTTCCCTTCCCTTCCCTTCCCTGAACTTCCCTGAACTTCCATGAACTTCCCTGAACTTCCCTGAACTTCCCTGAACTTCCCTGAACTTCCCTGAACTTCCCTGAACTTCCCTGAACTTCCCTGAATTACCCTGAACTTCCCTTCCCTGAACTTCCCTTCCCTGAACTTCCCTTCCCTGAACTTCCCTTCCCTGAACTTCCCTGAACTTCCCTGAACTTCCCTGAACTTCCCTGAACTTCCCTTCCCTGAACTTCCCTTCCCTCCTTTAATATCAGCTTTTATAAAGGGTGCTGTGTTGCTTGGCTTGTGCTGTTGTCATCTGGAAGTTATTTTCCAGCATCTGACTGGTTCACTAGGGAGCTACATGAATATTTTGTAAGAGTGTGAACTGATGCCTTAACTGAGCTAGCAAAGCATCATTCTGAGCCTGCCAAGGCTCAAATGTGAAGTGGAAAACATGTATATATGTATATATATAATTTAGGCAGAAAATATAAAACATTGGAGGATTCCATACAGTGTTGTAAACAATATTCTCTTCCACTTTGCTTATATGATTTGGCATTTCTCACAGAACTAATGCTCTGTGATAGCAGTAAGAAGGATGCCGTGCTTGAGTGGAAATAACGTGGGATGCAAGTGATTGATGTTGCTTGAAATGAGGAATATAAGAGACTCTGGATAGCAGACTAATTATGAAGCTAGTTTATTTTCCAAGGAGGGTCATTACTACAATTGGCATCAAATGAAGAAGAGAAATCAGTTATTCACTGTCTTGGATCTGTTTATTCTTTCATCTGCAGGTCTTTAAATACCTAGAGATGGGCTGGCAAGAGTTTCAGAGGAAAAGAGATGGATACAGTACATGCTTATATTTTGTAAAATTGTCACCTTGAATCCACAAACCCACATTAATTTTTTTTATTGTGGTAGCCATACCCAGGTAGATAGTTTATCATCCTTTATTGTGCTTCAGCCAATATTTCTCTTGCAACATCTCCAAATTTTCCAAGAACATGAAGTGCTACACAGCATTGTGTGCTTCTCAAAACTATACAAAAAATTGGGATATGAGGCGTAGGTGCTAGAGGTTTATTTTTTTACTGTGATCTTTCCACTCAGGAAAAAAGCAGCCTTAATTAGACTGGTTAAGAACTGATAGCAACCTTTATCAAGTGAAGTTGATGATGATAATTCTGTCTTGGAACTATAACACGAACATGAACATATGTAGCTTTAAAACAGTCTCCTGCCTTTGTAGTGCACTGAGACAAGAAACTTCCAGAGCAAATCTGAAAAAGAAACATAGGATACCTCCAGTAGTATATGACTGAGTAAAAAAGAAAACAAACCCACTGACTGTTTTCTATACTTCAAATGTCTTTGTAACACTGTGGGGAACATTCATAATCCAGTTTCTTCTGTTTTATATGGATGTTTCCAACATAAGGAGTGACTTCTCCACGCTGCTGTTTTCCTGCAGAATCTGAGTCTTTCCACCCTGTAACTCCAAAGGACCATGGTGTCAGTTTGAGTTATGTTATTTTAAGACACTACCTTGTCTCACTTTGCTCAGGGTAGTCCATTTTATTGTGATAGCTGACCAAAAAATGAGGAATAGTGATTTTTTTTTTCTTAGCATTTCATAGTGTTTCTTCAGTCTTATGTGGCCAAATCTTTTTGGACAAAAGAATAATTAATTTCCTTTCATTTAATTTCATTTTCCTAGTTGTTAGTGGCTTTCTCCCAATATAAAAGAGGCTTGTTCTAAGCAAACCAGTTCTATTTTTTTGCCTACCTAACTGCATGCAAACTGGAAGTTTCTTCTTTATGCAGCAAGCTCCCTACTGTTATATTGAGCCTTGGAAAGTCTTGCCTTTCCATCAACCCAGGCTCTGTGGCTGTGCTCACCATGCTTGTAATGCCAGAAGTGACTGTTAAACCATAATGCTTCAAATGCTCTTTTTCAGATCAATGATTTATTTGTGTGATTGGGAAGAGGCTGCAGATCTTTTGACTATTGCAGTAGAGTCAAATAAAGTAGTAGATCCGTATGTATTTTTGAAAGCAAACTGAGCTGTTGCTTAAATTTGTTTAATTTTGCTAGAAATGTGAGGAAACCTGTTTTGGGAGCAATCAATCCAGTGGTGCCAGCTCCAGGTTTGACAGACAGCATGAAGACTTACCACAAAACCAAGCAGAGTGATTTGGAAGATGATGTGGGTAGAAAAGTCTAATTCCCTGAAGCTTTGTTTATATGGATTTAGACATGAGTTTGCACTATTAACCTGTACTCTCTACCCTGGTTGTTAGGCCTTCAAAATCAGATTAGACTGCAAATGGATTTGAGCTGCTGTGCATCCACCTTGACCTCAGTATCAAGTTTTGCCTGGAAAAGCAGATTTTGTTTTTATAAGTGTTTCACACAGGTTCATTCTATAAATCCTTTGTACACAACCACTGAGACCAGATTTTGCACATGGTACTGAAAGAGAATGTAGAAGGCAAGTCATACTGCCTTTGACTTGGTATTTTACATTAGTGGAAAGGTGTTTTTACTTGATACCTTTTCTAGAAAGACACCATATCAGCTGAGCTCTCTGGTTCAAGGTAAAGAACAGGCTGATTTCTTCATGATTTCTAGTAGACAACAGTAAATAATTCCCTCACATTTCTTTTTACAGCATCTGAGCTACAGCAATGTTGTTCTTCTTCTGCTGGTGGTGCAAATAGTTACTTACTGTGGTTTCAAGTTACTCCTTGCTGCAGGTCACTATCCTCCATAGATCAATTCAGAATAAGGTGACAGAACTTTCTGGCAACTTGATTGCCAAAGAGACTCTAATGATATCAGTGAATATGAGACAAAGCAAAAATTTCAGCACCTGCTTCGAAGCAAAAATTTATCCAGATTTGAAATATGAATATACTCCAATGAACATTAAATTTTAAAGATTTTCTGCTAGTTCTGGGTATTTTAAGCTATTGAAGCCATTCTCTAAGCACAGAAGCAGAGAAACCTTTTTTCCATACCTGTCTTTCCCATAGAAAGTTGCTGAAGCCCATGGAGAGGAACATTTTACAGGAGCATGTAGCAATAGGCCAAGGGGCAACAGCTTCAAAGTGAAATAGAGGAGCCTTGGATTAGATATTAGGAAGAAATTATTCACTGTGAGGGTGGTGAGGTGCTGGCACAGATTGCTCAGAGAAGCTGTGGATGCCCCATCCCTGGAAATACTCAAGTCCAGGTTGGATGAGGTTCTCAGAAACCTGGTCCAGTGGAAGACGATCCTACCTATGGCAGGACATTCAGAACTGGGTGTTTTTTAAGGTCCATTCTAAACCAAACCACTCTATGACCCTCTCTGTACACAACTAATGGTTGCAGTCAATAATTTTGTGCCGACAAAGTGACTTGTTGTGGTAATAAGAAAAAAACCAACCAAAGAAACCTGTGTACTTAAAATCATCTTTTGCTGTCTAAACTGAAAAGAAAAAAGATCACCATGAAAGCTAATGTCTGTCCTTCTTTTGGCTGAGGTGGGGTAATTTGCTTCCTAGTAGCTGGTATATCTGTAGACAGAGACCATCTGATGCCAGGGCCAAGTGTTCATTGCCTTGAATAAGATCAGCATTTCACCTGCTAGTTTTTCAGAACTAAGCCTTCTCAAGCTTACTGCTGTGTGCAGTCAATAGCTGCTGCAAGAACAGTATCCACAGATGGAGGGTGAACAGCTCTGTAGCAATTTCAGATATGACATTTTGGTTTTCAGTTTATCAACATTTAGCAATTTCTTAATTATAGTACCCAGCTCTTTAGGCTCTTTACCTTTACAAAGCACTGCATAATTATTAACAAATTAATTGCTGCCTCATTGCCCTGTGAAATATGATGATAGTTATTTGGTTATCTGGTTCTCCAGTAAATGAAAATAACCATATTGCTTATAAGACTACATCTGTATATATGTATATACATAGTAATATATATGGCCTATATATATATAATTCAAAGAAAGTTTTGCAAATTGGGGGCACTAAAGCCACCCATTATGAATTTGTTTATTGCAAAGTGCTACAGTAAGTTCCTGTATTGTGCCAGATTATTTTGGGAGAACAGAAAGAACAAAGGGAAATTTGTCCTGTAATGGAAGCAAAGAATCTTCTTTTGTTCATATGGGAATCTACTGTGGTGGGAGTGTAACTTAACAGGCAGAGGATTATCATTTCTTCTACCTTCTCCTGAGAAATGGGAAAAAAAAAGAATATCATAGAATGGTTTGGGTTGGAATGGACCTTAAACACCCTTTATCTCCAGCCTCGCTGCCATGGGCAGGGACACCTTCCACTAAACCAGGTTACCCAAATCCATCCTGGCCTTGGACACTTTCAGGGATGGAACATCCATTTCCCTGGGAAACCTGATGAAAAGTGGATGAAGTAAAAAATGTTTGAAGTATTGCAATTAGTTGAACTATAATTGGATAGAAGATCTTAACTTTTTTTTTTTTTTTTTTGAGAAAGAGGAGCTTCCGTTTTGTTGATATTCTTTCTTTACCTTCTACAAATTTAAGTATTTCCCTGAAAGAAACTATGATCTTACATGAGGATTAATTAAACTGTTAGCCACATTTATCTCCTTTACACAAGAGATCATTTCCTTATGGGGGGTGGGGGGAGAAGGGGGGGTGTAGAGATGTTTTATAACGAGTAATGAAAATATGGCAATTCAGGGAATTAACGTAGTGTAGTGCTGACGCAAATGTTTTTTCTATTTATAAAACTAAATATGTTCAGCTGTCTGAGCCTCGAGAGCTAAACATTGGAAATGATGGACCCTTACTGCCAAGGCTGTACAAACAGGCAAAGGGAAGACTTGCTTGCTGAAGGCAAAGAAAGGATCAAAAATGACATGGGAATTGTCCAGTGCCTAATAAAGCTTCAGTTTTTGCGTCCTCCTTACAAAATCTACCAGTTTTTAAATTCAGGTGCAACATATTAAATGTATTTATTATGTTTAGGCATATTTAGGGGTTCCTCTGATAACTTTGCTTAGTCTTTGGGAATTCAGGTAAGTGTTTAGTCTTTGTGGACAATTATATAATAAATGATATTTAGAGTGTTGGTGTGAAAATCAGCTTCTCTGTCCAGTAGGTTTTTTGTGCTTCCTGTTATCTAATGGTCCATGCTGATTTGAAATCACCAGTTGGGAATTATGTAGCCATACATCAGTTGAAAGAAATGTACTGCCTTTATGCCTGTTTGACCTCCAAAGCATTAGGAGAAAACAACACATTCAACACATTCCTATTTGAAGTTTGCCCTCTTTTTTTTTTTTTT
>VYXF01002070.1:341742-383165 GCA_013397295.1 Polioptila caerulea
TTTTTTTTTTTTTTTTTTTTTTTTTTTTTTTTTTTTTTTTTTTTTTTTTTTTTTTTTTTTTTTTTTTTTTTTTTTTTTTTTTTTTTTTTTTTTTTTTCACTGTTTATTCATGCTCATCTCAAGATCACATTTCAACACTCTGGGACCCTCAAATAAACTGAAGATTTAAAGTTTGCAAAGGAACAAGGGATAGGTCCTCTTCCCTGACAGGAAAGTACCTGCAGGTTATGGAGGTTAGAGAATAACAAATACCTCTTTAGTTTTCAGTGTTTTTGAGATTATGGGCTCTCTGTGTGAGGATGTGGGTCCTCCTGAAGAGGACTCCTAAACTCTTTAACCATTCTTTTGGTCACTGCATTCATTTCTTGGTGAATTTTTTCTGCTTCCTTGGATCATTTGTGCTGTTTTTATTTTTAAAAACAGGTTATGAGTCTCTTTATCCAGTAGAATGTCCCTGTTCTCCGGATATTAGCTGGAGGGTTTTTTGCTAGAGAGACTGAGTCAATGATTTGGCCAGTAAATGTTCATGCCAGATTTGTCTCTCTCCATTGCAGTAAAACTGATAGCATGTGTCTGGGTTTTTTGATCTTGTTTTTGGTTTGTTTTATTTGTTTTTGCTTTAAATGAATTAATACTCCCAGCTGACAAAACCCTCCAGCAAAAAGGATGGTTAACCTGTGAACCATGTTTATGCATATGAAATTATCTCAGTCTAAAGATGTAATTAATATTCTGCTTCATGGCGTTAGGAATAAAGTCCTGAAGGTTTTATTTATTCTATCACTTTAAAATTTAGCATGTTGAATCTCCTTTCAAAAGATTAATGCAGTGTTGTTGACTAAATGGTTCAGTACATCCTTTTTATATAACCCTTTTGCTGGGCTGGGTTCCAGATTTTCTTGATTTCATATGTTTTTTATCTCCTCAAGAGAGATTAATTCTATGTTAATTACCATATTAGGGTCAGCTAAGTTAACAAATATGATTTGACACTTATATAACTGCAAAAGCACTTTACCTGATAACTTTTCTTTTTTTTTTTTAATCCGATGTTTGAATACATTTGGGGAAAAGTTAATAATTACAATATTTTTGAAAGACAAATATTTTCACATATTAATATAAAGATCCAGGCTTTAATAAGTATTATTGTATTCTGTGGCACTTTGTTTTAGGGGGACTGCCAATACTGATGAGAAGAAAATAAGTATTAATTCTTCCATGAAGCACAGAGACTACCACTGGCAGACTTTCAAAAAATAAAGTTCTGCTTTTTGTCCCTTCCTACCAGAGCTAGTCAGATTGTATAGATATGACCCAGAGCAAAATTAAACCATCCTATGCTGATCATTCTTTAGTAAAATTTTACACAATTAACCTTTAAAATTGCCTTTCATTCTTTAATATAATTGTTTGGGTTTGGTTTTGTTTGGTTTATTTGTTTGTTTGTGTTAAATCCCTTGCTCTTTGGCAGTGCTGTCAGGCAGAAGCTGTTTAAAAATTACAATTGTAGAAAATATAACATGCAGATCCCAACATAGATCTGCCTTTGAAGTGATAAACTGACCAGGTCCAAGCTGTTTCTCAAAACAGTCATGCTGTGTGCAATATTTTGTATATATTTCACATAGGAGAAATAGAGCTTCCTGTCAGTCTACAGCTTCTTCCCAGGAGAAGGCAGAGGGGCAGGCACTGATGTCTTCTCCCTGGTGACCAGTGACAGGATCTGAGAGAATGGCTGGAGTTGTGCCAGAGCAGGTTTAGGTTGAGTATTAAGAAAAGTTTCTTCACCAGAGGGTGGTTGGGCTCCCCAGGGAAGTGGTCACAGCACCAAGGCTGCTGAAGAATAAGAAACATTTGGAGAACTCTCTCAGGCATTCTGTGGAATTGTTGGGGTATCCTGTTTAAGGCCAAGAGTTGGACCCAATGATCCTTGTGGGTCCCTTCCAACTCTCTTTCTGTGATTCTATGAAGGCTTAGAAAAGAGGTAATCCTTGACCAAAGCAATAAAGATTTGGAAAGACTTCTCTTTTCCACCTGTAATGAGCACTATGTAAAAAAATTCCAAAAGCATTCAAGGAAAGATTTCAGGTCTAGACAAAAATCATGAGACTGCAGTAAAGACCACTTGTGGCATGAAGTAGGGATGGTTGGTGAGCCTTTACAGAAATCAGTTCAATACCTGCAGGCTGCTGAAGTACAAATTGCCTGATGTGCTGGAGGAAAAAGGAAGTCTTTGAAATGGAATGAGAAAAACAATATGTGAAGCAATCTGCTTGTACGTGAGCCTTAATTGTAGCCATTGGGTCAAGTGGATTGATTCTGTGGATTTAGGGTGGGTTTGGTTTTGCTGTTCTGTAAAGGGAGTAAAATCACAAAGAAACTAAAAGGTGTCTCAACACAGGAGCAAATTCAGATCACAACAAAATCACAAGGCTGCCCAGTGTACATGAAATCATTCTTACACCTTGAGACAGGAGCAAGGTGCCAGGCTATTTTGTATTGAACAAATGTCTATGCAGCAGTAAGACTGTGAAATGAAGTTTTGGAAAGGATATAAGGCTCCCTGCAATCACATATTGGAAGAACTGATCATGGTTGCTCTGGATCCAGCCAAGAGACAAATAGTGGAAAGATCCAAGAGCTGAATAGTTAGGTCATTTCATCAAAATGTTTAGTAACTAGATCATCCAGTGCTGCTTAGTGAATAAAATTGATGCTTGTAGTGAGTCTCTGTCTCTGTCTCTTGACCAGTTACTCTGGCTGAAGTGACTGAGGAAAACAGGCAGAACTCATAATAGGAAAATTCTTTTAGAATTCATGGGAGTTTTAAACCTTTATGTAGTTTCATTTGGTTGAGAGTGGTGGCTATTTAATTCTTTGAGCAGTTACCCCAAGCCATATGAAAAACCACTCTATTCTTACAGGCAGTGAACAGATATTAATTTAATTTCTTCTCAGATAAATTATGAAAATGTGTTATTCCTGTACATAAACCCTAGAAACTCCAAATTATACAGAACAGTAAAATATGTATCTTCAGAGACATCTGGCAACCAACCCCATGCATATAAATTATATTTTCTGTCCAAGAATATCTGAAACATTTTAGTCTTCACTAACATCAGACAACCACACGACACCTTGGAGATCAGCTAATGATGATGAAAAATATAGTTTGTTGGACAGCTCTTCTGATCTGCTTGAACTCTATGGAATAAAATCTCTTATGTGTGTAAGAGAGGAATTTTTCAGTGGCATTCCATATTGACCTTCTACAGGCAGCAAAAGGTTGACATAAGTCTCACTGTTCTGTCTGTAAAAAATATTTGCTTTCAATGCTTTTAATTCAAATAGTGACATGAATGCCTATTAAGGGCAGCTTAAATGAAGCATTTAAAAAAAAAAAAAAAGTCCAAAGCAAGAAATATTTCCTGTGATTCTGAAACAGTAATCACAGTTGTGAGATTTAGGCTGGTTTTGAACAATTCTTATAGAGAATGGCAGAGTCTGGTACTGACAAGGCTTGCTGCAGGAGCCCAGGCTTTAGTAGAGATGTACTTTGATTTCTAACTGATTTTTCTTCTATAACTTGTTTCAACATTGTTCATTTTTGTCAGAGTCATTAAACTTGAGGTTGCCCATTTAAGGGGTTGGATGTGAGTCACAATTTAAAGGGTTGCTCCCACAGTGGCAAATACTGAGGCTTGGTGAAGTGAGAGATGAAACTACAGCCTGACAACTGGCTGCAGTTTGAAACGTTTTCAGCACAAGTGACAAAAAAAATATTCTTAAAACTGCAAGATCTGCTTTTTAGTGTTGACATACATTTGTCATGTTTATACAAGACTTCATTCACCATCTCTCTATGCTTTGGGGAAGCACTTGGGATATTTTCAGACACTGTGGTTGAGCTGTGGAACAAAACCCTAATATTATCACTTCTGTCATGGGGATTGCTAGCCATGCTCATAAACAACAGGACTATGGTCTTCAAAACATTTAGATTTTACCATTAGATATTGAAAAAGCAACAAGCAGGGAAATGACACAAAGAATTCTCCTGCACTCACATTATATAAATCAACATGGGTGTATAATTTTGTGCAGGTGTATTTTTGGCTGTATGCACATGTGTTGGTAGAAATATGGTGTGATAAGTGGTGGCTGCCCCATCCCTGGGAGTGTTCAAGGTTGGATGGGGCTCTCAGTAATGTGGTCTAGTGAAAGGTGTCCCTGCCCATGGCAGGGGCTTGGAACAAGATGAGCTTGAGAGTCCCTGCCAACCATTCTGTGTCTCTACATTTCTTCCTTTAGTCTGTAGAAAAACATACCTTGAATAAGCCTCACCCTCAGCCATAGCTTTCTTGTATTACCATGTCTGTGGTCAGTTCACTAAGGACATCTTTAAATTCTAATATATCTTCACATCTTGCAATTTTTAAATACCCAGCTATTCCTGGGGACTGAAGAAGTAAACAGTGCTCTCTATTAAAACATTTAATAATGTTAATGTTTAATAATGTAAAAATGGCTAAAACATTTAGCCACCATTTTGTAGTGACAGAACATTCTGGGCTGACAGACAGAGAGGAATGAAGACATTGACTTCACAAAGTGCACCATGTAGATCCCTCCTGTGTGCATTTCTTGCTGCATTAAAGTGTAATAATCCACTCACTCCACACAGCTGGAACTTTATATGTTTCAAAATATAAGAACTTTATATATCTTAGTGTGAAAATACCTGCGAGCAGGGGATGGGAGTTGCTTTGTTGCTTTCAGATGTTGCCTGTGTTTGGAGAGATTAAGAATTTAATAATGCATTTACCTAAAAGAGAATTATATTGTGTACTTCAAATTCAAGACAAGCTCCATGATATTTTATCTCCTATCTTTGTTGTTAGATGCCTGAATTCATACCACCATATTGGCATTCCAGGTTGACACAGTATCTGGTGCTAGGGCTAAGCTCGGCCTTCCTTTACTAAAATCCTGGTTGAAGCATCAAGAGTGGTTAATAGGGTTTGAGGTTGCAGATTAGATGCAGTCCATGGCTGAATATTGATTTCTCACATATCAAATGCACTGAAAAGGAAGAATTTATTTTTCTTTTCTTCTTTCTTTCTTTCTTTTCTGATTCATCAAGCCAAGAGGTGGAATTTCCTCTGGGTGGAGGGAGTATTTTAGCATGGAGAAAGGGGGAAACAATAACTCATTTCTCCTCCTGTACAGAGTCCTGTTCACCCAGTTGTGCCATTTGTGTGCTGGTGAATAAACCACAGCTCCTTAGGTCAATTTTCCTGTGTACCAGAGCCAAAGAAACATGGTATCTTTCAGATCTTGTTCCTGCAAACCAGGCTGGGCCAATATTCACATTTCCTGTTGTCTGCTGTTATGGCTTGTTGGTCTGAGGGTTTTAAAGTGGAGAGCTAGCAGTCTTCCTGTCATTTAAAATACAGTGCTCATGTGCAAGGGAAAGATTGAAGGGACTTGAGTCAATTCCTTTAAAATCTTCATTTTTGGGTGGTGCCTTGATTCTGTGATACCAGTTTGTCAAGGCTGTGTGTGCAGCCTTCCTTCTCTTGTCCTGGAACTGCCCCTGCCCTCTGAAATAATCCTTTTTCCTGGGAATATTTCTGCTATGCTGGTAAGAAAAGTATAAAAGTGCTCTATGCTGAAACTCAAGAAGGGAAGAAAAATCAACTTCTCAATATTTGATTCTATAATGTATTATTTTCACATATCTTTTTTAATATTTTTAATTTCTAATTAGGAAAGTGGTTGTTTATTTTAATCTTTCATACAACAATAGGAAAGAAAAAAATAGGACTTAAAATTGGAAGGCTTTTATTACAAACTTCCAAAATTAACAATATTTTTTGCTACACATGATGTTGGCCATAGAAAATTGGTTTTTCTTTTCTTTCTTTTCTTTTCTTTTCTTTTCTTTTCTTTTCTTTTCTTTTCTTTTTTTTTTGTTTTTTTTTCTTGTTGGTTTTTTTTTTGTTTTTTTTCTTTTTGTTTTTTTTTTTGTTTCTTAGTCTCCCATGAAACCAGATCTTTTTACATCTTCAGATGACAACCAAAAAATAAGGGAGCCATCACCTCACAACAAGGAAACAAAAAGATGCTTCAATAATCCTGTTTGTAGTCATACACATAGTATGTATTCAAATAGGTTATAGATCACAGAATCATGGAATTTTTGGAGTTGGAAGGGGCATCTGGAGATCATGCAGTCCAACTCCCCTGTCAAGGCAGGGTCACCTGAAGCAGGTGACACAGGAACACATCCAGGAGTGTTTGGAATGTTTCCAGAGTGTGAGACTCCAAGACCTCCCTGGGCCATCTGTACCTAAATTCACAGATGAGAGAATCACCCACATGTCAGGTGACACATTGTGCCTTTTCAGTTTCTCCTTCAACCTTCTTCACTTTCCACATTTAATAAAATAAATAAATCAATTTGTCTTTTCTCTTTTCTAAAAAAAAAACCAAAAAACAAAAAACCCCATCCTATTTACTCTTAAATAAATGTTGCGCACCTAGATAAGTAATCTACTAAAAAATAAGTTTGTATATCATAGCTCACAACTATTCTAAAAGAGATGAGCCTGATGATGTTTGCTTTATGCAAGAAAAGTCAAGTTCAACACTTTGCTCTGCATTCTGCAGCTCTCATCATTTTAATGTCCAGTGTTTAGTGCTGATAGGAAAGTGCCAGTATGCTTAAAAACCCTGGGGGACTTTCTGCCTCCTGACAATGCCGTGGATGCTTTCAGCTTGGGTAAAATGAACATTACTGTACAAATCTAAAGCTCTCAAGATCTCCTTAAAGCAATATCAAAATATGTTGCTAAGTGACCTTGGCAGCTGGGGATACCTGCAACAAGTAAATGTACCTTGTGAAATTTCCAACATTTGCCATGTGCAGGTACACACGAGTTGGAATGGGAATTTATGCACCATCCTGATCTTCTGCAGACACAGTAATCCTGTGTATGTTAGAGCTGATGTGATCCCACATTTGTTATGTAGGTAACTACATGCCCATTATAATGAACAGCAGTGCTCATGCTGAGTTTTGAAAATCATATTTTATTTCCTATATGAGAGTAATGGTGATTTATTGACTGCACTGAAACAGCTCATTGGTGGATTTGTTTAGAACAAATGCCAGTTCAACCTTCTAAATGACATCGAACTACTAATGGGAAATTTTAACAACAAAAGGAAATAGCTTCTATTGCTCCTTTGATTTAGGCTATGAAGCTAGACAAAAAAATCCACTGAAATATTATTTCTCTTATTCTCTGCCATGAATGGTTCTGGATAACAGTTGTGTTGATACCCTCTTAGCAACAGTGAATAGCTCCTAAATAGGCTTTATTGGTATTTCAGTCTATTCCTGGCACAAAAATTATACAGAGGAATGTGAGTAAGTTCTGAATTGGTGGGTTATTTAAAAAAAAAAAAAAAAAAAAAGGAAAAAAGATGTATTACAATATAATTTGTTTAATAGCTTTTTGAAAAAGCAGATGTGCAGATAGCATATTAAGCTAAATTAGATGTTGAAGAGTGAGGCATTTTCTTGCTTGGTGTTTCAGCAATAGAAGCCTTTTAGTCAGGCTGTATACAGGTGGTTTTTAGTAATTATTAGTTATTTAGATTATTAGTGACTTGCTGATGTTGAAGTACCAGAGTGCTTCATTTTAATGCATGTTGTCATGTGGGCATTGGGGCTGATTTCCAGACTGGTTTGAGCTTCCACAAATTGCAGTTAATGTAAGCTGCAGGTGTTCAGAAGCTCTTTCAAGGAGAGGTGAGCAGAGACAGAAAAACCCTGCTCTGCCTGCAGTGCTCTTACAGCTGCAGCCCCCACGCCTCCCCTCACATATAGAGTTAAGTAACATCAAAGCTCAAGTGCCATCCATGAGATTTTGGGAATTTTGAGTTCTCTATTCAGGTGGTTTGATTGCTAGAGAAGGCTACCTGGAAAATAAATGATTCTCCTTTCTCTCAGGAGAGAAGTTTGCCACAGTTGTAGAGGGCTTCAAGTTTTATACTGGCTTTTTATTGATTTATTAAAATTGTCCTGTTTTGTATTAAAAAAATTAAACATTAATGACAGTGCAGTTGGAGACAATGTGTCTTACAACCCTTTCAAATTTATTATTTTATATGAAATAGAGCTCTTTCTTCTATTAAAACTTGAAGAAGATAAAAAAAATCTGCTAGTATTTTTAATACATTGAGATATATTTTATATCTATTCCTATATGCATTAAGAGTTGTGAAGCATAGGGTGACAAGACAAACAACATTTTCTTGTAAGTTAATCTTTATATTACCCTGCCAGGAAACTTATATCACCTTCAAGTCTTCTCTTTCATCCTTCTTTAGACTCTTTGTCTTTGTTCATCTCTTTCCAACACAAATTTTGAGGAGAACCCAGGAGAAAGGTGCTGATTTTTCTTCTGTAAAGGCCAGCCTATAGACGTTAGCAATAGAGAAAACAATAAATTTACAATTAACACATTTAATCTGAGTTTTAATTCCAAAGATAATGCTTTCCCACAATTTAAAGTTCTGTCAGGTAAGGAAATGAAAGGTACTAGTCAGTATTTTCAGGTTTCACCTTCTCTCAATACTCTTTAAAATAGGCTCAAAATGTAAATACAGAAAGTGCTACAATACAGTGGAGATTTTCTTCAGGACTGACCCGGTCCACATATTGCTGCAGTGTACAAGCACAGGCATGGATTTAAGTTTGCAACCCTAACACTCTTTTTCTTTACCCAGCCCTGCACCAATGACATCAGGACTTTCAGTCTCATTTCTTCCCCTCCTGCTCTTACCCCTAACTTTAAAATGTGGCTAACATGGGCAATATGAGGCAAGGAACAAGAAGTTTCCCTTGGCTTGTGCATCCTGCAGTCCATCACCTTTACAGCCTGACCCCTGGATCTCCCACACCAAAGACCCTGTGCTTGTAACAGGAGCCTGCAGTGCCCATCTCCACCCTGGGCTCCTCTCACAGACACTGCTCTATTTCCCCTCCCACAGGGCTGAGAAGCACAGAGATTTGGGAGGGTCTGTACCAGCTGTGATCTCACAGTTGGGAGCAGCTCTGGTGTTTGCCAGGGCCCTGCTGTGAAAGCTCAGAAAGCTGCAGCGCTTCCACCTCCTCCTCTCCTGGGACAGTACTTGCAGCCCATCTTGCTTGTCTGATTGTTCTCTGGTTGTATTTGGGATGTTGCAGAGTCCTGCAATATAAGGAAAGGACATTGAGGAGGTGGACCTGATAGCCTTTGTGTAATGCTGATTTCTTTTTTTTTTTTAGTTATGACTGATGAGTTATTAATTTTTCTTTGAAATACTCTTGCTCCTATTGGAAGGGCCGCAGTAGCTCTGCTGTGGAATTTTTCCACAGTTGGGGAGTTTCTCTACAGCTGATGACATTTCTCTACATATGCCAGCAAATACGGCACAAATACCCTTTCCCCTTTTATTCTTCCTTTTGTAACTACACAGATGTGCAGTTTTAAAGGCCCTGATTTAGCTGTGCCTCTTGGGAGGGATCATCTTTATGCTATAGATTTACAGTCAGGCACCATGACTAGATTTAGCTGTCTGTCAGCATGTCATGGCTGCAAAGGACTGCAAAGGTTTGCCACACCATTACTAATTTCAGTTGGAAGACACCCCTGGAGACCTGGCCCATCCCATGCCCAAGGCAGGGAAGCCTTAGAAGATATACTCAGCTGCACAGACTCATGTCCTGAAGAGTTTTAAAATATCTCTACGGATTGAGATTCCATCAGCTCTCTGGGCAAGTTACTGAAGTGAAACCACCCAGAGTAAATATTTCCCTTACCTCTGGTCATAATTTACTTTTATGCATTTTATGCCTATTGTCATCTAAACTAAATATTTTGGCTGATGTTATCAACTTCTGCTTGTATAAAAAGTGTTTCTCTGTTGTTTATACAGAGTTCTCAATGGACAGAGAAAACTGTTGTATGGAAGTTCCTTATTGCAGAAAAAGTGACAGAACTCATACGCCAAGGATTTAGCTTGCTTTTTATATAAATCCTGAGTGTTCTAAGAAACACCTTAGTTAGACTAAAACTGTGCTGGACCCATACTAGACTGCTTTCAGTATCAGGTGCAGGTCTTTGGATTGCCCATATCAATCAAAATAACAGAGAGTACCATGAAGAGTCACTTCAACTGTTGAATGCTCAGTCCTGCCAAACCCACGTAATTCCTCATCTGTGAACCAAGAAAGCCCATTAAATCAGCCTGGGGATGTTGATATCAAAATAGCATATGAACAGAAATACTTAGATAAGCAGACAGGGAAATAAGTGAGAAATGAGTGCAGAGCTGAGAAGATAAGGCTTTCCTATTAATGGTTAAGGTGTGAATCCTTTAATTGAAAGAAGAGCCTGATTTTGAGGCATTGCTAGAAATTGTGTACATTATATCACAGGTTTAGCCCTTATGTGTAGTTGAGCATAGATCTATTGATTTCATCTTCACTGCTTCAGGCCAGATGAGGATTTTGTTCTTAGGTTATTTTCATTTTCATTTGGTGCCCATTGTGCTGGTACTGCAGTGACTGAGCAGACAATAGAATGCTGTGTTGGGTTTGTATGGTAAAGTTCTGGTACCAGAGGGGCTGTTGTGAGAAGCTGCCAGAAACTTCCTCCATGTCTGACAGTCCCTGACAGCTCTAAGACGGGCTCACAGCTGGCCAAAGATTAGGCCATCAGTGATGGTGGAAGCACCTCTGGGATAATGTGTTTAAGAAGTGAGGGAAAAATCCTATCCAGCTGCAGCCAGAGAGAAGAGTGATAATTATATGTGAAGAGCAACAACTCTGTAAACACCGGGTTTGGGGGAGGAAGGGGAAGAGGTGTCAGGGGGCGCCCATGGGGAAAGAGCAGAGATCCACCTGCATTTCATGGGAGATCCCACTGCAGAGCAGGTGGATGTGTCCAAAGGAGGCTGTGAGCCTGTGGAGGGCCTGTGCTGGATAAGGTTTGCTGCCAGAACTTGTGATCCCATGGGTGACCCATGCTGCAGCAGCTCATGAAAGATGTGGAAAGGACTCAGGATGGAGAGGGTCATGAAGGATGTCTCCCCTGGAGGGCCCCCACGTAGCCAGGGAGGAGTGTGAGGGGTCTTACTCCTGAGGAGAGAGGAGCAGCCAAAACACCATGTGGTGAACTGACCACAATCCCCATCCCCCATTCCCCTGCACCACTGAGAAATCGGAAATAAAGTTAAACCTGTGAAGAAAGGAAATGTGGGGACAAAGGTGTTTTAAGGTTTAGGTTTTTTCTTGTTATCCTACTCTGATTTGATTTGTAATAAATTCAATTTTTTCCCAAGTCACATCTATTTTGCCCCTGATGGTCACGGGTGAATGATGTCTCTCTGTCCTTATCTCATCCTATGAGCCTTCCATCTTAATTTCTTCCTGCCCTGCCCAGCCAAGGAGGGAAGTGACAGTCTGGCTTTGATGTGCCCCTTTATCCAGCTAAGGTCAACACACCACAAATGTGCTGAATAAATATTGCAGATCAAGCTGAGGGAAAAAAAAAAATTGTTAAGAAATATTTTCCTATTGGAAAAGAGCTGCTTTTATTGCAAAAGGTAGTAATATTGCAATTAAGTGTTGATTGTGATGAAGTTTTGATTTGAGAATGGAAAATAAACAGTAGAACTGAAACCTACTGAAACACATCAGCAATGGCAAAATAATTTCTTAAAAAACAGTAACAGAAACAAATACTTTGTACCTCTCAAAAAAGAAGAAGAAGAAAAAAAACCTTTTCCAAGATTATTCCAGGGAAAGCCTACCATAGAAAGCTCCTAAATTTGCCATTGATTTTGATTCAAAATCTAACCTTTTTCTCTGATGAATGACTTAATATTGCTTTTGTGGGATGTAATCTAGGAAGAACATGGTCAGGGGCACTGCTCAGGGTCCCCATTCGGCTGTGTCTTTGATTCTGTGACTTTCTGCATCTCTAAATCCACAGAGAAATTTGAACCTGCAGGAGGGATTCACCAAATAGATTTCCTTCTTGGAGATGAACACCATGCTTTGTAATTTCACCAAAGGTCTTGCAAGATGTTTTTTCAGTTATAGACATAGAATCATAGACTGATTTAAGATAACTTCTAAAAGTCACCCAAAACATCTTGCTTAGCAAAAAGCCACCTGCAAGGTCAGATTGCTCAGGGACATTTCCAGGTGATCTTCAAGAAATTGCATGGATAAAGATCCCACAGCCTCTCTGAAAACCAATTCGTATCTCTGATCAAAATATATACATAAGAATATATAAACTTCAGAATTAAATAATTTTGTGTTTTACATAATCTTTAAAACTTAAAAATCTATTTTTTCCCTCCTCTTTTGCCTTTATGTACCGGAAGATGAATATTTCTATATCCAATTGCATCTGAGATCTGGAATTTCAAGAAAAGAGCAAAATATTTGGAAATTAATCCCATCTTCACCATTTAACCTTTTCTTTGATTTTTTCTTCTCCTTTCTCTTAATTCAGGGTGTGGAATTTATCACTAAAAGAATGAATTATCTCACCAGAAATGTCTCCAGGTGAAATGTACAGATAAAAGAAATTAAAAAACCCCACATCACAAATTCTTTCAGATTGGAGAGTTATTACAAAGACAGGTTAATATTTCCCCTTAAATTTTGAACTTTGGCTGAATAGTAAAACAACAAGAACCTTTTAGAAAACAGTTGAATCCTTCTTGTTAAGGACAGCTTTGGCATCTTATTGCAGGTTCTTAACAACTTCAGTAAATATTTAAAATGCATTGTTTAAAAATTAATACAGCAGGCATCCCCGGTGAACTGAAATAATTGAGCCTCCAGGCACCCCCATTATAATGCAGCTAATTGGAATAATATCAGAGAAATACAGACCAAAGAATAAACTTCTAATACTGGCTCCACAGGAAATTATAATCCATTGGTTCCTTTGAGGTCCTTTGATCTTTCCTCAGGTGCTGTAAGTATCCAAGCACCAAGGTAAGCTCTGAAAACAACAAGCCTGGATTTTTACACTGCAATCATCTTCCATGTATGTTTTTCCTTTTCTCACATTCAACTAGTGATAGTACAAAGGGAAATGATCTCACATTGCACCTGGGGAGGTGCAGGTTGGATATTAGAAAAACTTTTCCACTGAAACAGTGTTAAACTTTGGAACAGGATCCCCAGGGAAGTGATGGAGTCATCATCTTGGGAAGTCCTCAAAGAATGAGCAGACCTGGTGCTTTGCAATAGGGTTTAGTGGGTGTGATGAAGGTGGGTTGAAGGCTGAACTTGATGATCTTGAAGGTCTTTTCCACCATGATGACTTTATGAGTATTATCTGCTTTCTGTTGGGAAATTCCATTTCTCTTTTCATTAACTTGAGTATTTGTTCCATTTCACTTCCTTTAATAAAAGATAAAACCTCTCCACACGTGGAGGGTGCTAGAGTTGTGGGTGCTACCCATATTTGTGCCACAGGTGCCACTTAGTGTCACCAAGAGGTGACTTGGGACAGATTTGCCTCTCAATCACCACCTGCATGTGCAGACACTGTAAGGGCAGGTCGTGCCTGTGCAGGTGGCACAATACACCTGGTGATCCCAAATACCTGGTGATTGGAGGGAGCTGCAATGATTGAGGTGCACAACCTCACTGAAGCTGGATCTCTTTGCCAATGGCAACATTTCCCCCATAATTCTCAAGTAAGTATCAGGACATTTTTCTGTCTCTTCTCCAAGATGCCCTCAGCTTCAAAATACATATTTTCCATTGCTGGCTGGGAGCATGCTGGTCCTCATGCCACACAGAGGGGAGAAGAACCCTGTTTTTCTCCACTGCCCTGTACCTCTGAGCAATTAATTCATTAATTCATCACAAGCGGAGAGAGCTCAGACTGGTGATGGTGTCAACCCACATTCTGTTTATCTTTTTGGCCATAAAAAACCCACTGCTCTGGAGGCATATTGTCTACTTTGAGACTGGATTCCTTTACCCCAATAATTTTTTTATTGCAAAGTCCTGCTGTCTAAGATGACTTTGCCTAATCAAGGACTGGCTTGGAGTAAATAAAGCAATAAATACTTAATGTGAACAGTCCCAGTGAAGTGAACCTTGATTATTTCTTCTGGCTGCCCTATGGCATAGTGTGGAGGTGTGGGTCTCTGCCCTCCCTAAGACTTGGAAACAGTGAGGAGAGACTCAACCAGCAGAAAAGATCCTCTGCTTCCCCCATCCTGTTTAATCAGGATTTCTGCATCACCTCAGCAGCTTTTCTAGTGTAAGATGGGTTGCAGTTCTCTGAAAAGCTGATGTCTCTCCTGCCACTTGAAACTCCACTCTCATCTGGGCTTTTTTCTACGGTGGCAACTTTCCCTCTGCATGGTCTGTAAATGTAAGCTGGGTAGTTGGGAGATAACTGAACGTTTGTTATAGCAAATGAGGCAATAAACGTCTGAGGTTATGAAAGGCAGAAAAGTCAAGGTATTTATCAAATTGCCATGGGAAATAGCTTTGTCAAGTGTTAAGTAATAAACTTTCAATTATCATCTTTATGCTCCTACTGCAGAATGCTTCTGAGATCAGATTTGCTTCTGGTGGTTCAAATAAGATCAGAGGTGAAACTGTTTTGCTCTGTGAGCAGAGAGGTGATGCATGTCCATGTGTGTGCTTAGGTACTGTGCCTCTACAGCTTTCTGATATTCCAAATTTATTTTTTTCTTTTGATTTATTTTGGAACTTCTTTTTCTTTTTGTGCCTGGGGACTGTCCCCAACTCTGGATTAACTGACCTACATGCTGATAGTGAGGATTTTAGGATAATCCACTAAATGGCTCTTTGAAAGGTACTTACCTTTAGATACTAAAAGATTATTGTACTTTGTTATTGTTGTTGTTATCACTGTAGTATCATCCTCTGCCTGGTATGTACTTCCCAGCTGTATATTGGCTTCTCTATCATATCTTCCTTATGGAATAAGAGAAGATTTTCCTTTCTGCTGACACCTGGTTTGACATGCTTTCTTGTCAAAACACAAGCTGTGTTTAATGTTCAACCTGTCCTTGATTTAAGTAAAAGTCAAGTCAAGCTCAGATGAACTTTTCTGTAGAAGTGAAATTTCTGTGTCAGTTGATGAGGAAAAATGCTCAAAGGAAAAAGAATCCTCAAAATCCTCTGTAGTCAACAAAACTAATTCTCCAAAGTGAGAAGTGGCTGAGGTCACTTAGCTTGTTCAGCCTGGAGAGGAGGAAACTGAGGGAACAGCACATCACAGGCTAAGCTCGCTCATGAGAGGGAGAGAAGGGGAAGGCACTGATCTCTTCTGTCTGATGCCAGTGAAAGGACCTGAGGCAACATCCTGAATCTGTGTCCAGGGAGGTTTAGGTTGGCTATAAGGAAATATTTCTTTCCCCATAGGGTAGTTGGGAACTGGAACAGGGTCCCCAGGGCAGTGGTCACAGCACCAAGCCTGACAGAGCTCAAGAAGTGCTTGGACAATGCTCTCAGGCACATGGTGGGGTTCTTAGTGTTGTCCTGTGTAAGGCTATAAGGCTGGAAGTTGGACACAATGATCCTTGAGGACCCTTCCAACTCAGGATATTCAAGAATTCTGTAGTTCTATGAGACTCTTTATACATGAATATTGATAAATTTGCTCTGAAGAGGCCACACACGGTCAGTTGCTACTGACAGATTCCAGAATCCTTTTAGCCAACCTCCAAAATTATCTGAAGCATAGAAACTAATTTTTCTCCACTTCAGAGTTTATACTCTTTCCATCTTATTTTTATACAGTGATGTTGTAATTTTTAAGACCTGCTATATCTGGAATCAGCTGCACCACCTGGCTGCTTAGCCAGCAGTTCACAAACTAGCCTTGTAAAATCAGACTCTTTGAAGACATACTTGTTAAAAAGCAGGCTTCCTCACAAGCTTTCTAGTGTCCTGAATTCCCACTGCAATCCAATGTGTTCTTTTATACCTCTGAAATGGCTGGTGATTTCAGAGGGAGTCTGTGATATGCTGGTTCTGTAGAATTACAACCCTAACAGCTGTAACATCACTAAAAGGATTATTCCAGAGAAAGGCTGTGTCGTAAATGAGGTGTACAAAGACTGGAACTTGCAGCTGCAGCTTCCTAACTGTGCCTGCTGCCAAAAATGATACTCCCCAGGAAAGTCCTACTCTCTCCTCATTTATAGTTTTTCTTTCAAAATAGCCAAATTTTAAAAAGTTTAGGAATAAAAGGTATGAGTAAGAATTTTTGTTGGCTTCTAAAGTGGTGGAGTTTCAGATGATGAAGTCCTTGACAGATGAATGGCTGCAATGAGATGTCTGAGGACTAAAGACACAGTCAAGCTCATGTCTCCTCTATCCCTCTATGGGAAGATTTTCCCCACTAGCCAAGGAGAGTAAGGCTGGGAGATATCTGTTTATTATTATTATCTGTAACAGAACTTCAGAGTTCTGTTTATTAGACAAGATATTGATGAAAGTGGTTTTTTCACTAAAGAAGTGTATTGGAAACTCCCAGCACACATATCTTCTGCAGCTTGTGCTCCAGCAGGCAAATTTCTGTTTGAGGGCTAAGAATGACAGACAAGGACTGCTAAACTGTTAGAGCCAGAAGAATGAATTTAAATTTAGGAGCTGGCAGGCAAGGCATAGGGTGGGGACGTAGAGTAGTAAATGAGTGCTGACTGTGTTTAAGCCATATATATCTCCACATTGATCCTTAGGCTGTTTCCTTCAGGCCCAAAACCCTCTCCCTTTCCAGCCTTTGCAACCAGCATTTTGGGTTTGGGGTGAAATCACACCCAGACCCTGTATTTAGGGTGTAGTTTGCTCTTTTTCCTGTGCTCTAAGCATGTCCAGAATTCCAGACTAAGACAGTCAAGGGATGTGGTCACAAGGTTGCATGTTTTGAAGTTGCCCTTTCACATTCCACTGAGAAACGACAACATGGGTGCCCAGCCTAGCCAAAATTATGTCAGTGGGACCTCATCCTGAATTGCAACTACAAAGAGAGCTCTGATGGTAAAGCCTCAGGTAAGGCTCTGGATGCAATGGAAGAAAGCAAGTAATTAGACTAGTTCCTGAGTTAATTTTAGCATAGTACAGCTATAAATATCCAAGCAGTCCTGGGCTTTTGAATTTTAAATGTTCGAGAAATTTGGGCATTTTGTTAGCCAAAAAAAAAATTAAAAAAAAAAATCCATAAGCAAAACGAAGTAATGAAATTTAGTTTTTGTGCAGAAATTTCTATTCTTATCAATCTGAAAGGAAGAGAAGTTTAATCATGCTGATTTTTTTTTTTTCACAAGAAAATCTTTGCTTCAGATTTAAAAGTGTTTTGTCAATTTACAAGGGTTAATTGCATATTGTTACTCTGTCTCTATAGGCCTTATTACAATTGGTCTCCAACTGCAGCATGGTGCTCTCAAGCCAGAAATTAATTTTTTTTTCAGACAAATAGAAACAAAAAAGAAGAAAATGCATGTTTTGCAAATTCTTACCCAACACAAATTCCTGCCCAATTTTTCTTCTGTATGTCTAATAGTGGATCCATAACATACTTTGAAAACTAGTGGTTCATTTTGAAATTTTGTGGCTTTCTATTTTTCTTAGTGCTGCTGTAAGGATTTGACTAAGGAAAGTGAAATGTTTCAGAGCACAATTTCAAATTGGCATAGAGCTGAAAGGATCAATAATAAATTCCAGCTCAAACTGTGAATCTTCTGATGCTTTTCTAGATGAAATCTGCATGTGTTGGAGTATTTTTATCCCTCTGACACAGAAATCATGTTTTTCAGAAGCCTTGGCTGCAGAAATAATGGCTTATTATACAAGAACAGAAAACGACAAGATATTTTAAACACATAGTGGGAAAAATCCTCCAGTGGTATAAGTAGGTACAAACCCCCTTGATCTCAGTCAAACTGCACCAGTATTCACTGCCTGAGCACCTGACTGATGAGGAATATTCCAGATGCCATGCTGTTCAGGTTCCATGTTGTTTGATAATTAATGTTCTTTGTACAGTATCAGCCCACAAACCCATTCAACTTGACAGGTTCGTGAGAAAGCTCTTTGTAATTTTTCAGAGTCATTTGTATCTCCTGATCTTAATAATGACATGTAGTCATATGCAAAAAAAATTGAAAATAGCCATTTTGTTTCTTTGGATGAGAGGGGAAGCCTTTTCTGGAGAAAGTTTTATTGACGGCCAAATATGTAATGTTTCATAAGGGAGGTGCAGAATTGAAGATATTTTTTACTTTTACAGACATAGACATTTTTTTTCTGGCTTAGCATGGGCATGAAATAAAATTATGTGCAAGGAGTAGGTTTCAGCAGAAACATATCATATGTGTTTGTATATCCTTACTTTGACCATGCAAATAGAAACAAGCTTTCTATCCTGAAAAAGAAACAAACTAAACATTGCAATTGTTTAATAAGTTATTGAAAGTAGTTCTGTATAAAGAAGAGACAACTGGAAGGAGTGATAAATGTGAAAGTCTACATTATGCCAAGGTTGTACAATGTTGAATGTGTTTATCCTGCAAAGATTTTATTTCTACAGTTCTGAAGTTTCTCTTAAATTTCACAGGTATCTTATCAAAGTTCATTTGATGTTTCAGATCTTCAGCAACAAATTTCAGTGAGAATCTAGATCATGAAAATAATAACAGTATTCTGGTCTCTCCAGTGTACATGGTGTCGATAAAGTTTTAACAGTGACCTCAGATGCAATTTTAAATAAGACAGATATAGTGGTTTCTGTTTTCTAATTTTTCTGATATTCCCAGATAGTGGTTTAACATTCACAAAGCTGTTCTGTTGACACCAGTATAACCAGAATTTTACCCAACATCCTTACTTTTATTGCAGTCAGTATATTCCAGGAATCACTGGGCTATTACTCAGTGTGTGATGTTGTCTTTGCTGCCAAAATTTTATCTCAGAAGACACACAGATGGCCCATTTCTGCATATAAATATGAAGTAAAGAGTGCTGAAGCAGCCTCAAGCGTGTTCATCCTGCAGGAGCTGAGTCCTGCAGGCAGCATCCTGCCCCAGTCAGCACTGACTCTCCTTTGCAGGATCAGGATGAGATCCTAGACCAGGTGAAATGTCGATCCTGGCCCAAATTTGATTTTCTTGCCTAGCAGGCTGTGTGGTGCTCAGCTGTTGTAAACCTGAAACTCTCAGGAATTGCTCTGCCATCATCTGTCTCTGCTGTCAGGGTGGAAACACGACTGCATTTTCCTCATGACACAAGTGTAAGTACTTGGGTGTCCTGTCTTCATCTGCTTCATAGTGATATTTATTCAAATGCAGAAGAACAGAACATTTCACAATTTGCTATTTATGGCCCAATGAAATCATGTGCCTGTCATAGTTGTGTGTACCGTCTGTTTTCCTCATTTTCAGCACTCTGTGAGAATTACATTTCATGGATGTCTGGCTGCTAATAGGAGGATGAAATCAGAAATCCAGAATGAATGTTTCTTCAATACATCAAGTTCAGGATTGTGATTAAAACTCCAAAGATGTGTTGAGGCTTTCCCCTTGATATCACACTATTTTTCTCAGATTTTAATCAGCTTTTTTTCTTTTGCAAGAAAGGGATCTTGTGTGGGGCACTGAAAACTGATGTTGATGATGATAACATGAGTAGGAGAAAATAACCCTCTATATTTTCTTGCCCAGAATGACAGACCATCACTCCTGGGGAACATGTGACTTGCTCTTTTGCTACTTTGTTCCAACAATAATTCACATTTCTTTAACTCAGAGGAGCCCCAAAGTGCTCTCCAGTATACATATATCTCATTACTTTCTATCAACGGAAGAAAGCTGATGTTTTATAGCATCAAAACTGGAAATTGGTCTGAAACAGAGTTTGAAATAGGCATTGAAAATTATAAGCAAAAAAATGCAATTGGAACTTCAGTGAAGGGAACTTCTACTTGTGAGTGGACAGGACTTACTCTCATAGCATAATTCCTGTTGCATCTGGGAACTTTTCTGGTATTATTTAATCTTACCTTTCTTTTCCATTCAGCCCTTAGAAATTAGAAAAATAGAAATACGATAAAAATTTCATTTTAACATCCAAGAGTGATTAGTGTGATTTTCATACATGAAATCTCTACATAAAAGTCTTGGATCAATTTTTAAATCTTATTATTTATTTTTCTGTTTGGGTTATAACATCTGTAGGACAAAGTTGCATTTAGATTCCTAGCAATAATCTTTTCTCTGATAAGTATATAATTTGAAGTTCTGAGTCTTTTAAGGGGATTGTCTTTTGTTTTGGAGAGCAGTGTAATCTAGAAATTTAAAATTTAGAGTTCCAAATGAATCGTAAGTGCCTGAAGATATGTGTGGATGTCTGGTGGTACTTCTGAGAGGCAGCTATCTCCATCCTGATCAATACCTATTTTCCTGATGTGGAATTTCTCATCTCTCCTTAAGAAGCTACATCAGAGATAAGCACTGAGATTCTCCTGCTAATCTGTGGAAACAAGTGGTGTGACTCATTTCAGTGTGAACTGGATGTAGAGAAATGGGTCAGGGGAATCTACTTTACTTTTTTTTTTTCCTCCTCCCCTTTTGTAGAAAAAAAGCCCATATGTATGTACCTCACATAGGTGAGATAGGTTTCAGTTTGAGAATGGGATGAATTCCCACTTCGAGGCACCTCCATTCTGTGGTTAAGGCACCGTGTGTAGTCATCCAAGTATTCCATTACATCTAAAAGAGGTGCAGTCAGTAGAGGCTGAATTAGTTCACTTGGGTGGCTATTTCAGTCTAAGTTCAACCACTTGCTAGGTTTTATTTGTTTGCAGACTTTAGAGAAAACACTCAGTTCCCTAATCATAAATGTGTGTTGTCATCTGAGAGGCTTTAAGATGCCTCATATGATATTTAGCTGCTGGTTCCAAAGAAAGCAGAACTCTCCCACATTGTGGGTAAACTGACAGTTGGGAATTGTCTCTTTTTATGTCTTAGGGGGTATAAAATAATGCTAGATCTCTATGTTTAGGCATTGGAATTTCTCCCTAGCTGTTTAATTGCTGTTGAAAATAAAGCTTTAATAATTTCATGTCTGGTATTATGTGAAAACAGTAATACTTTGACACTGGCATTTGAGTCTGCAAGATGTCCTAAATTACCCTTTTCCCAAAGTATCTTACATAGGTATAAGCATTCTCAGGGGGCAAAACGAGAAGTAAAATGCCACTGCTTTTAAAAAGGCAATAAAAAGACCCTGGAGGCCCTCTGTTCCTCGTGTTTTGTTGATTTTCAGATCAAATCTGAAATGTTTGCTTGCACAGCAAGATGGTGTCTGAAATTCAAAGTGAGATGCAGACATGAAGGTAGTTTCAGCTCATTTCAGCTCTGCAGGCCCATCATCACTTCTACTGTGAGTTCTAGAAATAAAATTATGCCTCTGACAAAAGTCATACAGAATTTTAAAATTAACTAGACCCTCTACAGCAGAGGTAAAATGAAGCCATAAGAAATCTGAGATATTTGCTGAGGTTTGTAAAGCTGCACATAGCACTGAGTGCTCTGTAAGTGCTCCTGATGTTCTCCTTATTGACTGTACTTTCAATACAAAAACCAAAACCAATGAGGGTTAAGAATTTGATTGTGGGACACCAGGAATGATTAATCTGTTGTCAAGAATTAGGCTATGAAACTCCCACAGGAACAGAGCAGATTTGTACTATTACTTGTACTAAATAAACATTTTCTGAACAGGGATATTCACGTGACAGGGACTTTTATTTAGATGTTGATGTATTTTTGTTACAGCTTTCTGGTTACCTACATTTACTTGATGTCAAGTTCACACCTCACTCTCTTGTTTGGAGATGGAGGAAAAGTCCTCTGCTTGTTTTAATACTGAAAATGGATCTGAGCCTGACATTTGTTAGTTAATTAGTGCCTCTCATAAGCTGAATTTTCATTCTTAAGAGATCATGAATGTTCCCTATGAGGTATGTAAATAAAAGGAACTCAAAAAATTAGCAATTCCAGGATTTGGAGGCTACTCCTCTATAGATAAGCCAGTTAATTAGGAAGTGCTGTCAGTAATTTTCAAAATGACATTTTATTTTAAGCTGGAAAGAAGCAAATAATCTGATAAGTTCCCATGTTCCAGTAGAAATCTGAATAGTATTATTTGGCTTAAAACTAAAAATTTTGGCTGCATCTCAGCCTTGTTTGCAAAAGATTCCTTCTATGAATAAGTGCTTAATCCAAAATGCTGTCCCAGATTCAGATTTAGCGATGAAATTTCCTCTGTTCATAGACAACCTCTCTGCTTCTGGTGTTTTGTTCTTAGACAATTCTTGGCCAGGAGCACTAGTAACTGTTTTAGTTTGGTTTTTAGCTCAGCAGTTTGGTGTGAAATTGTGTAATTAGTGTCGTACAAGATATTGGTGTGAGATATATTTTCCTCACGGTATTCTTGTTCCTGGATGTGCAATGTATTGGCAAAATGGGAACAAAATTAACAAAATTACACCCTTGCTGGCTGAAAATTTGTCATGGTGTTGGGTTATTTCATTTTGCTGAGATTATACCACACAATATTGAAAGGTCTAGCAGAGAACAGTTTAATTTCATTTTTCTCAGACATAGTTGCATCTTTCCATGTGATTTTTTCTGAAACTTTATTAAAATATCTGGATACCTTCATATAGTGTATTTTGAATGTATATATAATGTACTAAAGAACATTGGAAACGTAAGAAATTGTGCTGACAATTTTTCTTTATTCCTGAAATGAAAAAGCAGGATTTTAGTGTGGGAAAGGCAAGTAACTGTGAGAATTACTGAACAACTTTCAAATTTGCAATATTTTCCCTTGGGAAGAATTCTCATGTGATGGTTTCCTAGAATATTTTCTCATGTTATGTTTATTTGAATATAAATATTTATATGAGAAATGTTGGAGATTTTACAATATTGAAGTATTTAGTATGTTTGCAGTCTGGTTCTGGCTGCTGATTGAAATTGTGTGTCTCTATTACCTAAACCAAAATGAAATTAAATAGGGCTCTAAGATCACTAATTTTAGGCTGTATAAACTAGCAAAAGTGGTCATCACTGCTATATTGTACCAAAACCACACTCAGTACTACTATGTGGCAGTAACAAAAAAAAAAAAAAAAAAAAAAAATTAATGTCCCTTAGTTTTTCTAAATATTTCTCCAATAAGGCATAGAGTGTCCCTGTTGTCATAGAGCTTTGACAAAGGAGGTTAAAAAAACCCAGACAACAATAAAATAGGTGATAAAATTAGCCCTTTGTTTTGTTTGTCAGGAATAACAGCCTGGTAACAAAATTAGGAAGTAGGAGTGGATCAAAGAGGAAGAACTTCATTGCAATGTCGTGAAGATGTGATACAGGTCCAGCCTTGTCCTCACTAGGTCTCCAGATTTCCATGCCTGATGGGGTTTCTTATATGAATGTCCACATGAAATTTCTTCTGCCAGCTACATCAGGAAATTGCACTTCATTGCTGGTTTATACCTGCAGTGTGCCATGGACATGCAGTCTGTTCACAGTCCCTGCCAGGAAAGCAGAACTTCAAGGGACATGGAGGTGACAAGGCAGGATGGTGGTACTGGTGCCTCAGTGGCTGCTTTTCTAGAAAGCTCCCTGTCTGTGTTGCCCAAGTTTACTTGGCTAGAAACACTTGGGCACACACAAAAACTATATTTCAGGGGAAAAGCCCCAAACTGGATATCTTTGTTTTGTTAGAATCTCACCTTCCTCTTCAGGCACTGTTTATTTTACAACTCGAGTACCTGTGTTAAAGACAACACCAAAGCGGGGTCCTTATGTGGAGAATCAGGAATTTTCAACCATTAAGGGTTGCCAGTGCCCCCAATACTCTAAAAGAATATTCATCTCCATGTCCAGCTGAATCTCAAATGCTCACCATGAATTCTGCCAGCATTTACTCATTTGGGAAGGGACCTTAGCCCTGTCATCCTTTTAGCATGACAAGCACAGCCTGAGGGACAACTGTTCTGCAGCTGGAATAAGAGTCCTGGCCTTCAGGAAAACATACAGCCCTCCTGTGAGGCAAACTTTCCTGCTGCACAAAACCTTCTGGAGGAGTTTGCCAAGATGTTGGGCTGAATTTGAAAAGGAAATATGTTTCCTGTTGTTTTGATAGACTCTGCTGGCCT
Organism: Polioptila caerulea; assembly: GCA_013397295.1. Classification (NCBI taxonomy): domain Eukaryota; kingdom Metazoa; phylum Chordata; class Aves; order Passeriformes; family Certhiidae; genus Polioptila; species Polioptila caerulea. Next base: position 366,045 of record VYXF01002070.1, read on the forward strand.
CCCTGTATTCAGCAGCTGTACCTCAGACCCTGTTGTGTTGGCTTCATGTCTAGCAGTGGCACAGTTGGCCCTTTCTATTTTTGTCACAGATCAAGCAGTGCCATGACAAATAAGTCAGCCTTTTCCTCTGTTTGTCAACCACTTAATTTAGTTCTTGCTTTATAGGAAAACCTGATGCAGTTATTTATATCAACATGGCCCCAAGCACTTAAAACTAGTCAAAATTCTCATTATGGCTCTGCATATTTTATTGCCTGTACTTAAATCATGTTGCTCTAAAACAGCACCTGTCCCTCTCTTATTGCATCCTAGTTTAATAGTTACTGCCTATCCAAAGAGCTGTTATGATGGAACACGGTCTGCAGCTTCTTTATTTACTATTGTAGTCAATGGCCCTTGTAATAAATGTCTGCCTCAAAGTTTGTGTGCAATTTATTAAATATTTTACAACTTAGGACAGTGATGAAAAAATTGTTTTTAATTTTTTTTTTCTATGAGCTTGAAAATAAATCTATATTGTATTAATTTCAGCATTGCAAATATTCCCTCTTCCAGTAATACCAAGACCCTGGTTCTGGTGATGCTGCCTTGATCACTCCATCAAGTTTTCTCACCAACATCCTTCTTAGAATCATAGCATTACAGAATGACTTGCATTGGAGGGGTCCTTAAAGATCATCTAGTCCCACCCCCAAGCCATGGGCAGGGACACCTTCTGCTAGACCAGATTGCTCCAAGCCACATCCAGCCTGGCCTGGAACAGTTCCAGGGACATTTTCCCATCCTGTCCCAGCCTTTAAGCATTTCTGGTTATGGTAATTGAACCACAACTGCTTGTCAAATCTCCAGGGCTCTGAATTCTCCCCTTGTTCAGTGTGTGAGGGTACAACACCTCTTGTGCTGTTCTCTTTTGGTCCAGCACTGCAGACACTCAATTCAATCACTCCTTACAAACACCAATAGCTCCACTGACTCCACGTGAAACATTAACATCTGCTGACAGTATTTCCTTGCTAGTAATTTCAGATAATTTTATTGAATATAACAGGCTGCATTAAGAGCCTGTTTGAGCATTTAACTTGCTCAAAACTTGTATCAAGAAAACAAGACAACAGAGAACTTGACTTGTTAAATATGCACGTATTTTCTTGGATTAGCAGAATCATCTCTTTTAAAAAATATCTTATCTCTCTTATAAGATGTCTTTTGAAGTCTGAAAAGCCAAAAAAACCTCACCTGTAATGTCCAGATTAATTCCCAGATCTTGTATGTCCTGAACACTGTAAGGAGCAGAAGTGGTTTTGATTATTTTCTGATCATAACAGGATCCATGTGCATTAAGTAAGGAGATAATGGAGACTCTGTGGCCAGACTTATCTTCAACACTTCCTAAGTGCTGAGCAGTGATAATCTGACTGTTGATTCAAGCTGGATATCTACACATGTAGACATCTGGCCTGTATCAGGAGCAGTGTGACCCGCAGGAGCAGGGAGATCATTCTTCGCCTGTACTCAGCACTGGTGAGGCCACACCCTGAGGGCAGTGTCCATTTCTGACCCCTCAGTTTAGAAAGGACTTTGAGATGCTGGAGCACATCCAGAGGAGGCAACGAGGCTGGAGAGGGGCTGGGGACACAAACCCTGTGAGGAATGGCTGAGGGAGCTGGGGGTGTTCAGCCTGGAGAAAAGGAGACTCAGAGGTGACCTTATAACTCTCTACAACTCTCTAAAAGGTGGCTGCAGTCAGGTGGGGTTGGTCTCTTTCACCAGGCAGCAATGACAGAACCAGAGGACACGGCCTCAAGCTGCACCAAGGGAAATATAGACTGGATGTTAGGAAGAAGTTTTTTTCAAGGAAAGAGTAATAAAGTACTGGAATGATCTGCCTGGGGAGGTGGTGGACTCAACATCCCTGAATGTGTTTAAAAAAAGACTGGATGTGGCACTCAGTGCCATGGTCTAGTTGGGGTGTTAGGGCATGGGTTGGCCTCGATGATCTTGGAGGTCTCTCCCAACCTAGTGATTCTGTGATTCTGTGATTGTGTGATGTATGATAAAAGCAAAATGTTTTCAGGCAAAAAAACCAAAAATATTGTTCATCAAATTTTGAGGATTTACTTTTGTTTCTTTTTCTTTTTTCCTTTTTAAGCACATATAAGAATCATAGAATCATTAAGGTTAGAAAAGACCCCCAAGATCGTCAAGTCCAATGTAAGGTACAAATGTATATACAGAGATACACACACGCTACCTTTCTCACCCTTTCCATGAGTGATTCTGCACACACATTCAAAATCCTGTTTGTATGTGGAATTTGGCTATGACTGACATTCATTTAAGTAGATGTGGACTTGGCTCATATGTCTACACCTAGGAAAGTTGCTTTCAGCTCCCTTGGAAGCCAGTAATGGTGACATAAATCCTGTTGAAGGCATTTTCTATATCCCTACTGATTACAGTGAGGCTCTAAACACCTCATACATATGAAGACATTTGGGACTAATCTCATGAGCAAGTGCCTGTGCTTTAAATTTTTCACAAACAAGGATAATCAATGCAATTAATGTGAAGTATGTTCTCACTTAGAACATCCTCAGAACATCTGAAGGAGACTATAACTTGTCCAAGAAACTCTGCAGTGAATTTGATCATACAAAATGCAAAATAAGCATTAAATGTTTGACAAGGACAGTTGAGTTTACAGCACAGTTAGACAGTGCCATGAAATTTTTCATGACCAGAAATGGAAATGCAGTCAGAACAGTGCCAAGAAAACATATAACTCAGTAGACTTTCTCTGTCATAACTGTCAGGGTTTATTAGCTGTGACTGGTTTGTAGCATCAGGCTGATGTTCAAGTCCCTCTCTTTCCTACCTGGATTCTTTGGTGATGTCTCTATTGACCTAACAGTGTGTGCTCCAAAGCAGAGAGCTCCTTTATTCACACAGCAGGCAACCCCATACCTCTTGCAAGAGGATGCATTTCCTCCATCTTCTTACCTCTCCTTTGCAGCCCTACAAACCTGATACAGGACTTTTTACAAGGAGGATCTTGGTGAAGTTGCTGTAACACTCAGAGTTCAGAAGACAGACAGAATTGACCTTTAGCTGTTGCTGAAGTTTTGAAAGTGGCCAAACATTCTGACAAACTCCCAAACACTTAATATAGAACTATGTCCAAGTAGTTTTGACTTCAGTCAAGTAGGAACTGGAGCAGAACTTTAAAAAATAATTACAAAAATTAAATTGTGGGGCTCTTCTGTGAGTACATGAAAATAAAATCAGGTCAGTCCTCTAAAGAGCCCTAATTTCCTGTATGAAACCAACAAAAGAGCCCAGACTGAGAAGAATATATCTCTCTTTACTGGGAAGAGGAGCTCAGTCAAATGTGAGAGTGATGGATAATTCTGTCTGAGTGTCCTAAATAGGCTTCAAATAACTTGCTGCCTTTTGATGCATTTTGTGTTTCTAAGACTAACAACAGGAATATCAGAAAAAAAGACTGAGGTGAGCAGTGGGAATAAGACACAAAAACTGCTGAAGATTGAAGATGATGATGTTCTGAGAAGTCTGAAATGTTAACTCTCAGTTGTGCATAAAATATTAAAACATCTTTTTCTTTTGAAGGTCATAAAGAAGGAAAATCAGTCAGAGAAGGAACAGGTAGGGAAGGCGTGAAGAAGAGAGGATTATGGAGCAGTGGGAAGCTAGTCCAGGGGAAAGTTTGTATTATCTCCTTTTTCCTTCTGTTTTGCTCTTCCTCCTCTTCCATCTGAATTTCCCCTGCTGCTTCATTTTTTGCACAATATCAACAGCAGGTTATTATTAACTGGTGTAGCAGATAGTGATTGGTGCTGAGCCTGACAGGCACGTGCTAACAGAGGACAAATGGAAGCTGCTCTTCATACTATTTTTTTTTTTTTTTTTTGGATGCTCTGACCTAAATTTGCACAGCTGTGTTCACATTTAATCCTGTGTAATAGCTCAAAGGCTTTATATCTCCTAAGAGCAGCCTACTGGCACCTGACATTTATTCTGGCCCTCTTCAGTACTGCCCTAAAATCCTCTGGCACAACCTGATATTTTGGGGTTTTTCTCTTAGTAGATTTATTCCTCTATATAAATACCCTTGAAATGACCAGTTTATGGAAATTATAATCTAGACTTGCTTCTCCAGCCTGCTTGAACTTGGTGACCTGTACAAAATCTCTGGTGTAGATTGGTCTCACAAACAGATTGTGAAAGGAGTAAGTTGTTGACTTGTTTTTCTGAGTGATATTTTTTTGAGTCATCAGTTACAATCTGTTTTCACCCCATGTGGTCTGTATATTTGGAGCTATTGATCTAGAGTGAAGGTTCTCAGCTGTGTGGTTCAAGTGGGTTTAATCTTAACACTAATTTTGTTTCTGGGGCTTGAATGAGCACCTACCCCCAGTGCTGGTACCCCTGGTACTTTGAGAATTTCAGTTGTAATGGTAAAAGACAAATCACACTGGAGTTGGTAAATGCAAAAAAGCCCCCATGGAATAACACAGCTTCTTTCTTATTTGCTCTGCTCTGAATGCTCTTTGGACTGAGTAATTTTTTAAAGGATCATTTAATGTTTGTGTCTCTAACTCATTACATTTTAGCGGTAGCAATCGATGAACCTTGGGAAAAGTGACTCATGGTGTTGCACTCTGTGAACATATGCCTAATGCATCTTACAAAATTTTGAATATTGATTTTTTTGAGAATATTAAACAGCAAACTTTTTTTTTTCCCTAATATTGGAAGATTATTTTCAGGGCATGCATCCAAACTGAGTTGGCTCTTTCGAGTATAAAAATTGAATTAGTCTTTATAATTTTAACCAGGCTAAATGCTTATGCACTGGATAAAAAGCATGCTTCACAGATGTGACTGAGAAAGATTAGGTGCCTTGTATTTGTTTTTACCTGTATTAGAAATCTTTACTTTGGTTTCAATATTGGAGAAAATATGCAAAGGATTATAGCAGACTGGAAACCCGAAAACCTTATCAAAAAAGCTGCAAGGGATTATCTGTGATGCTATCTCATTTTGTAAATTATGCTGGGTAATGTTAGGTGGTTGTAAAGATTGGAGACCTCACAAAGCAATCCCTGACACTTCTGCGACTAAGAGAGCATTAGAAGGTTTCTCATGGTGGAAAATAACTTGATTTCCAAGGAAGACTTGAGACTGAAAGCTCAACTGTAATACGCATGAGAACAAACAGAAAATCACAAACACACATTGACCCAAAAGTCTAACAAGAATAACAAGTCTTTGGGCTGAGTTCTACAACACAAAATCATAGAATCATTTGGGTTGGGAAACACTTCGAAGATCATTGAGTGCATCTGTGTATGGACAGCATCTCCTGTGCTGGATAGAGTTTAGCATCTCCTATGCTGGATTTAGCTGGGAGAGAGTTAATTTTCATCACAGGAGCCAAGACTGTGTTGGATTTCTGCTGGAAACAGTGTTGATAACTCAGGGATGTTTTCATTACTGCTGAGCAGACCTTCCACAGAGTAAAGGACTCTTCTGCCTCTTACACCACCCCACTAGTGAGGAGGCTGGGGGTACACAAGGAGTTGGGAGGGGACACAGCCAGAACAGCTGACCCAAACTGACTTGGGAGATATTCCAGACTATTTCATCCTCCTCAGCAGATAAACTAGGGGGAAAGATGTCCTGGGGCTGCTGCTCAGGGGCTGGCTGGACACTGGTCAATTGGTGGTGGGCAATTGTTTTTCATTTGTATAATTTTTCTTTCTTGGGTTTTATTTAACTCCTTTTTTTTTTAATTTGCTTTTCCAATACTCTTATCATTATGTTTTTTACTAATATTATATTTGAATTATTAAACCATTCTTGTCATAACCCACAAATTTCCTCATTTTTACCCTTCCAGGTCTCTTCCCCACATCCTGCTGGGGCTAAGTGAATGGTTCTGTGTATCTTAGTTGCCAATTGGGGTTAAATTACTTGCATTTGTTTCTAGCACCTTCAGAGCATTAAGAGTTTGAGATGATAGATTGATAAGCACATATCAGAAATGATTCATATGTAACATTTGTAGATCACAATATTGATTAATCTGCTCTTGATATCAGTTCCTGTGATCTGTGCCATGCTTTTTTTTTTTTTTTTTTCATCTCATGTTAAAGATTGGTGTTGACTTTGCAGTTTGCTGTGCTCTGCAGTGATTAGTGATGTTTTGCCTGGGAGGTTTGTTACTAAAACACTGATCTTGAGTTTAATCTGGTGTTTGGACTCTGACCTGAAGGCATGATTGTACTTCTGATACCTTCTTATGGAGACAATTAAAAAGGAGTCTCAGTCTTTATCCAGTTTTCCTCAAGGAAAGTCTTGCAAAGTCTCAAAGGAAATGGATACACATGGAAGGAGATATGCAGGATCTGAGGAAATTGGCTGTGTTGGAGGTGGTCTATAATGACCTGATATCCAGAGACTAGAGTGAAATCTGGTGCACACAGTCCATGGGTGAATTTTTCCATGGGATGCACTGACATCACACACCCACAGCCAGGTGACAATGAGCTGGACAGACATGGAGGCACCACTATGATAAACAGGCCAGACAACTCTGAGAGTATAACAATTGAGACTCCTTGGTGTGGAACAGTTTGCTTTCACATGGAGGCCTATCCAGTACACCTGGAACTGACTATTCCAAAGGTGAAAACATAATCCTACCATTTGTTGTGGATTGATACAGACTGCACTGGAACAAGGTGTATGTTCCCAACACCTGCAGTACATTGGTGACATCATTTTGTGGGGCAACAAAGCAGGAGAAAGTGTTTGAGAAGAGAAGAATAATCCAGATTACTTTGAAAGCTATTTCTGCTATAAAACAAATTATGGTAAACGGACCTGCTCAGGAAATTCAAATTTTAGGACTAAAATAACAAGGTAGATGCTTTCATATCTCAAGGGGTGTGATCAATAAGATGACAACTAAAAAAAGAGAAGCACAAGATTTCTTAGGTGTAATGATTTTTTGGAGAATGCATGTTTCAGGTTATAGTCTCCCACTCTGTTTTTGAAGAAGAAAGACTTTAAAAGGGGTGCTGAACAGCAACAAACGTTTGACCAAACAAAATGAGTGATAATTTGGGCCAGTCCAGACATGACAAGATGTAAAAAACATGCTTTATAACCCAGACAGGGATAATGGCTCCATCTGGAACATGTGGCCAAAAGAGCCTGGAGAGACTCCAGCCTGGCCTCCAGGATCTAGAAACAGGGGATATGGGGGATCTAAAGCCTGTCACACTCCAACTGAGAAAGAAATATTAGCCACATATGGAGGAATTTGAGCCTCTTCAGAGGTAGCTGGTACTGAAGCACAGATGATTTTGGCATCTCGATTTTCTGGGGTCAGCTGGGTGTTCAAAAGGAGGGTCCTCTCCAGGCATCATGCAACTGATGCTGCATGCAGTGCATTGCACTGATAATGCAACAGGCTCAGCCTGCAAATCCTGAGTGCCTGGGAAATGTGGATATGGCCATGGACTGGCCAGAGGGCACATGCTCATGTACCTAGCACTTGTGACACTGAAGGACATGACAACAATGGGTGGGTGGACCAGGCTGCTAGAACTGAAGTGGCTCTGGTGGGTCTGGATTTGGAACATATGGGTGAGCTGTTTGTAGCTCAATGAGTCTATGACACATCAGGACATTTAGGAAGAGAGGTAAAATACAAATGGGTTCATGATCAAGCTGATGACATTGATAAGCCTTGTCACTTTTTGTATCTTTAGTGTTGTACTTAGATTGGCTCCTTTTAAAGTGTAAAGGAGATATCTTACTGCCACCCAAAATCTTAGAAGAGAAATATTGTCTTGGTTTATTTTAGCAAAATGAGGTGTTAACTTTTGAAATCACCTTGAAGGTGAAGACCTCACCTCTCTCATTTTGCTGATGTGCTGGCAGGAAAAGCTGACAGGTTCTGTAAAGTGGAGAACAGCTAATGACAGTGTTGTAGTGAAAGGACTTACTGACATTTGTGACTGCTTTGTCTCAGGAAATTAATGTATGCTCAGGCAAGGCTTTTGAGATGTAATCACAGTCCTATGAAGCGGGATCAAGTTCAGCTGCATGAAAGTGAGCAATTAAATAGGAAAACAATAATGAAAAAAATATTTGGTCTAATGAGTTTGCTTCTTCTAATCCTTTCATCTCAGAGCTTGTATGTGTGCTTACTGTCCTCCTTGTATTGTGCTCCTCTTACTTTTCTTACTTAGAAGTAGAGTAGGTGAAGGCATTAGTGGAGAGGAGAATAAAGTTATCTCACTGTGACTTTATTCACTTCATCAAGGAATTCCTAATAAATAAATAAATGTATATAAATGCCTAGCTTGAAATAAATGCCAGCGTCTGAAAAAAATCACAATAAAATAAAATATACTTTAAAACCAGTAAGGACAGTGGTGGTATCCTGCAGATAGTATGTGCTGTGTTTCTTAAGAGGTAGCTGTATTCTCCCAAATAAATGTTTCTGGGTTTATAAGTCATTGCCCTTGATCAAATGACATTTCATTAATTTGTCCTTGGTGTATTTTTCCTTTTGTTTTCTTTTTTAAAACCAATTTCTGTAATGGAGATGCTTCAGAATGGTGAAAACATTAAAAAAGAAAAAAAGTGGTTTAAGTTTAAAAAATCTTTTGTTTTTTTTCTTGGATGTAATTTTGCAAATGCTAGAAGGATCATGGACTGTCAGATTATGTAGTGTCCTGTCCTTCTATCCAATGTGCTCTCTCCCCATCTCACCTTCCTTAGCTCCCTTTGTTTGGGGTGACAGTGATTATTGTTTCAGTGGGGAACTGTCAGATTCATTTTTATCTTCAAGGTCTTTAACAGTGGTGTGTGTGGTACATAATCAACTAATCACTTCCTGGCAGAGGCCTTGGTCAGTTGACTGGATTCCCTAAGATGCCATTAAGTACAAATACTGTAAATTAAAAAGGTTGCATTAAGCCAGAATCATTTCTTGAACAGTCTCCAATGCAGAAGGTGTTTCCACAGACAGCAATTGGGATGTGGGGAGTAAAATCCAACCTTCCTTTAAAAATGCAAGTGAGGCAGTCTCTAGTCTTTAAACACATAGGTTTTCATAGGCTTTATTTGCATAAAGGATTCTGATTTTCATTTGGTGTGTCCTTGCTCTGAGTAAAGTGACAATTGAGATTGACTGTCCCTTGCTAGGACACCAACTCCAGCTGGAAGGACAAACTGTCAGACTGGTGACCTGACTCGTGCCACTGGTGCGTGTAGGACAGCACAGCCCAGCCAGGGACAATGGCAGAGCCATCTGAAGCAATCCAGTGCTTTGGAGTGACCAGGGTGACCACAGGCACTGCTTTTACAGGAGCAGATGGCCAAAACATTTCCCATGCTGCTTTATTAGCTTTGCATTGATATTTATCAGCGTTGTCTTAAGGTCTCTTTTGAAAAAATGCAAGGAGCTTGATATAGAAACCATTATTTCAGAAATACAAATATACTAAAGCCTTCCCAAACACAATCTCTATATTTTTCTTTAAACTGTTATTAGATAACTGATGATACTTCAATATTGGCAGCATTCCCTATTGTGTCTACAATGCTGATGTCATAGCAACCTTTAGTGTTATTTTTACCAGCTATTGCTCTATTTATAGCCCAAGGTTATCCCACACAAGGGTTGATCAGAGGTCCTTCATGAGCCATAGATTTTGGAAGGTTATGATAAGGTTCCTTTAAGCAGGCACCTAGTACAAAAATTAAAAATTAATTCATCATTTTAATGACTTAATATTAGGTGGTGTCAGTAGTGCTTGGAGCTGTTTTGTCAAATTTCATAGCTTCTTGCATTGAAGAATTATACCCATGTGTTTAAACAGGATTCTTTGAACCTTGCTAAGTGCCATGAAAATAAGATGTACCAGAGGTCCCTTTTAGAACTTGTGAGGTGCTCCCTGAAGTACCAGGCTCTAGTGCTGGGTCATAGATCTGGGTGATCTGATCTGGTGTGCTGGTGGGGTGGATGGAAGTTCAAACTGGCATGGCAGGTGCTTATGCTTGAATCCTGGTGATCAGTGAGGGAAATAAAGTCACAGGAAACAGGCTTTTTGTTTGCTTGCTGTTTTTTGTTTTTAGAATAACTTCTGTATTTGTTTTGAAGAGGTGTAAAGCTTGAAAAACACAGTGCAAATACAAAGAAGAGCTGTGTGCGTATTTCCATGTATTAAATTTTTTCCTACACCTTAGTTAATCTTAACTTCACATCATCATTTCTATCGTTGACAATAGTGGTACTGGGCTGAGCTAGCTGGCCATCCATTCACACCTCTCTTCTTTAAACTGATGTCTTCAAAAACATGGAGCTTCCTTTGATCCTGAGCTTTTGGTCTAGGGAAAAATGCCTCAGCCCAACATGCAGATATATTGCCAAAGGCAATTTTTTTAATTAGCACTCTCCTCCAGACTAAATACCTTGTCAGAGTACTGAGTTATGGTTTGCATGGTTTCCTGCTAGTTTCCCACACAGTCTGCTTTTTGACTCAGGCAAGACTCACAAACACAGACACTCACACACACTCACATCTAACCTGGTGGATATGTCATACTCATGACCACCAGTCTGTGTACAACTTAATCTGTGCCAAAATGAAAAGGAAAAAGTATTAGTTTCTTTCCTTTTGAAATGGGGAACAAAGGAAACAAAAAGTATTCCTTTTCTTCCCCTGTACTCATCACTGCTTATGCCATAGCTTGGGTGCTGTGTCCAGTTCTGGGACCCATCAGTTTAGGAAGGATGTTGAGGTGCTGGAGCAGGTCCAGAGAAGAACAACAAGGCTGGAACACAAGTCCTGTGTGGGCATCTGAGGGAGCTGGGGGTGTTTAGCCTGGAGAAGAGGAGGGACAGGGGAGACCTCATCACTCCACAGCTCCGTGCCAGGAGGGTGTAGCAGGGCAGGGAGCAGCAGCAGGACAAGGGGACACAGTCTTAGGCTGCACCGGGGGAGGTTTAGGCTGGATATTAGGAGGAAAGAGTGATTGGGCATTGGAATGGGCTGCCCTGTCCCTGGAGATGTTTAAGCAAAGACTGGATGTGGCACTCAGGGCCTTGTTCTGGTTGACAAGGTGGTGTTAGGTCAGAGGTTGGACTCGATGGTCTCCAGGGTCTTTTCAAACCCAGTTTATTCTGTGGTTCTCTGGCAAGTAGTAGAGTTTGACTGTACCTGCAGCACACCCAAATCATAGCCTGATAAAAGCTAATGTAGAGTTCCTTACCTCAGAGGTGCATCAGATGTGTAGTTTAGCAATTCTCTTTTTCTTTCTCACAGTTATAGACATATATAATGTACATTATACATCACATTATTGTCATTTCAAAGTCTGAGGACAGTGAATGAAAAATTAATTACCTTTTAACTCTGGAATGAGGTCTTTTTGAAAAACTAGCGCTTGAGATGATAGCCAGAAAAAAACCCTTAGTTTAAAATAATCAGTGTAATAAGCCAGTCAGTTGGAAAATTACTAATCAGGAGCAAGCCTTGAGAAAGCTAAATCCTAATGCTTATCTGAGGAGTGCATGTATCAAAATCCTCTTCACTCCTGCTTCATTAGAGGACACGGTCAAATCTATGAGTGCCATGAAAATTATTGATTAGCACCTCTGGAGAAATTTTTCACTTTGCATCTGAGCTACATATCCGTTTAAAGCCCTGTGTGTCTCAGAAAGGGGAATTGTTAAGAGTCCTGACATGGGTCTTCCTCAGAGACTGCACTTGGCTGCTGTCAAACAACAACTAAAATGTTGCTCCTGAATGTGTTAATGAAAAAAATTTAATCTTTATCCTCTCATTGATCCTACAGAAAATTTCCAGGCAGCCTGGGAGATTGCCAGAAGTACACTTGAGGGGGGTGTGGGGAGTGGGGAAGGGAAGGAGGGAAGGGCAAAAAATAATTGAAAATCTGTCCAAAAGCTCTTACAGTCCTTGGCTTTTCTCTGCTATAATTAGGGAAATGTTAAGGATCTACAATTGTGTATTAAATAGAGCTGGTTTGGAAACTTCCTTGAGTGAGGCATGACCTCCTGAGGTCCCTTCCAACCTGAATTATTCTAGGATTCAATAAGCATATGAGATGTACTATGTAAATGGCTGTAATACTTCAATATCTTGATCTAAATATTGTGGCCTATTAGGTGCCATGACTGTCAGCATTTTCTTTCCATTCATTAATATTTAAATTATTCATATTCCCTCAGAAGCTCCCCTTCTGGGACTTTATTTAAATCATAGGAGGGGTCAAAAGCAAGAGAAATATAAATTCTACTCTCATCTATCTAGGGTTCTTGTCTTTTTGGCCTGTGCTTTTACAGAAATGAGCTGTGCTGACCCTGGAAATCTGCCATTTCATAAAATGAGATGAAAAAAAATCAATTTTCCATACAAGAGCAGCAAGAGAGTTAATTAAAATTTGCTTTGAGATTCTTGCACATAATATGTTATTTACTTTTTGCTTCTTATACTTTTCATAATATTATCATTCTGTCCTCAGGCTTAATTAGACTTCTTACCTCTCTTAATTACTGCTTTGATCTGGCTTTTAGTGAGTTTTCCTGAAGATGGAGCCAAATGATGTCACTGGAAAGATTCCAATTGATATCAGTCGATTTCAAGCTTTGCATGGACCCCGAGATGCCAACTAAAATGAAATCATCCATTCATGGATTTGTTAAGTAAAATATCTCAAACATTTACAATGTCTTTATATATGTGTTATTTAGGTGATGACCTGAAAAAACCATGTCTGAGGTTCAGGGAACGGTCGAGTTTTCTGTGGAGCTGCACAAATTCCATAATGTGGACCTCTTCCAGAGGGGGTGAGTTGATGTTTCCATTAATTTGCAGCTGAAAACAGAGAAGCAGCTTACAGAAAAGAGTTAAATTGCAAACCAAGTTCTTTTCTGCCAGGTGCAGTTATATTTCATGCAATCTCCAGGGCAGAGAAGGATGTCATTGGGCTTTCATTGCTGTCAAGGAAGATCAATGTACATTACTTTCACTATAAACTCAAACTGACTGACTTGTTTTTCGCAATACAATGTTGTAATGCTCCAAATAATTTTAAGCCCCTATTCAGACATAAGTACAATGGCTGTTTTAAATGCTTCTGGACTGGTTTTGAGTCTCCGTGGTAAATGATAGCTGCATTGAATTATTATGCAAACAATTTCATTTTAGGGCCATCAATCTAATGACTATATTCTTTTAATGAAATTTAGCTGAATCCCACCATTTTGGAAGGGAAAATGAATACTCATATTTATCTAAAGCTCTGCTTCTTGTGGCCACGCTGATTTTTCACATCCCCATAAATTAGAACATGTACAGCTCTGGTCTAGTGAAATTTTTACCTCTATTATTTCTGCACCACTCTTCCTAGTAGTTTTTTAACAACCTGATGGCTGTTCCTAACCTGAAGAAGCCTGGCCAGGTGTGAATTGTTGCTCAGCTTGCATATTGCACCCCACAGGTGTTCTTCAGTGGAGAAAAGTTAGACAAAGAAGCACTTTTAGGGGTGACCAGGACACTCAGGTCAAAAGAATGCACTTCATGGAAAACAGTGGGTCTAGAGGAATATTACTTTTTTCACCTACCACAACTGATGTTTACAGAACACTAAATATTCTCTTTCAAGCCTTAGCTTGGCGCAGAGATGGTTCACAGCTGATTTGTCTATCTCAGGCACCATTTCCCTCATGAAAACCAGGGAATTGTTTCAGGTATTGGGATGGATTAGGTAGAGCTGTTTCCATCAGTATAGAGGCATTTTGTTATTTGATTTACTTTGATGAACTGTGTGGGAAAAATGCTGGGAACTTGAATGAAGGAAACACAGCTCTATTTGGTTTTAACAGCTGGCATCCGTCATTCTGTTGCTGTCTCCAAGAGAATGTCCACCAACTTTATGTTAGAGAGTGTTCTGACTATGTCGAATACTGGTGTTAAACTGAAAAGGAAATCTCTATGCTTGAGCTCTTTGGTTTATCCAAGCTATTTAAAAAAAAAAAAAATGCCATAAACATTCTGCTCCTTATGATAACAGCCCTAACTACAAATCCTTTTTTTCCCCCCTTGGTTTCTGGTGATCACTGTGATGTCTTTGATCTTCCTCACAATGGAAAATCCACTCCCATCTGTGGGATACGTGATTTTTTGGGCTTAGACAATAGGATATTCAGAGATTAGACAGGAATCTTTCCATATTCCAGTGTGATGACCTGCCTGTTTTTCTTGTATTGGTCTTATTTTGCATTCAATCATTTCTGCAAAATGCTTTCCTTGGCTTTGACAGTCAGATCAAATCTCTGGTGTGGGGGTAAGCCCAGCACTAACATAGATAATATATTCAGCTGTCACACTAATGAGTTCCTAATTACTTTTGCTTTTTTTTCCCACTGGTACTTACCTTGCTTTATTGATTAATATTCCAAACACATGATACTATAGGTTATACTGCATTAATTTATTTGCAGTAATGTTTCTTTCTATGTATCCTGCGCAATATTACATTTGCTTTCCTTCCATTATTTTAACCTTTACATTTCCAGCAAAGTCCTTGTGTCTCATATTTGCTGGTCACTATCCTCTGGCTGACTTCATTTGCTCAGCAGACCCTTTCACTGTGGCATGAAGATGTGAAAAGAAAAAGTAGATAAGCTTGCCAAATTTATTTCATTTTAACTTGGGCACTCTTTTAATTTGGACATTTTTATCTTGCCATTGTTGATATTGACTATAGACGTCTGAGATATCTTGGATTTACAAGGTCTCCACAGATGAGAGTGTGGCAGAATTAAGAATGATGTGTATTTTCTATTTAACTCACATTTTTCTTCTGAGTGACTTGTAAATTGGATTAATATAATTCTGTCCTGATGAAGGTCAGAAGGTATTTTTTGAAATGTTGTCTATCAGAAAAGCAGAGAAATTGAATTCACCTTAATTTCTGTGGGAACCCAACATGCTGTGTTTTTTAAACCTCAAAAGCATGAACAAAAATGAAGCACAATAATAATTTATATAATCTACTTTTCCTCCTAATATTTTTGTATAAAACAAACAAACAAAAAATCATGATAAGAACCCTGAATATGTCCACAAATACAGAATAGTCCTGCTCCTGTATGCCAAACTGACAAGGCTGGAATTTCTGGTTTGGAACTTGGCAGCTGCAGAAATCAAGGCAATACTTCCCAAAACACTTAGTCTTGGCTATTTGTCCTGAAGGCATTGCCCTTTGGGAGAGCGGGGCTGTGCCAACCACGAGTCTTTTCAGGAAGAGCACTCCATTCAGATAAAGGAATGAATAAATCAATATGATTTAGGAAGAATCAGCCTTTCTGGAACCATTAGGTGCTAGTTAATCAAGCTTGATTAAGGGCATGATCTGCTGTCCATAAGTCACAGAGTCAAAATGCTTTAAAGTGTTAGGCTGCTGGTAATGGCCCTGTTCTATTTTTGATTTTACTGGATGCTATTTTGAAATCTGTATGCAACTGAAGACAGTTGCCAAGTCTACCTCCCCATGAGAAATGGAAGCTCCTTAATCTATTTGAACTACAACTTCTGCTATTTGCATCATTTTTCTTTACCTGCATGAGTAGTTATTATACAAAAATTAAGATTTACTTCTTTGGTGAATATTTGTCATGGTTTTATGTTTTTTGGTAAATATGTATCAGGAATAATCAGTAAATTGTATGTTACAGGTAGTTTGGTCAGTTACTGTTAAATATATCTTCTGGAACACAGACATGAAGTCTGCCCAAAAGATTTTATATTTGTATCAGTATTTATAGAGATCAAATGTTAAATGCTGCAGGTGCTGCTACAGGAGAAGAAAACCTTTTTTTTTTTTTTTGGCCAAACCAAAGGATTTGCAATGCTGCTTGATGCCAGGGTTCTAAAGGTTGAGTAATAAGTAATGCAATTTCTGGAAGGAAAAACATTTTTGAGTTTTCCGTCTTTAATTCTTTCCATCATGGGCTGCTTAATAACTGGTGACATTTTCTCTAGTGAAATTAGCTAACTGATTCTGATTTTCCTTAATAGAGTAGGAAATAAAATTATCCCTGACTGCCAGAGATCAATTAATTGATTTGTCTGGTTCTGTCAGAAGCAATCCTTCTGCACCTTTTTTCTTAAAGCTTTTCAAAATCTATTTGACTGAGGGAAAAAAATGAATCCCACAACTTCTGTGTTCACAGTGTGAGTAACATTTGGAGTCTGTGAGGAAACAGTGGGCATAAAGAAGGTGAAATAGTGACTGACTAGTGGTAGGATTCTAGCAATTATGTTTTATAAAACTAGGACCAAGGTGAGTCACTAGTTACGGATCAGAGGGCTGAATCAACTGCTTATCAGTCTTCTCAATCCTCAAACTCCAGGCTGCAATTTTTAAGTGTCTGACACTTACACTGGTGGTTTATGCGTGTGAGGGGTGGTGGTGATTAAAAATGAGTGGAAAAATGAAATCCACTTTCTTCTAAAAGGAAGGTACCATTGCTCTGGAGAAACCATCAGTGGTTTCAGAGCTTACAAAACCTTACAAGGATCAGACCAGGGATCAATAGCATTCAGAGCTGCTGGAAAGAAGATCTTCTGACTTAACAGACTAAGCTTTTGTGTGGCAAAACATCCCTGTAAACTACCAGATGGACAACTGTGCTTCAGTGTACTTAGTCATGAAGTCATTCCTTTTGAAACAAAATGCAGCAGCTCCTTTTCCCACAAACTGGGCTTAAGCAACCCATCAGTGCCTCTCCTGTCAGATGGGTACCTGAACCTGAAAAATACACATTGTGTTCAGAGGTTCAGGCCTTATTTCTCAGAGTCTTTGAGGGACAGTGTCAGAATAGATACATATACATATAAAATATAGTTTGAAAGTGTAGGACAGAAGTAGATCTTGTTACTTTGTTTATAAAAATATGCATTTCTTCAGACTTCTCACCCGTAGTGAAATACAAAAAATCACTTTTGGGCCAGATACGTTGACAGAAATTAATTTTCTCTTGCCATGATGACA